>OV651815.1:87300702-87760934 GCA_927349885.1 Psylliodes chrysocephalus | reverse complement strand
CTTAGGTAGGTAAAGGAGACTACAAGGATACAGTCCTAACAAAACCTAATCTAATCCAATGTAATCCAACAATATTGACAACAATTATTTACGTAAAATGACCAAGCTGCTGGGCTAATAGGTAAGTGTTTAATTATTGATCATTTGTTAGAACTTTACATTTACAAATGAAAATGCAGTATTGTAAATTAAACACCAATGTATTGCTCATAATAAAACACAATTGCCACAAATTTTAGTTTAAAAGTAGGTAATATAATGAAATTAATCAAAATGTTCAAAAAAGAAGCCAAACAGTTTTGCTTAAGTACTGCTCTTCACGGCTACAGATTCATAGTTTTGCCGAAAAGAATACTTTTAGAGAGGTAAGTAGAATGAAAAAATTTGTCTTATAGATCTGAGACTCTTCGTGTACTGTGTTTCAGTTTTTGCTGAACTGAAACAAAATGAAAACAGAAAAAAATAGTAAATCAATAAAAATTTTAATTAATCAGTTCTACTAATAATACAAATTAATCAACTTAATTATTCAAATAATTGTTTTAATATTACAAATAAAATAATTAATATTTCAAATATTACAAATAATTGAAATAAGATTAATACAAATTAATGAAAGTAATAATTACAATAATATAAATGCGTTAATAAAAGTAAATAATTAAAATTTAATCATTTAATGCTTCAAATTAATTTATTATTCATTTAAATTATTTATTGGTTTAAATTATTTAAAATTAAAATTAATTTGTAAATAATTCCAATTCATTTAATAAGTAAATAAGAAAAGGAAAACTCAAAAGTCAATTATCACGAAATTTAAGGAGGTCCTTTCGCCATCAATGTTAAATAAAAAATATTAGATTATGACTAAAATTAATTTTTTTCTAATAGTAGATGTCCTTATTTATCTAATAGTGAACTTTTAACTATACCTTACCGTGCAAATTTTTGAGAAATTTTTTTTTAAAATGTGTGTGTTTGTACAGTGTCTTATGAGAAAGTAAGACTTCAACAACAATTTTCGAATTATAATTAATTTTACTATTATTTATTGATTAGATGTAGTAGAAAAAAACTAAAAATAAGGTTTTTGAAATATTTAGGTTTTGTTTTTTACAATAAAATATATAGGTTACCGTGGAATTTATTGAGAAATTATTATTAAAAAATCACAAAAAATTTTCAACTAGGTTACTTAAAAAATTTTTTGTGATTTTTTAATATTAATTTCTCAATAAGTTCCACGGTTTACTATATACATTTTATTGTATAAAACAAAATCTAAATATTTCAAAAACTTTATTTTTAGTTTTTTTCTACTCCATCTAATCAATAAATAATAGTATAATTGAGATTTGTTGTTGAGGACTTACTTTCTCGTGAGGCACTGTACAAATACTCACATTAAAAAAAAAAATCTCAAAAATTTGCAAGGTAAGGTATAGTTACAAGTTCAGTATTAGATAAATAAGGACTTCAACTATTAGAAAAAAATTAATTTTAGTCATAATCTAATAACTTTTTTTTAACATTTGAGGCGAGAGGTGTGGCGAAAGGACCTCCTTAATTGCAGGAGGTAAAATTAAAGTGGGCAACTAGTTTTTAATTACTAAAGATCATCATCATGTCTTTAAATTAACGTAGTGATAATGATGCTGATAAACTTATAGAGAGCTTGAGAATGTGATCAAATCTGAAATTACAATATAATAATCTCTTAAAGTTTATTGAGGCTGGTAAATTTTTGCAACTGGCTGAATTTTTCCGTCATATGAAAACGATACTTTTATATAAGTAGACCAAAATTTTCCTTACAGAAAAAATTGTGAAGTAGCTGAGGCATATTGTTTACAATGTTCACAATAAAAATTGAATTTTCATTTAAAATTACTCTTCCATTTTCATTGCTTAATTATTAATCATATTGACTGCTATGTAATAATAATTTTTTTGAATAATTATTAATTTTAGATTTATTTGGATCACTATTTGTATAATATCAGTTATAGCAGCCATAAATTTGGTTACTATGGCATGGTTAACTTTTCGAAGAGATCCCACTGTAACTGTGGACTGATTCGAACCATTATCCGATATGGCATTATCCTTTTCCAAGTGTAACTATTTGTGATTTTAATAAAATTTCAAAAACGGGAGCTACATTATTAGCAAAAAAATTGTAAGTAACCAAAAAATTATATAACTTGCTCGGTTTTGTACTAAATCCATTCTCAAAATTACAAATTCGCCTTTTTTGAATATGTAACATAAAAAACTATTTCGATAATAATGTAAAGAAACTCAAATTTTTAAATTAAATTTTTGTAGGATGGGGCCACTTGCTAACAAAGAACTAATTCACGAAATAAGACTTCTAACATACCTATTTTGCTTACAATTTTTACAACGTGGATTATTTGGCTAATTTGACGAGACTTCAAGACCTACTTGATAAACAAAATATTTCTGTAAATTCTGCACTGTCAATGGTATCAACCACATGCGAAGATATGTTGATCAAATGCAATTGGAAGGGAGACCAAATAACATGCGACAGTATTTTTGAGATAGTTAAAACATCACATGGATTTTGTTGTAGTTTTAATTACTATGCACTAAAAAACCATTCTTTTGGTGGGTAAGTTTTAATAAATTTTTCCAATATAATTTAACAGTATTTTTAGAAGAAACTATTTTAAATTTGATAATAAAAAATTTGAAATTCCATTATTACATTAATAGTGGGATCCATAGACTATTTAAACGTTCATTAATATTTATAAAAATTATAGATATTACAGCTAAGAAAGCATAAAAAAATATAGTCCGGTCTTGGAGATTTTTAAATGGATTTGATTAACTTAAAAGACTTCTCTACCAAATTTTGTCAAAAATCTGTAACCATTCAAAAAAATATATCCGCCTATAATTTTGATGGAAACTCATAAAACACCATATATCTCAGAAAATATTGGGTGTTTTGAACTTGGCTAAGTGTGCTTTATTTCCCCATTAAATTTATGACAGCCACAACCACATATATTTAAGCTAGAGACTTTATTATAATTAATAATAAAATATATTTTAGAAAAATGGCTTATAAAGTACCAACAGAACCAAGAAGAGTGTCTGCTTGCGGTTATTTAACAGGTTTACAAGTTCTGTTAAATAATAAACCAAATGACTACTTTGCCTCATTTACACCATCTTTTGGACACATGGTAAATTATAGTAATTATTAACATGTTTTAACTAGTCTCTTAACACTTGGAAAATATGCAAAAGAAAATATTTTTTCTTTTACTTTTTCCTCTTGTATTTAAATTTGCCTTTTTTGTCGAAATAGGGGACCAGTCAATACTTAACCAATTTACCTTGATTCATACGTGGTAAAGGGGTTGCTAACTCGCACTATACTTAACTCAATTTAAAGAATAATTTGTTACCTACTTGTATAAGAATCTTACTAACCCTCTGTTCCTATACACTGTTTTAAACTAGTTTTAATTTACATTATACTAATTAGATTGTACTTTTTAATTACACTATATTTTATTTAGTTATTTATTCCTAAATAATTATGTATACCTGTTTTTCTCATATATTTCTGCCATTTCAGACTTGGAATCATTTCTTTTTAGGAACCCGTTTTTTCCATTCTTTTCTGTCCCTGTTTTCATCTCTATCAAAATTTTACCCTTATCAATTCCGATATTTCTCTCCGTCTTGTTCTTGATTTTCCTATTTCCATTACGTGATTTTATTCTTACAAGATGACAATACCAGTTTAATTGTTTTTTTTTTATTTTTATCATTACTATTAGTTCCTGTAAATTAGTTTTTTTAAATCTTTAGTTTTTATTCTTCTCCATTCAGTTTTCCCTGCGATTTTTCTCAAATATTTCATTTTCAATGTATTTATTTTTCTCTCATCTTTTTTCTGCAGTACCCCGTTTAATGTTGTGGCTGTAATTATAATGTGAATTATTATTGTGTCCTTATATAATTTTCTTCAGGTTTATTTACTACCTATGTTTGTAAGTTCCGCAACTATTCTTCCTTCTTCTGTTACTTCCTAGGTATTCGTAAGTTGAGACTCTAGACAGAGTTATATCTTTTCATTTATTGATACTTATCACCACTTTGATTTTATCTATATTTACTTTAATTCTCATGTTTTCTATTACTATTGTCTACTAATTTATTGTCCATTATTTGAATATTTAAAAAGAAATTAGGGATGCTTAGCCTGTATTGCCAACTTAGACCACCCACCACCATAAATTACACATTACAGAATTCTATTAACTTTTTCATTTAACAATTTCGTTTTAGGTTAAAGTTCACAATCCGTACGACTTTCCAGACTGGAATACAAAATTTTGTGTGATTCCCATGAAAAGAGTTAGCTTTATCGCGTTAGACCCAGTGTTAACTAACTGTACAGAAGATGTTGTCAACATTCCAATCGAAAATAGATTATGTTGGTTTTATTATGAAAAATTACTATATTATTTTCAGAGGTATAGTTTTCGTAATTGTATGGTAGAATGTCGAGCGAATTTAACATTGAAGTTATGCCATTGTGTTCCGTTTTATAACATCCCTATTCAGAGCGGTGGTAAGTATACTTGTAGTGATTTACAGGTTGTAAGTGTAAAGATATAAAGGTACGTTTACATCTGACATTTACTCCATGATATTTATGTCTGATAGTTGTTTAGTCCAGTGTAAACACTCAAAAATATATCTGCGAGAGAAATTTTTGTGTGTTTACACTCCACTAAACAACTGTCAGACATAAATATCATGCAATAAATGTCAGATGTAAACGTACCTTAAGAATTGAATTATCTTTCAACTATTTTTGAATTTCAAGGCTGGTTTAAGAGTTAAAATACGCTAGATTCGCTTATAAATTTACGGCAACAGTGACCCAATTTTCGAATATTTTTATTCAACTTATAGGGGTCTATTCTGTAACAATTCCTTTATATTTTAACGACCGTTAAAATATTGGCGGCTTTTAAAAATATTTTCGTATTCGCTAATTTACTTATGTAATTATTTAAACGGATTCCTTTACAATAATCCTCTTATAATAATAATCATTTTTAACGGAACCGAAAATGGCGTTTTATGATATAATCGGAAAAAATTTTATTGAAGAGTTACTGGAAAATGAAGAAAGCTATAATAAAGTACAAAACATTTATATTGTTGGTAAATTATGCCTAGAAGTATAGATGAAGTAACAAATATAATTTACAAAACAGAGCAATTGAATTGATTGTATTTTTTAATTCTAAAAATAAAAAAAAAATAATAGATTTCAAAACAAATAAAATTTTCCTAGATGTTTGGGCCCAATTTTATTTAATTCGGCTGCACCATTTTTCAAAATTTTTTTAAATTTCGTTGTATCTACTGGGTTTATTTTCCCACCGTGAAGCAAATTTTGCTGTTCTAAGAAGTTTATCATCCACTCTTTCTGGTTTTTGGTTGTTCTTGGTGCGAGAGACATTTTTTATTTTTAATGTATGTAGGTATGTTTTGGTTTTGAATTAAAAATTGAGGATTTGTATGGTTATGTTTTTAAATTTATTCTTCTATTTCTTCAAAATTGGTTCAAATGAATCTTAAATGCGATGTTGTCAAGGGTTCTGTCATGCTGGTCCCACTAATGCCTAAGGTTGTCTCAATCTCACGATAGGTCATATGACGATCTTTCAATATCAGTTCGCGCACAGCATCAATGGTTTCCGGAACAACAACTAATTTTGGACGACCTTCACGAAATTCGTCTTGGAGCGAACTACAAATTTGATTGAATTCACCATACCATCGATAAACACTGGTCCTTGATGGAGCTTCATTCGCCAAAAATTGAATTAAGTTCATCGATGCACTGTTGCTGAGTTAATCCACGTGGAAAGTTGTAAGAGATAATTGCACGAAAATGTTCTTGATTTAATTACATTTTTTGGCCGAGATGAATCTTTTAAGTTCCTGTAAACCTTGTAAATGACCTCAAAAATGTCAAACTTTACGACAGAGCTGTCAGTTGCCAGTTTGCAACACTAGGATGGTCCAATCCCGAAATATAAAAGACAACCCTCGTAGTATCATGGTATAATCGAAATTCGATTATCGTTCAAGGAAGACTCAACTGAATCTAATACACAGATCTGTTAATAAATTCGGACCCAAGTAATTCTTCTTTACAAATGCTACTAAACAGTGTTGTGCGTTGTGCGCGTACGTTTAATATCTAATAAATGTATTATTAACTTCAATTAAGTTACTGCTATATAAAGTAAAATGATTGTCTAAAAAATACTGAGAATGTTATATAGCTACGGTATATTCAAGACAAAGTAATATTGGGTTTTTATTTTCAATAAATTAAAGTATTTTCAAGTGGTAAATAATAATAATAATTATAGATTGAAAATTAGACTTCAGTTGGATTTTTCAATCAATAAGAGCTGAAATTAATAAACTGTGCCTCACGATTGCACTTCTTTTGCCTTAAAAATGAACCGCCATTTTGCCGTAAATACATGAGCGAAGTTAGCGAGTTTTTATTCGTATTGATCCATTTTAGCTTTTTCCTATACAAAATAAAATTTTATTAGGTTTCTTCGAAAGGATCATTAAATTTTAAGCTTCAAAAATAAACTACATCCAATATTTAATTTTTCTCAAAATAAGAGACTAGCTTGTCCTACAAAAACAACAAACTTATTTTAGACAAAAAAAAACACAGATTTACTTAAATCATAAATAGGAAAAGTTTTTTTCAAATTATTTCCTAATAATTATATTTATAAATATTTTTCAGTTGTGAATAAACCTGAAAGGATATGTAATCTTCGCGACATTCCATGCTTATCCAGAAACTCAAGTAAGAGTTAACGTGGCAGTAACTTTTTCTCAATGTTTTAAATTCAATTTTAAGAAATCAATAAAAACTACTTTTACAGATTTAATTAGGAGTGCAGTACCAGGATACGATACAACAGGTCCTAATTACACGATTGGTTCTGAAAGAGGAGTATGTCAATTGCTTACCAGATTGTGAAGCCACAGATTATAATATTGCAAGTTCTTCTGGTATCCTAAGCAGGAAATCGTCTATGGAATCATAAAAATCTTTAGTAATTGAATTTTAATGTTTATATTCCAAGCTTTATTTGCCTTTTATACTTTCATAATTGTACGAGCTGGTTCATTTAAAAAATTTAAAACGCGTGATCGCACAAATTAACCCACTCAATTTAGTAGACATTTCGCTCTTTCTAATTCAGAAATCGAGGCTGAATTCTTGTAAGTAAACAATGGCCAAAGTATTACTAAATGAGTGGATTAGTATAGTACTTTTTCCTTGTTGATAGCGACCGTTTAGGAGTTTTTAGAAATAAAGAATAGACGTTACCCATCTAATTTAATATAAAGGACAGTGGAAAAATGGCGCTGCAGATTCCAAATTTTAATATTAAAAATGTATTTTTAACAGGGGAAGGTTGGCACCCTTCGTACAGTTTTTCTTCTCATCCATGCCGACTTAAGATAAATCATATTATTTGTTTTTTTTTAATTCAATTTATGGTACATACATTTAACTTTGTACAATTGACAAAAAAAAGTTGATGAAACAAAATACAACTTCTTAGAGGTAATTTAAAAAAGTGGGAGAATGTATGAATGTACCCCTAGAATGGGGCGCTTTCGTACATTATATGGGGTACCTTAGTATACTATGGGGTAGGTTCGTACAAATGTTTCAAGAATAAAATCTTTACCAAAAAAAATTAATAAAAAAATATCTATAATGAATATAACAAAGAAAACATATTGCACTTAAATTTACATTCCAATGAAATCAGAAATGATTATAACATTAATTAGTATTTATTGAACAATAAATGAATCGTTTATTTCAGAAACCACCTAAGCGACAAAAATTCCAAAAGTGTTGTTTTGTTGGTACTGGTTACTTCGGAGGTGAATACATTGTTTAGTGCAGAAATAACCTATGTGCCATATCACCGATGCTATTTGGCAGCCTTGAAAAGAATCGTTTATTTCAGAAAGAACCCAAGCGCTGTCGCATAGGTTCTTTCTGCGGTATATTTCACTCGCGATGGTTGGCGCAAGTTTTTGACGGCTTTGACGACACGTGTTCCGTGGCTCGCTGTTTTGTTTGCAGTTTGTATCGAAGGTTACCGACATCCAAACACTGACTGGATAATATTATTTTTCGTGCGTTTTTGGTGAAAAATAAGGTGTTATTTTGTGGTTTATCATACATTATTATAGTTCTTAAGCCATGTCTGATAGTTCGGATGATGAACCTAATCCCAAGCGTAGGCGTGGAGTTGTGCACGAAGAAAAATACCAACGGAACATTATTTGGAATGCTAGGCTCAAAGGATTGCAGTACATCTCGTACAAAGGAAAAGAAGTTCCCAGCAAAGCCCCGCTGAATGATGTAAACTGTAAGTGCCCTTTGAAATGTTATTTGAAACTTACGGATGAAATAATACGAGAACAATGGGAAACATTTTACTCTTTGGAAAGTAAAAACACCCAAGACACGTACCTTCAAGCTTTAATGGAGGTTATGCCTGTGAAACGTAGACGCAAAAACCGCAGCCCTAATGAAAATAATGAGCAAGCTCAAGAAAACCCTGACGTGCCTATTGGTGACTTGGCAAACCGAAAATCCCATTCATACAAGTATAACTTGAAAGTAAATGGTGCTCTTATTCAAGTTTGTAGAGGTGTTTTCTTGAAAGTGTTTCAAATTTCTGACAATAGAGTCAAAAGAATAAATAAATGTTCTGTCCTTCACAAAAGCCCTTTAGATATGAGGGGAAAATCTAGAAGTGGAAACGCACTTCCAGGTAACGTTTGTGTGAGAATACAGCACAGCAGCACATTGAGAAATTTGATATCAAGGAAACCCATTATGGGGGAAAACCTAAAAAATATCTTGACGCTATGCTTGATGTCGCAAAAATGCATGCAATGTATATTTTAGACAACCCTGATCTAAAAAATAAAGAAAAGTATAGTTTCTACAACAAATACTATAAAGAGAACTTTGCCTACTGTTTTGGAAGGCCACAAGTTGATGTGTGTTCAACTTGTGAAAGACTGTCGGTCAAACTGAAAGACAAGGGTTTAAGTGACAATGCCAAAAGAAATGTAGCTGCTGAAAAAATGGTACACTCAAGGCGAGCAAAGAAGTTTTACAAAGCTATGGATGAGGCAAGCAAAAACAAAGATGACGACACGGTCACACTAGCCTTCGACTATATGCAAAAATTACCGTTGCCACACATACCTGTACAGGATGTTTTTTATATGAGGCAGCTCTGGGTAAATGTGTTTTCGTTACACGATTTGAAAACTAATTCTTCCAAACTGTATGTCTATCATGAGGGCGAAGCAAACAAAGGCCCAGACGAAGTATGTTCAATGCTATTGAAGTATTTCAATGACATTCTAGTTAATGTGAAGCATCTCATACTGTTTTGTGATGGCCCATTAGGCCAAAATAAGAATCATACCGTTGTGCGTTTTTTATTAAACCTCTGTGACTCAGGACGATTTGAAACAATAACTCACAACTTTCCTATACGTGGCCACTCATTTTCCCCATGTGACATAGATTTTGGAAGCATAAAACGTCTGTTGAGAAAGACGGACAGGATTTATACTCCTGATGAATATGCAGAGCTCATGCTAAAAGCTAGTAAGTGTGGCCGATTTATTGTATATCACTCCCATCAGACGATGTTCTCAGTTTTAAAAAGTGGTGGCCCAAATCATATAAGAAAATGACAAATTCGGACGAAACTTCAGGCAGGAACGTACCCAAAGAAAATAAGCAGCCATTCAAAGTGTCCAAGTACAAGCAGTTTCTCTACAACAAGGATACTCCAGGAAAATTGGTCGCAGGCGAATACATTGGAGGAATAGCAACATCTACCTTCACATTGTTAAAAACTGCCAACCCTCCGGAACTACCAACAGAGAAAGCTTATCTTTTGGGGAAGGTATGTTTACTTTTATCATTTTAAACGTTTATATTTTTACTTTTAGCTAAACATTTTTGTAGGACATACCTAACAAATTTTAAAATTTATCGGGTTTTGCACAGTGAGTTTTTCGTTTTTAGGTCCCAATCAACCAAAAAAAGATTGATGATATTAAAAAGTTGATGGAATACAGTGTTGGATATGAAGCTTTCTACGACACCATCATCCAATGGCCAACAACTGACCACGAGTTGCCAGAAGACATGCCAAAAGCTGAATAGACCAGATCTTTTGTATAATATAGACATACTGTAGCGTGTAGTCTACTTGTACGAGTATTTTCCGTTTAATGCCCAATAAAAACACTCTTGTTTATACTTAACTGTTTCTGTTACTTACCTTTGATACCAAAACAGGTAAAAATTAATCGTTTGACTTTATTTCAATATTAATTTTTTAAAAATCACTTTGGATTACACTAATTTATTGCAGAAAGCACCTAAGTGAAAAATTTTCAAAAATTTATAACTTAAAAACTTAACAAACTAGATTATTCCAATAGCATGTTCTTGATTTGGTAAAAAAAATATTTGAAGGAGACTAGACCTATACTTAAGCTGCAAAACAGTTTTTTTAAGTTTTCCGAAAGTTGAAGAAAGTGCACTTAGGTGGTTTCTGAAATAAACGATTCAAATAAGGTTAAATCTATCAAACAATTGAAAAGATTAGAGGTTCTCGCAGTAGTAGATGAAATTGGATCTGATAGTATTAATACAATATCTGCAATGTCAACCATTCCTTCGTCCGTTACAGTTGGAAAAACAAATGTCCATGAAGATGATTTTTTTCTTAAGAATGAAACTTTGTATTTATAAAATATAATATAAAACATTTTTTTTTTTTGAACTTCACTAAAATGAATTTTAAATCGCTTATATTTTCTGGAAATACTTCAATCCTTACTTAGGTTTTCATATCATTAAGAATATCCACACTTGATGTGGAACTCTCTCGCAAACTCATACTAGCATCGGAATCGTTTTTGTTTTTTTATGGCTCAGTTTTGATGTTTCAATGTCTGTGTCATTTAAAAAAGATAAAGCGCGTTTTATTTTTCTTTAGCTTTTAACCTCCTTTCTTTTTTCATTTTCTTTATAATTTTATTTTTTTCTATTTCCTCTATTCTGTCTTTTTCAGGTGTGTCTGTGTATATGCGAGACTTTCCCGGCAGCCTTCCCTTCTTTGTTTGAATCTTCTTTTCAATTTTAGGATATGGACGAACCATTTCTGGAATTATTAACTAAGAGGTAGATACTTTGGCTAGTTGTGGAGTTTCTATTAATTGAAGTGTTGGCTCCTTTAAGGTTTCTAGGCAATTTATTGGTGTTTGAGGGACATCTTGAATGGTAATATCAGTGGTTTGATCCACAGTAAGAGAAATATCTTTGGTATCTGAAGTAGATTCAGCAGACTGATAGACTTCAACTGGGGCAAATTCCTCATTACTAAAAGCCAGTGTATTGAATGGCCAGATCCCAGGCTTACTAAATCCACTCAAGATATTTTTGGCTGTGAATGATTCAAAATAAGCTATTTTCGCTAGTTTTGGAATATTGTATATATTAAGCGTTTTACCAGGATTATTTACATGCCAATCGTTAAATGCGGTTTTTAATTTTGATTTAAATGGACCAAATACACCCACGTCTAATGATTGCAAACGGTGGGATGTGTGTGGCGGAAATGAAAGATAGTTTATTCCGTTTTCACAGGCATAGTTGATAGCTGAGAATAAAACGTGAGTTTCGTGGTTGTCACAAAGTAACAAAATAGGGTTTTTTGTAGATGTTTCAGAACTTCTAAAAAGATATCAGAATTAATCCAGCCACTTTTACTAGCTACTTCCATACTGCCCTCAGGAGCTCCTTCCATACTGGCTTCTGGAGCGCCCTTAAAATGAACGCGAGGAAATACAAATAAAGGAATAATTGTGTTTCCACTTGCTGATATGATAGCTCCAAATGTAAGAAGTTCTCCTCTCTCAGCAGAAACTAATTGGCCCACTTGTTTTTGCGGTTTTTTTCCTAAAATTTTAGGTGTATTTAGTACGGTCGATATTCCGGACTCATCAAAATTGAAAATCCTATCTGAAGAAAATTTATATCTATTGTAAAGTGATTGTAGATTTTTGTAGAATTCATTCACAGCTTTTTTATTAAAACCAAAGGACCTGGCAGCACTCGTGTTCAATCTTTGCCCGTCATCTTATTCTGATCCCAACTTGATGGATGTGCAATATTATTGGCTGTTGCAAACTCGTAAGCCAATTTTCTGACTTGTGTTCATGTTAACCCATAATGCTTTTTTGAGCATATCACAATATATTCATTTAAAATAGATTCCTCTTCTGTGGAAAATACTTGTGTTGAGGTATATTTTGAATTGATGGTGCGTTGTGTATTTTCATCTACATCAAGTTTACTTCTAATTTTTTTTATGCGACTTTGTAGGGTTGTTGCCTTAAAATTATATTTATCTGCTGCTTTCCTGTAAGACAACTGGCCTTTCATTACTTCATGTACGGCTAAAGACACTGACTCTTTATGCACTTCACTATTTCTTGTACCCTTCTTTTCATACTTTCGAACCATAGTTCTGTAAAAAAAAATTGGAAATGTATTGACATAAAAGGGGTAGATTCGTACACGTACGAATCTACCCCTTATGACTATGTATGAATCTGCCCCAAAACGAACCGATTATTTGCTAATTTTCTACATAAAAACTTGTTATAAATACATGCAAATTTGATGTTATACCATATTAAAGACAGTATTCACTTACCCAAAAAAATATTTCGTCTTGATCACAAATAAATTTTAAGATTTATGGGACTTGTAAACTACTACAATGCTCTCACTTCACTCGTCGCTGGGCGACTGAAATGAAATGACGTTGACTGATCGTTGACTGTAAGAACTATGTGCGATTGCGCGCGATATGTTGTATGAACGTGCCCCGTGTACGAAGAGTGCACACTTCCCCCTATTTCGCCCAAGGAAAATATTGCAAAAGAGATTATGTGGCGCTATTTTTATTAAAAAACGTAATTTTTAATATTTAACTTTTCAGTGGAGGTGCGAACCTTGTTAACCAATCAGTGGTGAGAGTATTTTTTAATGATATTGTTGGACGTAGAAATAGGAGAGACGTAAGATTTAGTTGGCATACTTTATTAGGTTAGTAAATTTTACTACTTAATGTTGAACAATTATTAAATCCTTTTTCAACGCCTTTTTTTATATCAGATTTTCCTGATGTATTCAAATAATGAAAAAAAAATATTTTAAAAAATGGACTATAAAAATATAGATTTCGTAACTCATATTAATAATTTTGTTTCCTATTGTTTTAGCATTTTATGGAGGTCTACTAGGCTTCTTTATGGGATTTAGTTTTGTTTCTGGAATAGAAATAATTTACTTCTTCACAATTCGGTTATTTACTAACGACAGAAAAAGAGATTCCAATAAAGTTTTTATGACTCTGACAAAACAAAAAAAAATAATAAATAAAAAATAACTACACACAAAAGGTTTCAAAGTTTGATGATACATCAAAATATGAATGATCTGATGTTAAAGTACCTATAATTTAAGGACAAATTGAAAAATATACTTTTCTACGATCACTATCCAAAGCATGCTTTTAAACATTCAAATCTAACTAGAAAGTTGACGTTTTCCGCGAATTGTTATAATTTGACATTATTGTCGCGCACGTGCGCCAAAGTAACTGTGGTACACGCTTGTTTATTTTCATTTGAATTAAATAAAAGAAAGCTAATCGGTATTTTAAAACAAAATGAATGCTAATCTAAAATATTTTAATTGACTTCCTAATATTTTAAATCATCCAATAGTATTTTCCGTAAATAATTAAATAATTAAATCATAAATAATTACCGACATATAAGTACTAAAACATTTTTTTCTCTTCAAAGAGTAGACTTATGGCAGATAAACTTACAATATTATAACGAAAGAACGTAACCCATTTCTAATGAAAGTAAATTATTTAATTCATTTTGGTGTAATCGTGGAAAAAATCTTGTTTGTAATACAAGCAGAAAGGTCTTTGGCAGTTTCGACAGATTACCGCGCTCCGCTACCGCGTCGCGCGGCAACTTTCTAGCTCAACTGCCAAAGTGCTACTTTCTGCTCTTAATTCACAAATATCTATGGCACTATCATCTTTTATATACCTAATGTTGTTTATATTGTTTCCACAGTTTAATAGTAATAAAATACTTTAACTTATATACCTACTTGTTTTATTATGATTAATACAGCACAAAATAACGATAATGTTTGTATCCTATATAGGTTCCTAAAAAAATGTATTAAAATGCAATAGAAATGATAAGTTTTATAAAGTTCTACTGATTTTTTTTTACTCCCCTTTTAAAATGTTTAGGAATAAGTTTGTTGGATACTTTGAAAATTAATTTCATTTCAAACATTTGACAGCATTACTTATAAATTTCTTTGAAATAGCTATTTATGAAACCAGTTACATAAAACGACATTTCGTAACGTGTAACATACAATATTTTGGTTGAACGTTACCGACATTTCGGCAATTAACATTACTTTCTTGTATTGTTAGTTGCATATGCATTATTTTATTGACAATTAGAATCACAATTAGAGCGTCAGTATTAATTATTTATTCTCAACAACTTGCAGTGTGTTTATATTGTTTATTAAAGTTATTTAGTTTTCAAAAGAACGGGTTTATATGTCGTATATTGTGTTTTAATTATTTTGTGCTGAGTTGGCTTGGAAAATATGGACCAAAAAAACATTATTACTAGGTTGTGAGTTTAACCAAATTCTATTTTTATGAAACAACCTGCTCTGTTTTGATATAAACTTTCAATAATAATATATTATTGATTTTTAAAACAAAAAAGTTTATATTTATTGTTTTCTTTTCGCAACTGGTGACGTAATGAATTTTTCGAAACCAGTTTTGTAATATTCAACATTATGCAACTGGTTGCGTAAAGTAGATCATTTTGACACTTTTGCTGCGATTACAAAAAATGTCACTTTATATGTCTAAATTGGAAAAAATATTTTTACTAACAATGATAATGTGCAGAGTTGCCTTTAGGCCACAGATCTCTCGCAAAATTGGGGTTAAATTTTAAAGTTTTAGAAAAATAACAATAAATACCATTAATATAATCTTGAAAATTTAATCGGTAATAATACATTTAAATATACAATTATTGTAAGATGATATTTAGAAAAGTAATTTGTTTTAAATTGTATAATACTGACTGCTATAAAGTATGAGAAAGTTAAATTATGGTAAAATGTTATATCTAGTAAAACTATCAAAGGTTTTAAATAATTTTATTAAAAAAATATTTAATATGAACAAAAAAAAATATCTGATATTAAGAATAGTAACCGTAGGATAAAATGACGAAAAAATATACAGGGGAGATAAGAATTAAAAAAAAAATAACAGAAACGCTCAACAAAAATAGTACAAAAGGTAAGCAGACGGGGTTGGTACCACTAAAAGAAAAGTCGACGTGATAAAAAACAACAAATTACACACTAGCAACAGGGAAAAAATTGATGAAAGTAAAAATATTATTACACTAAATATAAAATTTTACGAAAAAGGTACTCCGATAATAAAAAAACTCCAGTTGAGTACTCCACAGATATAATTTGACTTTAGCTATTAGTGGTACTCCTTAAATCGCTAAAGAAGTTACAACCAACGTTCAATATTGTAAATTTATACTCTTATCACAAAGAACGACTCTCACTTTAACTGAGGGAAAGTTAATGAGGAACAAAGCATAGAGATAATCATAAGTAGACATATAACTGAAATTCACATGCTTCGCAAAATTAGATGTTTCATTATTCCCAAATAATTCCTTCTATAAAAGTAATTTTAAAAAACCGACTTCAAAATCGTGCAGATGCCATTACAAATTGGGTTTACTGATTTTTTCATAGATATTATCATATTTTGACGAAATTTATATGGAACCACCCCTGAGGTACCCCTTTCTAAGAAACCAAGAATCATAGAAATTGGACAAAGTGATGAAAAATTATCGCTGAATATATATAAAAAAATTGAGAGCTTAATGATTTTCTCATAGATCTTGACCAATCTTGGGCAATGGGCAATCTTATATGGGACCAACCCTTAAGTAGACCTTCCTTAACAAAAAAATAATCAGACAACATGGTAAAGGATCATTGGTGAACATACATAAAAAAAATATTCCGACGACACTTTCATTTGAACAGAACAGAAGGACTTTATTTTTCTGAATATTCAGTCTCAATATATTCGCTTGAAATAATATTTATTGTTTTTTGATCTTTCTTAATATTGTTTTTGACTAACTATTGTTGCCACAGCAAAGTACTATTAGTAAAATAAATGATTTGAGTTTAGGTTCTAATAGCAAGTAAGTCATTTAAATATATAATAATAATTATTGGTTCGAGAACAGTTGCTTGTGGAACTCTTCAAGACATTGTGATTTAAATGAATAATTTATTTTAACTCGCTGATTTTTATTCGTTAAAAAAATTCTAATTAGCTTTAGAGGAATACCACAGATACCAAGGTGTTCTATTTTATTAATTAATAATTTGCGACCATTAAGGTAGTCAATTTTTGCGACTCACTATGTCAAAAGCTTTTTGTAGATACAAATGAATGATTGCGCTTGCGTATTTCTGAAGTTAGCTGCACTATAGAATCTTCCAAACTTATTTTTCCCTACATTAAAAATAAATATACGATATATGCTCCTAAAATATTTATAAATACTGCTAAATGTGAATCGGAAGTGAAAATAAACTATCACTTAGGTAATTTGTACGGTTATTGTCTGTACTTTTTGGTATAATAATTGTTAATGGGTTAATAATGATGTTTTTCAAAATCGTCAATACGACTAGATAATTTTTCCTAAGTTGAAGAGGATATCCGGAGAAAAAGGATTTTTCATAATGTCGAAAGTATTGAAACGATAAAGTAGATTTTTTAGCACTTATTTTACTAAAAAATATTTTAAAAAACTGACTAACTTTGGTAAAAATTATATTAACAATATAATCAAAAAAGGTAAAAATTTATTAATAATTATATCTCAAATCATAAAGTTTTAAGATGTTTTAATGGTAAAATATCTTTTAAAAATTTGAATTTGTACAAAATATTGCGTAGTTTATTTACGGGGTAGGATATGTGTAGGTTCCATTTTAAATAATGGTCTATTATTACTCAAAGGTATTTAATTTTATTTGAAATTAAAAAAGAGTCTTCGCCATCAGTAATTTTTAAGTAATCAAACGGTGGTGCACCATATGAATTGAATTTTAATTTTTTTACCCATATTGGCATATAAGTGTTATCGAATTCATTAGCTATTTCGTATTTGTCTATAAATGGATTACCTAAACTGTTTTTAATTATATAAATTTATTTTTTTTAACCTTCGATTTACTAATTTCCTGTATTACACTCCATAGTCCTTTAAAGTTATTTTTATTTGTATCAATTTGCTGGTTATAATAATTATACTTAGCCTTATTTATTAACGAGATAAGTTTATTTCGAAATATTTTATATTCTCGTAATTGTTCAATATTATTTGGATATTTTTTTATATTACAATTTTTTTTATCTTTTTTATTAATCGAGTTAAGCAGGCATTTGTCACCCATGGAGCAATTTTAACATTATTTCTTCGATTTAGGCGCCTTTCGGTACATGATGAATGAATGAATTATATTAAGAAATTTGTTCGTTGCAGTATCTGGATCGTCTGAATGATACAGTGAGTAAATACATTTGTCCTTTAATTCACTTAAAATAAAAAGAAGAATTTAAAATCCTTTAAGATGAAGACGCAAATGAGTAAAGGTTTGAAAGTGAGTACCTACATTTGTTCTTGATTTCACCAAAAATAAAAAAATTATTTAAATTTTTTTAAGATGGAGACGCAAGTGAGTAAAGGTTTGATACTTCATGATACTGGTTTAAAAAAAAAAGGAATTCAAAAATCGTTGAAGTCTGCCTTAAAAGAAGATGTAAAACAATTTTGTTTGAGCACTTGTATGCATGGTTATAGGTTTATTATTTTACCTAACCGAAAGCCAATAGAAAGGTAATTCTTTGTAATAAAATCGAGTTATTTATAATAAACATTTTACTATTTTTTAGGGTTTTCTGGGCTCTGATTTGTTTCACTTCATTAGCAATTGCACTAGCTTTAATTGGAACTCTGCATTCACATAGTATAGAAGACCCTCTGATATTAGTCACTGACTCCGCTCAATATCCAATCTGGAATTATGATTTCCCCTCTATAACGATTTGCGAAAACAATAAAATTTCAAAGAAAAAGGCTTATCTTGTTGCAAAATACATGTAAGTAATAAAAAAATGATAAATTAGCGGAAATACGAGTAAGATTTAATATTTTTTCAGAAAAAGTACTAGTTTATAAGAATGTAATCATGTTATCATCTCCAGTTTTTCAAACCCATATACAAAGTCCAAAAAACAGGAGAAATAAATAAAAGTTCTTCAATCACTGGAAATTTTTCTTTTTCTTACTGGAATGCTACTAAAAAATTAAAAGTTCAAAAACAATTAGTAATTTTCGGTTAGACATCAAATGAAAAAATTTGGTAGTTGACCCAGACCAATTGCTAAAAATTAGTTGCGGTTAGAGAAGAATTTTACCATGGTCGAAAAATTTTCCCAATCAAGAGTCGCATCACCCCTGCTCTGGTAGATATTTTACAAATATTTTATTGGTGAAGTTAACCTGAACTCTATTACCTTTTCTTACTTAGGGGAGGCAGAGTAGTTATAATTCATATAGTAAATAGGCGCCTCTTATATGTAGTTTTCTACTCACATATGAGATTTCAATGTTATTCTTCAAATTTTTTGTCACCTTTATACGGTTGAGGCAGACTAAATTCAAAGGTATGATCTCTGATGAATGCTGTAAAGTTAAACGTTTTTTTGTCATACTTAATAATGGTACACATCTGACGATACCTCTAAGACCGACCCTGTCTTTCTGTCTGTAGTTAAATAATCGATAATTTAATTTCTGCCCATGATGCATGTCCTCCTCTGTACGAGGAGTATTGAAACGTGCCGATTAGTGATTCGGAGAAAGTTCTTTTCCTATTGAAACTTTCAAAGTATAGAGTAAAATATTTTGTATGATATTGTTTCATAATGCCAAAGATCAGTATAATTGTATACCATTCTGAATTGCATCGTAAATAATTATGTAAGTTTAACATTACGCTTCCTAAAATTATTACGTAGGTTCAATATTTTAATTTCTTTAGGTAATGTTGTGAGAACGCCTGAGCTGACTCTGTTTTTCAATCTATAGCGCGATGTTAAGTCTGACACCTAACTCATAGTAGAAACATTAACGGAATCTTCTAGGTATGCAGCGGACGCAAAGGGGAAGCACTTCGCGAACGCTTCGAGATTCTTCTAGCAGGATTTGTTATTTTTGAGCCGTTACATTTTTATATAAATAGCCGCGACTTCGTCGATAAAAGTTAAGTTTCAAAAAAAGTGTTGGGTAGTAAAGACAAATTGTACTAAATAAATTAGAATTGTAAGTACCTAAGTATTATATAAATTAATAATGACGTTATAAATAAACTATTTTTACAAAATAAACTATTTTTAAATCAAACAATCGTTACATTGGTGTCAGAAGTGGGATTGTAAGTAAATAGTGGACAAAAATGGCTAAAAAAACGTGTGATTTAAATGTTGATGAGTTACATCGAGAGTCAGAAGAACGTAAATTAGAAACGACAGGGAAGAAATCAGAGCTGGCAGAGCACTAGAAATTTAAGGTTTGGATTTGGAAATGTTTCTATTTTCTGATGATTTATCTTCTGCTATAATTTCTTTAATTTCTTCTAATATGGAAAGTAAGATATATTCTTTAAAAACCTACATTGTTTCTGATGTTTCTTCTATAAAAAGTTATATACCCTCGTTAGAAACTAAAGTTTCTTCTGACATATCTTCCTTAGAAAGTAAAGTTTCTTTAGACATTTCTTCTTTTGATAGTTAAGTTTCTTTCTTAGAAGAAAATATGTCTCCTAATATGTATTTCGTGAAAATCGAAATTTCTTCTTTAGAAACTAAAGTTTCTTTTGATATATCTTCTTTAAACGATGAAATTTATTTCCCATTTGGAAAACAAAATGTCTTCTCTAAAAAATAAAATATCTGTTGATGTGGAAAATAGGATGTCTTCTGTAGAGGAAAAAATAAAACAGATGGAAAAGAAGATAGAAGAAATGGAACACGTAGACCAGACCAAGGACGGTGAAATAAAGTGCCATGAGGCGGAGTGAAAGTTGAAAGAGCTGTAAATTCTGATCGTGATAAAGACCCAACTTTCGATGGCAAAATGTATTGGACCAACTACCTTAAACAGTTCGAAATAGCTGCCAGAGCAAACGAATGGTCTAAACGAGAGAAGGCAGTAAATTTGACCATCGCCCTTCGAGGAGACGCTTTAGATATTCTTTAAACTATGCATGTAGAAGAGAACAATGACTTTAAACAACTCAAAAAGAGATTAAACATGCTAATGGCCACGAACACTTGGAGCAGGTGCATCGATTTCATTTTATGAATCGCAAACAGCAACATGACGAAAGCCTTCCAGAATTCGAATTAGATATTGTGCGATTTGCCTACCCATCAGCTCCGGAATACATGAATGAATGTTTGGCAATTCAAGCATTAGTTGATGGACTTCGTGACAATGAAATGCAATAAACACTCCGTTTAGCCCATCCCAAAACATTGGTCGATGTCTTGTCCGCTGCTCTTGAATATGAAGCGGCTACGCTTACTTCTAGTGGATACAGTGAAGTAAGAACTGTAAAATAGGAAGAACAGGGAAAAAATCGATCAATTGTTTACATGATAAAAAGCCTTATTGAGAAGCAACGTAAGACTATTAGGTGCTGGAATTGCGGTGAAATGGGAAATGTGAGCAGTTCGAGCAAATGTCCAAAGAACATTACGAATCGAAAAACAGTATCGGCGGCTATACAGAAAGGAACGGTGGTGCCTAATAGATGTGAAACTATAAAAGTATAACGCAATTACAGAGAAAGGAACGCCTGTTATGGTGAAACTCTGTTTGAAAAGAGGTTGGCCACATCTGTTAAAGAAGTTACAGTACGACTAACGACGGTTGTCAGCGATGAGTGGACCTCTGTCAACCTCAGAAGATGCGACAATGGAAAGAAGAAAATCGTAGACCTACTTGGCAAGAAGTATCAAAACTCTCTCCAGTAATTAAGTTATATTGGACTGCTGTATCCTGAAAGAAGGCTTATTAAAGCGAGTACAAGAGAAAGACGAGAGTAGTCAAAGTACTTCGTCAGTTACACGACAGTCCATCAGGAGGACATCTTGGTATTAAGACAACCCTTCAGAGAGTTTGTGGAATGTTTTATTGGATAAAGAGTTCCGATGATGTGAAGAACTGGTGTAAGAAATGTATACCTGTGCTATGAGTAACGTACTCCAATTGAAAATAAAGGCCACCATGAAGCAGTACAACGTCGGTAGTCCATCTGAGAGGATTGCCTTAGATATTGCTGAATCATTTCTCATGCCCGAGGATGGTAATAAATTCATGATGGTGGTTATGGACTATTTTACGAAGTAGGTGGAAGTCTACGCCATTTCAAATCAAGAGGCCGCAACTGTTGCAGACGTGTTAATAAAAGAATTCAACAGTTGATTTGGAATGCCCTTGGAAATCCACAGTGACCAAGGCAGAAATTTTGAAAGCCAATCTTTTCGAGGAGTCTGTGACAGACTTAGCATTAATAAAACCAGCATTGCCACCACAGTCGGATGTTATGGTAGAGCAAATGAGTAAAACCATTGGTAAATACCTGTTGAAAGTAGTTTTCAACTATAAGCGAGATTGGGATATGGGATAAGTATATTTTACTCTTCGCAATGGCATATAGATCCGCTGTCAATGAATATACATGACAAATACCAGGCAAAGGTGCTGTTCGGGCGTGAGATAAGACTACTGTGTGACCTTGAGTTTAAATCTGGAAAAAAAATAGTTTATGAAGATTATGTGATTGGCAGCCAATGCAGCAGTTTCATTGCTTTCTAAAAGGTGTTAAGGCCCATTGAAAGCCAATGCAAGCCTTTACCTGGAATTGTCTGATTTGGAAGACAGATTTATAGTGATTTAAGCTCAATTTAAGATTTTACAATTTTCCATACAGGAAAATGGTAAAATTTATTATACTCAGGGTTGTGAATTCTCAGTTGTTTATTTTGGAACTTTTATGATTATCTGAATTTGAACAAGGCGCCACCTGTTTTGACTATATTAAAAAAATATACTTTTTCAGAGAAAAACAAAATAGGAAACAAAACTATATTATGACAACTGTCAAGATAAGATACGATAAGTTCAAATTCAAATGAATATCAGGTAAATTAAAACAGATAAATTCAATTTAGATTTTATTGTCCACAACAATGACAAATACAGAACTGAGGGTTCTTAAAAAAAAACAAAATATAGTTAATGTTGAACTGAAGGTTCCAAATGTAGAAAAGTATAAGATAATAATAATTGACAAATACAGAACTGAGGGTTCTGGAAAAGAACAAAATATACTTAAAGTTGAACTGAAGGTTCCAAATGTAGAAAATTATAAAACTTAGGTATTAAATAGTTATAAAAAATGAAAAAAAATGATATTCGCAATTTAAGTAACCTATACATAAATAAATACAAGTAAGCTCGGCTGTGTTTCGGTTTAAGTTACCGGATGACTAAGCTGAGGGATGGTCCTGCTGGTTCTGGAGGTAATCGAGCCTCTTCAGAAGTTCAAACGAGGTGGTGGTGCATTTGGTTCTTATTCAGGAAGGAGCCTTGTACACTATAAGGTCTCTCAATTCTATGGGTTGCAGATTCACCGACGTTCTGATGTTGAGGAACTCGATTTCCACTTGGATCGACTAACTTTCAAAACTTTTCTGGTCTGTTGGCTTAACTTGTCATCGGTAATACTCCCAGTGCATGAAAATGAAACATATGTGTGTGTGAGCTACTTATATTGGCAATACAGAAAAATGGTGGTTAAAAGACGTCTTTTACTACCCCTGAGGTTACGTAAATTGCCCAAAAGACTGATAATAATGAAGGAATGCTATTATTCCCCAACGATATACCCTTAACGAGGTTCTAGACCATTTAGTCTGATAATTATATCCACCTGTGTGGAAAAAATAACAATATTAAAACTAAATAAGTTAACAGAAGGTTAACTTATTCAGAAAGTTAACTGAAACTTAAAATTATGTAGCCAAAGTTAAGCTTAGTTGGTAAACTAATAATTACCCCCTTGATTAATTTAAAACCATGAAGTGGTATCCTAAATATATTTGAAAAAGGAATCAATTAAATATAATTGGTTTTAAATCCCCAAAAATACTAAAATTATCTACAGATAATTTAGACAATAGATTTAACAATCTAAATCCCCTATAACCCTATGGTTATATCAAACAAAAAAACCCCAAAAATAATAAAATAATGAAAAAACTTAAAAGGAAATAGGATAGTAGAGATAGAATTAGAGTAGGGTACCTTTTTTATTAATTAACCGGCATTTAGTAGCGTAGCTTCCTTTATCAGGAACTATGCTTTTGTTATATGAAATAACAATTTCAATGACTTTAACGATATTTATTATCCTTTATGTTTGAATAATAAATATAAATATACACAAAAAAATAAAATCCTAACGAGTATCCAAATGCTCGTTACACTACGAAGAAAAATGCATAAGTTGGTTCACTCGCATCTGCAGCGACAGGATGAAGAAATGGTACGTTACCCAAACCACAAAAGGATGTTTTAAGGAAGGCGACAAAATCACGCTCCATGACCCAAAAAAACAAAAAGTTTGTTCTCCGAAGCTTCAAAGGTCTTGGGAAAGTCCGTACCTCATAAAAAAAAAGATGTATTTTACCGTATAAGTAAGATCCTCAACAGTAAACCGAAGGTAGGTCACCAAAACCGGCTAGCTCTATTTAAGGGTGACCATGACGACGAAGAAGAAATAAACCAGCTCCAAGAACCACCTGACCTTGTCTTTGAAGAATTTATAGGTACATATGGAGGTACTGGAAAAGCAAAATATGGTGTTACAATCGAGTAATGATAAGATCTGCTTACGGTTCCTAAAGACTACTCCCTGATCCATAACACTTCCACCAACATCAACGACGCTAGAGTTCTGGTATCTGTGTTTCGAAAGAAGTTTGGTCGATTACCAGAACTTCAAGATCAGCCCCTGGAAAAGCACTGAAACTTTAGGATGGATCAAGTTATAAAGAACACCTTCCGAGATCGATCTACTTATCATCTTAAGATAACTTACTAAATGATCAATTAGATATTAATAATTCACCCTTATTAAACCTCTTTCCCAGTTTTCTGTGAGATAATCCCGGTAATGGGCTATCTTATTGTTATTTGATGGATATTATAATTACCTAAGTACCCTTATTTACTTTAAATAGTTAGTTTATTTTGTAATGTTATTGATGTTTTCTTAAGTACTTTGTTTTGTTAAATTATTTTGTATATATATTGGATACAGAATTGTAAATAGTCACATTTGAAAAAGAAGTTGTACTTCGAAACATATGTCATGTTAGTGTTTGTTTAAAAATTTTTATTTTTAAAATAAAAGTGTGAAAATCTACCAAATTTGGTTTTACTCTTTCAAAATTAAATGGATTTTCATCAAGTAAAGGCCGAAACAATAAATAACAACTTAAAGGAGACTAGACTTAGAGTAGGTGACGTTCACTAGAATTCCTAAGAGTAATTAAATCATACCGAATGTTCCACATACGAAGGTGAAGTCCCTAGAATGGGCCGGTATTTTCATGTCTTGGAAAATTTTTCTACTTTATTAAGTATTCGTTTTTTTTTCTTTACATTGGCAAGTTCATGACGACACAATTCTTGTTTATTAAACAGCTTGATACGTGGCGTCCACAAGCATTCACTTAATTTTTTTTTAATATTTTTAACGAAAGATAGTGCCAGTAACTTGGTGAAATTCTGGCTGAATCTCACCGACCCATAAATTTAAATTTACATCAGCATCTAAGCTAGACCGAAGGATTACATGAGCCTAACAGAGTTGACGTCTAACAGGTAACAATGCTTATTGGATCATACCAGCCTTTACACAACCTCCTGTATCCTTTTTAATATAAAGTTTACATTTTTTGAATCAAATCCATGGAGTTCATATAGTGATTGCACTCAAATATTATCATTTTTTAAATCTATTGAAAATCCTGTGATTGACAGACTTTGTGTTTCTCTCATTTCTACCCAAGTACAAGTTTTTCGAAAAGTTTAGGCAGCACTGGTGTCAGGGATATAGGTCTATATAGGACTTTGTTCAATATGACGATTTTCCAGGTACAATTCTAGGTTTAAATCCATTTTTTTTAGATTGAAAACAAATGATTCTGATGAAATAGAAAAGCTGAAAGCCGAACTACGTAATATGTATTATTTAATAATAACCAATATTACAAATGAGAATATCATAGACAATCTTACATATCTTCAAAATATCTTTGATGAACACAATTATACCGCGCATACTGTGCTAAGATGGTTAACAAAAAAATGTGATGATATAATAATAAAATGTCTATGGAAAGGCTTGGCAAGGAAATGTTCCTATTTATTTCAACAAATTAGAACGAGTGACGGATTTTGTTGCAGTTTCAATTACTTCGCTTTAAGGAACTTTACTCCTACTGCAGGGTAAGTTTAAAAATAAGTTACAAGTCTCTTTGAAATGCTAATCACTGCAAAGTAAATATGCGAAAAATGGAATGGCTAAAGGCAATGCGCCTCCCGCCCTCCGAAAATTCGTCTTGGAGATGACTTTGCCACATACGAAGGTGAAGTCGCTAGTCTTGGTCAGTTTTCTCATAACTCTTGGAAAATTGCAGAGTAAAAGTATAGGGTGTTTCAAAAATACACTTTTTAGTCGTCTATTTAATATCTAGTAATATTAAAAATTTGTGATTTCTCCAGGATTTAATTACTCCTTTTCCCCTGATAGGTATGTGTTTTAAGAATGTTTGTTTTAAATACCAAATATTTCATTAAAAGAATGCTAGTAATTTTTTTTACCTGCTATATTTCAGGACGATTACCCATTCAGATAATAACCAAACTGGGTACTGCTTAACTATAAAATTTTTAATCTGGGGCTTAATTTGAAATTAATTTTTTAATTTTTAGAATACTCACACATAAAATATCAGATAAACCTGTTAAAACGTCATCTTGTGGATATCGAACTGGTTTAATTGTACTATTAGATACTGATCGAGAAGACTATTATGCTTCTTATAGTCCATCATTTGGTTTTAAAGTAAGTATGTATAAAACAGTTTATTTGTGAAAACATATTTTTAACGGTTGATCTGAATACGCCTCTAGGCAGCCACGAGCTTACATAGAAACAGAACCTTACGTAGGCATAGCTGTCGGTTAAATTTAAATTTCATGATGCAATAACATTTCTCAAGCCAGGTAATGGCTAGAATTTCATCAATGAACTGAAGGAGTGGTCTAACATCAACAGTAGTCACGTCATTAAACAAGTTGTATTTAAAAAGTTAGTTAATTTAACTCTTCATCTGTCTGTTGAACGAGACACATGCCAATGGTCAAAAGGTTGATATTTGTGTAAATACGTTAATTTTTTGCTATAGTTGTAAAATAAACGTACAACTAAATAACTATTCACTAAAGAACTTATGCAACAAATTGAAAGTTGCTTGCTTGCTTGTTTGGGGTTCTATGACTGCGGATTTTACATCCATTCGCCTATCTTTATCGTTTTTAGTCCTTATTTTGATTTTACAATGTTTTATTTTTGTGTAATTCCTACTAACTAACATTTGTAATATAAGTAAATTATATTTTTTTCCAATTTTTTTTTAAATCATATTTTTTAAATTCCCTTTTTTTTTTGTTTGATTTTTTTTTGTTTGATTTTTTTTTTTTTCTGTTTTTTTTTTGTTTTTTTCTGTTTTTTTTTTTTTTTGTTTTTTTTTTGTTTTTTTTTTCTCCCCAGAGGAAACATAAACAGGGACACATTTTACGCCTAACGGTCTTTCTAGACGATTTGTACAATAACATGGACGACCACGGTAAGTTTGAAGGGTTTGAACAAAGGTAAAATACAAAGGATTTATAATATAATTTTACATTTACAATTTAATATTAATATTTAACAAATGCGCGAACAACAGTTGGTATAGATCGGAATTATCGTTAATTGAAATTAAATAGCTTAAATTAATAGGTTGATGGATGCCTGGAATTTTTAACAATTTATCTAAAAATACATTTATTTCGTTTGTAAAATTTATACAGCCTAGAATTATATGTTGTGTATCGCCAAACTCCCCACAGGAACAATTTGGGTTATCGTTCATATTAATTTTGTTCAAATGAGACGGTACAAGGGAATGGTTAAATCTTAATCTACATATAGATTTTACCATTGCTTTTGTGACTGTGATTTTAGAAAACCAAGGCTTGTCTAAAATATTTGGTTGAATATTTTTGTAATATTGACCCTTTGTATGATTTCTATGTTTATTAATCCATTCTGTTCTATATAGTTTAGCCATAACGGCTTTAATGTCGTCCGCTGTACAAAGGTATTGTGTTATGGTATCTAAGTCCGTAGCATTTTTGGCTAGTTTATCAACTTTTTCATTGGCATCTATTCCACAGTGACCTTTTACCCACGAAAAAACTACTAATTTTCCAACTTGCTTTAAAGCGTCAGTTTTAAGTATTATCTTAGCTTCGATATAATTTATTTTGGACCGCGGTTTTATATTGCTAATCTTTTCCAGTGCACTTTTACAGTCGCTAAAAATGACAAATTGAGTATGTTGTATGGTTGTAATATAATTTAGTGCTTCTAGCAATGCTAATAATTCTGCCGTATATATGCTCATCGATGAATTTAGTTTAAACATTTTGCTGTAGTTAGCATTTTCGTCGTAGATTGCACAACCAATGGATTCGCTGCTTTTAGAGGCATCTGTAAAAATATAATAATAATTCTTAAATAAGTTGTTAACGTCAGATTTAAAAAGACTGTTTCTTATAATGTTTGGAAAATTTGTATAGTTTCTTAGGTAGTAAGTTTTAATTTTGTCTATTTTGTTAAAATCTATTTCATATATTTTATTTGTTTCTGTCTTGTAAAGGGAGTTTTCATATTCCTGTAGATTTTCATAGCATTTAGCTAAGCATGGAGTTTTCTTCTTTATCCAATATTTGTTACATAAATCTGCTATGAATAATTCGTGTATCTTTGAAATAAGAGTGGATTTTTTTGCATCAATTGTTATTAAAAATCGGCTTGCTAAAATGTTTCTTCTAATGTTCATTGGATATTCACAGCATTCTACCTGTAGATTGTTAATGGGAGTACTTCTTAAGGCTCCAATCGATAGCCTAGGACATTTGTTAGCCACTACATCTATTTTATTAAGATGACACTGAGCAGCATCTGCATATAGAATGGAACCATAATCTATAATTGCTCTGATATATGATCTATACAGTAATAGTGATATGTTTGGGTCCGCTCCCCATTGTGAATGAGAAACAAACCTCAATAGGTTTACTCCCTTTTCCGCCTTTTTTACAATGTTTTCTATGTGTTCTTTCCAAAGTAATTTTTTGTCCAAAGTAATCCCCAGGTATTTAATAGAATTTCGAACAGGGAATTGCACTTTATTAAGGGTAATATGTAGCGGAACATGTTTGCGTTTTCTTGTAAAAAAGCAAACCTGCGACTTGGAATTCGAAACTGTTAGTCCATGATTAGATGTCCATTCCAGAATTTGTTTGTAACTTCGCTCAACTTCATTTACGCCTTCCATTATTTCACAATTGTGTCGATAGATGCAAATATCATCTGCAAATTGGATGATCTTGACATTGTTTTGTTCTTTGTCCAAATTATAAGTATATATTAAATATAATAACGGGCTGAGAATTCCACCGTGAGGTAATCCATCCATAGCGACTCGTGGGCCTATTTGGTTATTATTAATTGCTAAGTATAAATTTCTACCGCTATATAATTTGGTAATCTTCTGTGCAAAACATTCAGTCAGACCTAATTGAAGCATCTTTGAGTATTCTTAAGTTAACATTATCATAAGCTGACTCTATGTCGATAAATAGGGCTACCACAGACTTATTATTTGTAAATGATAGGTTAATGTCGGTTACCAAATGACTAACACTTTCAATTGTAGAACAGTTTTTTCTAAACCCTAATTGAGTGGGTGTGATTTTTTGATTAATTTCTAACCATCTTTCTAATCTTACTTTCACCATTCTTTCTAACGTTTTGCATATACATGAGCTTAAAGATATGCCTCTATATGATTCTGGTGAGTTAGGATTGCGATTTGGTTTTAAAAATGGAATAACTAAATACTCTTTCCAACCCGTAGGTATATCCTCAGTTAACCATATCTGATTTAAATTATTTAATAACGTCTCTTTCCCCGATTTTTCCAAATTAGCCAACATAATATAATGTACGCTGTCCTGGAGATGTATTTTTGTTATTTTTCAAACAAGCTTCTAACTCCAACATATTAAATTGTCTTGATAGTGTGTCATCTGAATTTTTACTTTCTGCTATTGTAATTTGTGGAAAGGTACTCGGTGGTGCTAATTTTCTTAAAAACGAATCCACCCATTCGCCTTCCATAATCGGGGAGATAGGCGGTTTAAAAATATTTTTAAATCGTTTAACATGATTCCAAATATCTGCTATGGGGGTATTTTTGTTTAGGGATTTACAAAATTCTCTCCATTTTTTTCTTTTGTTATGGAGAATTATTTTTTTTGTTAAAGCTACACATTTATTGTAATTTATATAATTCTGAACATTTGATTGTTGCTTAAACTTTTTTAAAGCGTCTTTTTGGTCTTGTATTGCCTGTTTACATTCATCATTCCACCAGGGTTTATTAAATTTAGGATTTGTCCCTTTTCTCTTCTCTGGAATGCTCATTTTGCAATAATAATTAAATTCCTCTAAAAAATCTTGATATCAAATTGAAAGTTAAAATCAGGAAATTTTTCATAAACCTTCTTCAAGGGTCAGCTATTTTCATCCAGAGTTCCTCAGGTAATTTACAATGCATAGATAACTGTGATTCAAGAACCAGCCATTACAAGTCCTTGGAAATAAATGATGGACATTTGATTTTATGACTTACAAATAATTAAAATTTTTAGCATTTTAACAGCCTTGCCTTTTTTAGATAAAAATACAAAATCCGTATTCATTTTCGGACTGGAATGCGAAAAATGCATTCCACTCTCCACAATCCCTGAGTTTAATAAGTATTAATCCTCAAGCAACATATTCTTCGGATGACGTCAGAATGATACCAATAGAAAATAGACAATGTCTCTTTCATGATGAAAGGAATCTTTTATATTTCAGCCATTATAGTTTTCATAATTGTCTGGTTGAACTCAGATTAAATGTAACTAGAGAGTTATGCAATTGTACTCCTTATTACTATCTAGATGGAACTAGTAAGTATTTTATTTGATAATACAGTATTTTGTTTTACTATCGTACATGTCATTTAATGAAAATATATGTGAAATTTACACAATGTTTTCAAGGCAGACTAACAACAGCAAAATAATATTTTTTGCGCAAACGTCAAAAAAAGTAGACATTATTAACGTCAATTCATGATGTTAAAGTATGATTTCACAGACGCCACTTTTTTGTACGGCCGTGAGCGGACAAAAAAGTACTTTTTTGTACGCTGACGGCCGTACAAAAAAGTAGAATTTTTAACAGGGAAAATAATTATTAGTTGAACTTTTAAACTTTATTAACGATAATAATTATTAATAGTAAAATTACAGTTATTTAAGGTTGCACCGCACATATTTAATGCACTACCTGATTTATTCACTTCCAATTCAAGCGAATTTTGTGCAGAGTTGAAAGAGTTCATCGACAAAATTTCCCGTGACTCCTTACTTGTTGTTGCTTCTGTTACATCAACGTCGACATAATTTCGCTCATGAGAAGCTGCATTCAGGTACAGTGAAGAAGAATTCGACATCAAGATTTTTTCTGCAGTTTGTTTTTTATTAGACAAAGAGTCTTCAATGTATCCTTCAGCGACAATGCTCGACCTCCAACCTCCATGCCGTTTCAAACAAGTAATATCAGCTCCTCCATCCACAAGCAAAGTAGCTGAAGTTCTTCTTAACGCATGGCCGGTGTAATCTTTTGAATTCGGTAGTTTTCAATAAGTTGCTACTGTTTTGGGTACGTTACTAATTGTATGAATTCCCATGACCATGCGATAACATTTTCCCTTTTGAAATTTAAAAAAAAAGCGTCGGCTTTCCATAGCTTGTGGACGTAAAGAAGTATATTTTCTGTAAAGATTTATATATTTTTCTCCAATAATTGTGAACGATCATGGCTTTTTAGATTTACTATCAGGAATCTTTATATGAATAACAGATCCTAAATCTTTTATATCGTCTATTGTCATGTTCACCATTTCATCGCATCTACATGCTCCAGATACGCCCATTATTAGAACAACCTAAAAGTAGTATGTATTTAAAAACTTGATTGTATTTATGCAGGTTAGAATATTATAACTAACTTAATTCCTAGATATTGCTCATTAGGTGGATTATTTAAAAAATCTTCAAACTGGTCTTTTTTGAATACCTTTGACTTTTTGGGAGTATACCCTTCATTCTGCTTCTTCAGATAAGCACGTAGTTTCATATATTTGCTAATATCTAATCCATGTTTAATATTCAGTAATGATTTTATCATGGAATACTGAGACCACATTGTTGAACTCTTCATTTTTAATTTAGTTGTCATTTCAAAAAAATAAGCTAGTAGCACATTTTCCGAATAGTTTGAAATGTTTTTATCATTGCACCATGTGAGAAATCTTTCGTAAGCATGATTATAAACTCTACTTAACTTAGTTGGAATTAAATCATTCGTAGCTGCCTTAGCAATGTCAACAACGTCGGGCGGTGTACAGTTGGGTTCTGAATCCGACATAATATAATCTAAAAGAAAATTTCAGTACACTTTACTACAACAAACGAAATTTTGATGCTCAAGTACTTACCAAAAATGCACAGTCCAATTGTTGCTTTAAATCACTTACAATATTTCTGACATTATAAAATATTATTGAACTGTCAAATTTGTTTTTGACTTGGCAATCACAAAACCAGTAACCACGGAAATGTAGTGCGCAGTTTTATAATTATTATTCTCTGAATTTATCAACTTCGTTGCAATCGTTTTGAATTTTTATTTAAATATTTATTAGTTCTATAGTCTGGATGCCGTTTGCGGAAAAAATAGCATGTTTCATTCGGAGCAAAAGCACTTTTTGTGGCTCGTCTGAAATTGTCGGCCTCACTAACGTTCGGCCATCAAACATTCAGACTCGCCACAAAAAGTTATACTTTTACTCCTAATAAAACAATATACTATTTTTTCTAGAAAAGTAAGTTATTGTTGATACTGTATGTAAATTAGATAATTTTGACACTTGCTGCGATTACAGAAAACGTCTCTTTATATGTCAAAATTAGAAACATATATTTTTTAAATTTTATATTTAATTTATTAACATTAATCGTCAAAGTAAGATTCTTACTTATAAATAATCTATTATTAGCAATATTTTTACATTGTAAGGTTTATCCATTCTGAACAATTTGTACAGATAAAGTAGTCTTTATCATCAAGAACCATACCGGTACATTCTACATAAACCCAAACCTAGCATAAAACACAAGAACGCATGTCCAATTTTTCGCTTGATTGACAAAGGTAACAAAACCAGGAATCAATTTTTGTTTTGGATTTTTCCTTTTAACAAGACTTTTGGGATGTCTGCATTTCTGTCTGAAATAATTTCTCCTAACTTGCGATTTTTTTGGCAACACCACGGGGGTTTTTAAAACTTTTTTAAAAGTTTTTTTTTTCACAACTTGGCAATTTATCTGCCTTCTTGTTGGGTTGTGAGTGTAAGAAACAAGAACGTGTTTTCGGTTATTTTTAAAGGTTTAATGGTCCTGGTACTGGACTGTTCGGATGGCGAGGTGGTATTAACGTTTCAGAACAAGGATGTGAGATCGTCAGTTGCTTTTAAGTGCCTGATTGTCCAGGTTTTGGATGTCCGGCTGTCGAGGTGGTACTAATGTTTCAGAAGAAGAATGTGTGGTCGTCAGTTGCTTTTGAGCACCTGATGGTCCAGGCATTGGACTGTCGGGCTATCGAGGTGGTACTAATATTTTAGAACAAGAATCTGTGATCGTCAGTTGCTTTTGAGTGCCTGATAGTCCAGGTACTGGTTTAGTATTTTTATTGATTTCAGTCTTTTTCGAGATAAATTTCAGTTTTAAATCACTAAGAGGTAAATCGTCGTCATCAGAAATAGAGTCTTGTTCTGCAGCTCTTCTTCAAAGCGTCGATGGTGCGAAGGCTTCATCAGCTATGATATTTGGGTTAAATGGGAAAATTCCTGTAGCTCTAAAACCACTTGTTATGTTCGCTACATTCATGGATTTTTCCCAAACCGGTGTAAAGATATTAGGGAATATGTCCTTATTTAAACGACGGTCTAGATGCTGGTTCCAATATGTTAGTAGCTGATCGTCCCAATAATGTTTAAACGATTGGAATACAGTTTTGTCGAGAGGTTGTAGTTCGTGAGTCGTGTTACTAGAGAGGCAAAATAACAACATTATTTTTTTCGGCTTTGATTGCTATTGAAATGTCTAAATAGCACTTTTCCCCATCAAATATAAGTAGCACCTTTCCAGGTGGTTTGTATTTTCCAAAGTGGCTCAATCATTCACAGAATAGCTTTGTGGTCATGCTTCCTTCGGGACTCATTAAGACTTCTCTTCCGATTGGCATGTTATCTGTATACGTTGGCTTCTTGCAAGATCCTTTAAATAAAATCATTAGTGGAATACAGTTTCCCAATGCATTAACACAGGCTACAATGGTCACGTTCTTGCCACTAGATTCACCTTCTTCGTTCATTTTAATGCAAGAACAGACTTCTGATGATGTAATCTTAGCCTGCAGCCCTTTTCGTCCATGTTGTAAATTCGGTCAGAAGAACAAGGATGTGAGATCGTCAGTTGCTTTTAAGTGCCTGATTGTCCAGGTTTTGGATGTCCGGCTGTCGAGGTGGTACTAATGTTTCAGAAGAAGAATGTGTGGTCGTCAGTTGCTTTTGAGTACCTGATGGTCCAGGCATTGGACTGTCGGGCTATCGAGGTGGTACTAATATTTTAGAACAAGAATCTGTGATCGTCAGTTGCTTTTGAGTGCCTGATAGTCCAGGTACTGGTTCAGTATTTTTATTGATTTCAGTCTTTTTCGAGATAAATTTCAGTTTTAAACCACTAAGAGGTAAATCGTCGTCATCAGAAATAGAGTCTTGTTCTGCAGCTCTTCTTCAAAGCGTCGATGGTGCGAAGGCTTCATCAGCTATGACATTTGGGTTAAATGGGAAAATTCCTGTAGCTCTAAAACCACTTGTTATGTTCGCTACATTCATGGCTTTTTCCCAAACCGGTGTAAAGATATTAGGGAATATGTCCTTATTTAAACGACGGTCTAGATGTTGGTTCCAATATGTTAGTAGCTGATCGTCCCAATAATGTTTAAACGATTGGAATACAGTTTTGTCGAGAGGTTGTAGTTCGTGAGTCGTGTTACTAGAGAGGCAAAATAACAACATTATTTTCTTCGGCTTTGATTGCTATTGAAATGTCTAAATAGCACTTTTCCCCATCAAATATAAGTAGCACCTTTCCAGGTGGTTTGTATTTTCCAAAGTAGCTCAATCACTCACAGAATAGCTTTGTGGTCATGCTTCCTTCGGGACTCATTAAGACTTCTCTTCCGATTGGCATGTTATCTGTATACGTTGGCTTCTTGCAAGATCCTTTAAATAAAATCATTAGTGGAATACAGTTTCCCAATGCATTAACATAGGCTACAATGGTCACGTTCTTGCCACTAGATTCACCTTCTTCGTTCATTTTAATGCAAGAACAGACTTCTGATGATGTAATCTTAGCCTGCAGCCCTTTTCGTCCATGTTGTAAATTCGGTCAGAAGATAATTTTAAATCAAACTGTTGTAATGTCGCATCCAAAACTTTAAAATAATGTTTTACTACAGGGCGGTTTAATTTAGCAGATCTGGCTGGATTCATTGATTGTGCTTTTCGTATGCTACTACGTGGGTGGCGTTTAAGAAATGCGGAGTACCAGTCTTTGCCAATTATGTTTTTATTGTTTTTCTATTGAATCAGATTAATTCGATTAGCTTTAACAAACTTATAAACACTTCTTCTCAGAGCTTTTGGTGTAAGAGAAAGTCCAATTTGTGTTAGACGAATAATCCATTGTTCTAGTTCGGATTCTTGGTTTTCTGTTAAAATAGTGTCCTAGTGTCCTACTTATAACTTATAAAATTTAAATGATTTCTTAAAATACGACAAGGAATACGTGTTTGCTGTTCTACAACTCTTTGAGAATGTCCTTATCGTAAAAGCCTAAGTGGGTCCTCCATCATCTCTCTATCCCAGTTGGCACGTAAACCTCGGCACTGGTACTTGCCCATCTAAAACAAAGAATCCCCTGAAAATAAAGCCTACGTTAAAACATTAAAAATAAGTCCCGGGCCTTATTTCCAGAGGTGAAATAAATAAGAAAATCTAAAACATAACTGAAACGCAAAACTCATTCTAAGATTAAATTTCATGGAATTGAAAGCTTACTGAACTTGCTTTTGTGTAGAATAAAAATCATTTCTATATATGCCCTAGATTACCTTTCATATTATTTGCTTATAAAAAAATCGTAAAATACCAATTCGCACAAGGTTATAGAGAAAAACAAAACGCATGTGCTTTTACTTTAGTAGTTGAACGGATACTGATGCAGCCAATAATATATAAGTCGTACTGCGATATTGTCATATTAATGGCGGATATTTTAACTATATGACTAATTTTCCGGTGGGCCTTATAACCCTCCACTACCTTATATCTGCTGAGGTATCCCCGCTTGCATCTGTTTGAATGAAGTACTAAAAGCAGCTGAAGGTAACAGGTTACTGTGGCAATCATTACTCAAAATTTTGTTAGTCTTCTGGCCTATAGAATATTTAGCACAATATTCGATTATCACTGTGTTTCTTTATAACTAATGGTCAATATACTAAGATAAATCGGAAAATTATTTTACAATACCTAAATGACAATTATAAGGATGAGTATATTTAGAATAAAAGAATAATAGCCAATTAACAAGATTCAGCGGCATCTTGTTCGTTCTATTTCTTTTATATTTGCAACCTTTAGTTATAAATAGAAGGTGCCCCTAAAAGGTATGTTATAAAACGCTAGCACAAACTCATGAGGCTAAAATATGAATAAAAGAAAAATAATAAATTTGACATCCTCTGTATTTTAGAGCTCCGTGAAGTTGGCCCCCCGAAATTAAAAATTTTAGTTTTGGAAGCGGCATACGTTTGACCACCTATTGACCATGTTTGACCGTCCACTAACTTTTTTTGATCACCCTCGGAAACCTAAATATTTAAGAAAATCTTAATGGCCGAGTGCCCGCTGGCCCCCCGAAGTTAATATTTTTTAAAACTGACTGCACCATAAGATTAACCAATTTATGACCATGTTTAATTACCCCTTAAATTTTTTAGCACCCCTTAAACTTTGAAAGATAGATCAATGGTCAGAAAGGCACAATAGGATCCAAAAACATTTAGAATAATGTATCGCCATTTGATCACTCCCTAAAATATCTTAAAAGACATCAGAGGGGTTAAAAATTTGTTTGACCAACCCCTTAAATATTTTTAATGTTTCTATGTCGTGTGAAAATTCGAAAAATACAATTGGGATACAAAATTTCCACTTGGAAAACATGGTCAATCGATATAAGTGCACAATAAGATATATAACGATTTAAAATTATGTTTTGACGTTTGACCACCCCCTAAAATAATTGTAATGTGCCCAAGTAGTGTAAAAATTCAAAAAATAAAATTTGGAAATCAAATTTCGGGTTGGAAAAAATGGTCAAACGACATAAGTGCACAACATAGATCCATAACGATTTAAAATTATGTTTTGACGTTTGACTACGGCCTAAAATAATTTGACTGTGCCCAAGTTTGTGCAAATTCGAAGAATAAAATTTGGAAATCGAATTTCGGGTTGGAAAAAATGGTCAAACGACAAAAGTGCACAATAAAGATCTATAACGATTTATAATATTATGTTTTGACTTTTGAACAGCCCTAAAATAATTTTAATGTACCAAAGTAGTCTGAAAATTTGGAAATCGAATTTTCACTCAGAAAAAATGATCAAACAACAAAGAAGATCCATAACGATTTAGAAATATGTTTTGACGTATGACCAAATTATTTAAAAAAATCTAAGGGGTGGTCAAACATGGTCAAAAATTGGTTAATCTTATGTTGCAGTCAGTTTTAAAAAATATTAATTTCGGGGGGCCAGCAGGCACTTGGCCATTAATATTTTTTTAAACATATTTAGGTTTGTGAGGGTGGTCAAAAAAGTTAGTGGGTGGTTAAACATGATCAATAGGTGGTCAAACGTACGCCGTTTCTAAAACCAAAATTTTCAAATTTCGGGAGGCTAGATTCACAGAGCTATACTTTAGAAAGTATCTACTTTGGGACTAAGGTAAATTGGGCTATATCTTTATATTTTAGCCCTGTGAATTTGATCTAGTATTCTGTACAGACCTATAAGAAACAACATGTATAGAACCTTGGGGACTAAATGAATATCCAAAAATGTTACAAATTTCGCAACTTTGAACCTCAAAGATATTTAAAAATTATTAAAAAAAAAAAACAGACCCACGATCATTAGTTAATGTAGTTTTAAATAAATAAAAAAATACAATATTGAATTTTTCAGTTAACGAACTAAATTTTAACATTTGCAATCTTCTGGATGTACCATGCTTGGCAAAAATTGAACGTAAGTATTTTTTAATACAACTAGATTAATATAATTTTTTCTTTTCATTCATCATTATCAACCCCTTAAGTCCATCGATAGGTAGATATGATTTCCTATTTACCTACAAAGTGTCTTGTCCTGTATCTTTACTATATATTCCAGTCATACAGTATACAGTGTGCTACCTTGCAAAAAAAGTCTGTCGGTGGATTATACAGGGTGTTTCAAAAAGTTTCAAAAATTCTTCCTTATAGATAGATTATCAAAAAATAAGAGAAGGTGACCAAGTCCACCGATAGCAGTTTTGAGTTATTAGTTTTTTTAATAATTTTCTTCTGTACATATATTTACAAGAAGGACTTGGTCATTATAGAATTTTAAATTATAAGCATTTTTATGACATCTTTCGAGTTGTTCATTTTTTCCTGATAAATAATATTGAATTTAAGGTACAAGGGAATTACAAACTAAATTAAAAAATGTAAAATTTTGGTCTTGGTCACCTTCTCGTCGGTAACAAAGTTACAGGGCGTTAAACTAACATTCAGAAAAACTTTTTTTTGTAAAAAGTTAGCCGTTTCTATTTTTTCTTTAAAATTTTCGCCAGTACTCTATATTTGAAGGCCCAATATTCTAAGAAAAAAAAATACATGCGGTTTCAGCATGATGGAGCGCCAGCCCATTTCAGTCAAGCAGTAATAAGGCACCTAATAAGGCTCGTATTTCTTGGCTTGCTCGTTCGCCGGACATGAATCCAATTGATTTTAGTTTTTGGGGTATTATGAAGGAGAACGTATATTCAGTTACTACTGTTTTCATTAATAAAAAGATGTAGCGGATGTATTCAAGAAGAAAGAGGAGGACATGTTGAACATTTACTAAACTAAATAATTTATAAAATATGTATAATAAGTGTTTGTTAATTGTTATCTTTTTGTTAATTGTTTAATTAAAAAAAATAATTTTTTTAATTACTAATAAATTTATTAAATACGTGCATTTTTATCAGTGGCATGATGAGTCCATGAGGGCGGGTGGCACACCATTTTTATGGCACCAATCCAATATTATGAATACCTTTTTTTACAAAAATATAAATAAAGAGGTAGATTGTGCAGGGGGGCGGCTCAAGTGCAGCCCTAGGCACGACACTGATTTTTAGGTGCGTTTTTTGTACAATAACTCCTGACCTACCCTTAGTTTTGTATTTAAATTCTGTTGATATGTTAAGTTCAGGACGGACGAATTACTCTAGAAATTCTGTTAAAAAGTTGTAAATAGCTCGTTAACTAAGAGAGATAGAAAGTTCATTTCACTATAAAAAAAATTTCAAAATTCATTCATTTTGATTTTAAGATCGATAAAGTAAGCTTTTTATGTCAAAAAAATACGGGGTTTAAGAGGTACCCAACCCCCTAACTTTTTTTAAAAAGGTCTTTAAATTTTTTTAACCTTAGAATATTAGGCCTTCAAATCTACATCACTGGCAAAAATTTCAAAGAAAAAATCGCAACAGCAAACTTTTTTACAAAAAAAAAAGTTTTTCTGGATATTAGTTTAACGCCCTGTAATTTTGTTGGGAGCTATTTTAGATATAAGTAAATATAGCCAAATCCATCTATTTTTTGGTAATCTATCTGAGGAAGAATTTATGACATACCTTTTTGAAACATAATGTTTTTGAGAGTGAACACGAATCTGAACTTTGCCACCTTAATTTTTCGGAATAAGCAAAAAACTGTTGTAAGTGGTTTTTATTATTAATAAAATTAAATCCGTCGACAATCACCTACTTTTGTTGTTCCAAGTATGAAGTTAAAAATTACTTTAAGAAGATTGTCGCATGAGCAACTCCAGACCTAATTTTCAGAAGGGCCCATTGCCAATAATTCCCTTTCAACGATGAAAAACTACTAGACCAATCCATTCATTCATAATTAAGTCCATTATTACGCGGACAGAGCTGTCGCATTTTAAACACTATAAAACTATAATAGTTGTAACGAGAAAAAGTATATTAAACTAATAATAACTGGTATTAAAATGTAAATATACTTTCCCAATGTAATATTGAAAGCCTTTTGTACGCTTATATTCTTCTTATATTTAGTCAATACCGAATTAAAACCATAAACAATCCGTAATATTTTTCCATTCATTCTCAAAATAATTTGACAACTGCGTAGATGACAAAATTAGTTTAGTAGTTTTTTATAGTTGTTCTTTTTCCAGCACATCTTCTTAATAAGAGGATCATGTACCTTAAAAATAAAAATCGTTGGGAGCATGGACCCATGCACTCCTCTGGAGCCGCCCAAGATTGTGTCTTGTGTTTACTATATTTTAAAATCCTCGGAATTTGCTGGTATTCATATTATTAGACCATTAGACACATACTGGGATGGATGTGCTGGCCAAAACAAAGGTACAACCCTAATAATTATGTGCTGTAAATGGCTATCCAATATCAAATATAGTGACCAAAGTTCAATTTCTTTTCCCAGTAATGTCTTTGGTCATTTCGAAAAGTAGTATCGCTAAAAAATGACTTTAGAACCCGAGGAATATATGAGTATATCTTCAAGATATGGCAGTGTCCTTACAATATGAGAAGAAGTTCAAATTTCGAATTCCAAAGATGAAGCAAAAAAGTAATTAGAGCTCTTGGACAGTGAGACATTGCTTTTGCAAATATAAAAAGGATGCTAATTAGTATAAGAACTGTAGAGTTAATTAGAGTTTATATAGTACCCTTCTGTAAGTGGTTTTGACAATTTTACGGCGAAAAACCTACAAATTATATTATGTATTTTGGGTTGCAGTCATAATATTAAATTTTTTATTGCATCCCTGGATCTTGAATTCTACATACTTAAACTAATCAAAGAGTTTGTAATAGTAATTTTATTACAGGTAAAATAATTTTTTTTGACACACAAATAAAAACCTACTCTAACTAGATCATATTTTGAAGAGCAGAATGAGAATGCTATTTACTGTGTTTTATCAATTGTCTGGTCTGCACCGATAAATTAAAGTAAATGAACTCATGATACTAATAACATACATCTCAAAAAGTGATCTTTTTAGATGTAACAACATACTTTATTTGCGCTTTCATGATTATCCAAAAACGTTGCAGCGGTTGACAGTTTATCGTCACCGCTTACTCAGCATTACAACATGCTTGACGACGATGAACACGGCCAATGTAAAAAGCAGTAAGGAGGTGAATGTAAGATATTTGATAAATAACCATTATGGAGAACAGTGGAAAGATAACCAGAGTTCAGCATTTTATAAACATGTACTAGAAGGCGAAATACGAAAAGAAGGCGAAGCAATTAGTCCTATTTTTTATTGTAAAATTTGTTTCTGTAATAAAACACTTCAGTAATTGAATTTAATTTTCAAAACGAGCTACTTCAACTTAACGAATATATTTCATATCTATTATAGGTAGTGAGAAAACTGCCAAAAAAAATAAAATCAATCAATCACAGTTCATGTTTTGGACACACAACTGCTATTATTTTTAAAACTTTAAATAAGTGATAATTTTGTCAAACTAATTGTTTGTATATTTTTTAGTTATTGAGATAAAATTTACATTAAAATGAGTTATTTTTGTGTAGAATCGATAAATAATTTTGAAAAAAAAAATTAAATTTGAATCAAACAGCGAGTATAAAAAGGTTCAGTTCGCGCTCAGTTGCAGTTGGCAACACATAACCACAAATTCCACAAAATAAAATTATTTTTTGATGTTATTTTTGTTTTAATTATATTGGTAGATAGTGTTGGTTATAAAATAATTATGAATCCGTTATAACTTCTTATCCAAAACATACTTACCGTGTCATTTTGCTCTGTTTATGTTGAACTCGAACTGAGCGTTAACTGAACGTAGTTTATGAATCCACTTTTAAAACTACATTTCTGAATGTATAGTTGAGGATATGGCAACTATCTTCCACTTGAGAGGCCCAGGTTCGAATTTGGGCAGGGGACTAATTAAGGTAAATCTTTTTTATGTTTATTTTATTTTAAAAATTAATAAAAGTCATAAATTATATTAAAATTAGTTATTTTGTCCTAACAACTTAAAATATTTTTTTAAATTTGTAGATTTTTATTAGTGGGTTGTAGAAAAAATATACTAAGCAACTCAAGTGATTTGTCCATATCCACTATTGTTGCACAAACTATTACTTACTATAAATTTGGAATTACCTTCTTACAACTACTACATAGTTAGAAAAATCAACATAATATTTTATAATAACATATTTATGAGTTTTTTTTTTATTTTCTTTAATTAATTTAATAATTTAATAAACATTGAGAGTATACACTTTGAAACTAGGCCTTCCAAATATATATTGTATTTCTATCTAAGTAGACGTTGTTATAAAAAAACACATAGCTTAGGAGTTATGAAAAATAAAAAACTTTTTTTTATAACTTTTTTTCCGGGAAGAATTGAAGGTGGCAAATTCCAGATTTGTCACCGTACGATTGTATAAGATGAATAAGAACAAAACTCTTTGATTCCTTATATTACCGATTATAGTACCCTGCCAGATAATCTTTTTATTTTCAATAGCTCAGCTAAGAAGTTCCTTTCCACATCGAAATTTATCAACGTTCAATGATGTATTACCACATAATTTAACTACTAGGTACAATTGTTATCGGGATTGTGATGCAATATTTTATAATCATAGAACTTCGAATTCACGGTTGAACAAAACCAATGCCGCATATGTACCTTATTTATTGTAAGTATTTATCAGATTTTTACTCATCTATCACCTTTGATTTAGAACACAATCTATTTCGAAGCATTTAAAAAAGACTTGTTTAAAAAATCATCGTTATAGAATTGATTAATTTTCTCTCTCCTAACAAAACTATGAAGATAAATATAATTTAGAAATCTAGTCACAAAGCATTTACAAAGATTTAAATAAAAAATTCATAGTTAATTCACCTTTTACCAACTGATTCCAATTATTATTCCGCTTAAAGTAGCAATAAATTTGTATGAGTAGCATGATGGCTTTGCTATTTTTAATTTCTTTTTCCTCATTTTATTGCCATTTAGCATTAGGAATTTAGTTAAAAATAATTTTAAAAGTATTCAAATCCCATGTCTCTTAACCTCATCCTTCCATCAGGAAAGAGGGTGTTGTTAAATTTCTTTCCTAGTAGTTAGGCAACCAACACTGATTTTTGTATTTTTAATGATAAACTCGCTAGTTATTTAAAAACTTTAGATATTAATTACAAAATTGGACAAGCTGATTTATTATTATTGTAATTAGATGTATATTTAAGTTTGTTCTTAAAATTAAAGGAAGTATTAACATAAATAATTGTTTTTTTTTTGATAATACATATACTGCTGAATATATTCAACTTATTTTAACATGTTAGATGATACTATGGTATGATACTGTACTATATTATCATATACTCTAATATACATTATATATTATAATATACTATAATTCTTCTCTAGGTAATATAAATGATTGTAATTATTAATTAGTATTTATATATTTAGATTCTTATTTTAATAAAGATATTTATTAATAATTATTCATAAAAATACTTCTATAGAAATAAAAATTAATTAAAAAAAAAATAATTTGTTTACAGAAAAAGTTAAATTGAAATCAAAAAGACTCACCATTTGAAGCCGCTCGTTCTTCCTAAAACAACATACAAGAAATATTACAATTAATCATAACTTCAGAAAAAATAAGTGAAAAAATATGTTTGATCGAGTCCATAAAAAATCAAAAATAAACGTTTCAAAATTTGTATGCTTTGTCTTTAATTATATTTGTTTTATATATTATTATTAATATTATTATATGGTCTTATGTCTCAAAGATATCTACTATAGGGTGTCTCATAATGTTTTCATGTTTTTAGAGAGCACTAGTTTGACAACGTTAAATATAAGTGCAACGACTCTGTATTTGCTAGGCCGAGGAAGGTTGTAGGTTATTTAGTATCTTTGACAACGCCACTAGATATTTTTTCAAAGTGGGGTGACATACGTTGGCCCCCAAGAAGTCCTGATCTGACTCCCTCTGACTCTGAGTCCAAGGTGTACGAAACACCACCGAATTCAGGTTAAAATGCTATTCCAGAGGAAATAAGCTGTTTATTACAATTTAAGATCCAGACTTCAAGACTGCGTGACACGATAAGGAAAACATCTGGAGAACATTATTTTTAAGAAATTAAAATCCGCGTTTATTATTAACGTTTTCACATTAAATTTAATATATTTTAAGCAAAATCATTTGTTTTATTTCAGTTGAAAAACAGCAAAACATTATAGGACACGCATTATTTGCTCATAGGTTAAACAACCAAATATGTAAATTCTTATCTCAATATTGTAAGCTCAATTGCCTTGTTGAGGATGTCAACTACTATAATACCTGTGGGTAAATGTTTTAAGAGAACTTGTTCATTATTGATCCCTTCTCTTTATATCGATGTGCTTGTTTTTAGCATGGTATACACATTTTTCAAAAACCACGTTATATAAGACTTATTTTTATTTTGATATTAGCTATTACTATAACAAGTACTGTTACTCATTAAAATTTGACCTTGACCTTTATCTTAACCGAATTGTAACTATTATTTGTTTTTATTTTTAGTGGTGGAGTAGTACTTAAAGATCACAGTGTTTTAAGAATCTTCTTTAACGACCTGGTTGGAGTAAAAAATCGAAGACACGTTAGATTTACTCCGAATACACTATTGGGTGAGATACGTCATCTATTTTAAATATAAAATTTGCTAAATGAAGAAACAATTGAAAGGCATCATTTGAAGTTTTGAAATAAATAGCTTTCAGAAATTGTTATATAATTTATTCAAAATCAATAATTTTTTTTTTGTTTCAGCTTTTTTTGGAGGTCTGTTGGGATTTTTAATTGGTTTCAGTTTTGTTTCCGGAATTGACCTGGTATATTTTATCACAAAACGAGTAATAACGTATGCTAGACCAAAAAATCAGTCATTTAATATTCAAATACATCAATCAACAAAAATAAGTCACCGAACAAAATTAGTTGTACCATATGGTAATAAAAATAGAAACAAACCAATTTTACCTTATATAAATTGAAGAATATAAACAATACATAATATATACATTTATTGTAATGGTCCCAAACGATAAATAAAGATTTTTACGCATAGAATGTTTCTATTAAAAATATTTAATCATACCCTGTATATTAAAAAGTTTGATATATATTAAAAAATGTGGTTAAATAGATATACCGAAATAAAATGAAATAAAATTATTTAACACAAAATTCAAAATAATCACAATGCTTGATATTCTTTATAAAGTAAATGCAATGAAATGTCCAATGCATGTCTTAAACTCATGAAAGTAGAAGGTGTCACTTTGCTACAAAATTCGGGGATTTCAGAAAACTTTTTATATAAAACTAATGTTTATGTTTGAACTCCATCTTTTGACACTTTAAATAATTAATTCATTAAACCTATATATACAATTTCAGAAGCTTTCGGAAACAGTTCTTCCAATATAAATAAATAGAATAAAAATAAACGAGTAGAGCTTTATTCAGAATAAGAATTACTATCGCTATCATCATTAAAATCAATAATTATAGGTAAAATATTCCCCCTTTCAAATTTAATTTCACAGTTCCAAGATTTCTAAATAATTTTGTCAATATCACAGATCACTTACTTTTAGAATGGAAAGGCAATGTTAAAATTCGAGACAGTATTGTAGCGCCGGGTGCCGGGTGACCGTTCTTTAAACTATTTGGACGGAAGTGTCGCCATCTCGCGGTCACTTTGGTTAATACAAAACGCGGGAACATTCGACATTGTCAATCAATATTTAGTTTAAAAGTGGTAGTCATAGTTCATACTAACTCATTTTTTACGTTTATTGTAGCAATAAAATTATATCTGTTACAATAAAGCAAAAAATCTGATGTGTCCAACACATGACTTTCCTGTCTAGTTATTATAGGCTTTTCCGGTTATTTTGTACAACCTATTGCAGCACCTCTATAAATGTTTAGAGGATAAACTAAATATATACATTTTACACATACATCTAACTCGAAACATTTTTCTATAGATATTCATTGAAAACGAAAATACTGAAAAATTTAAATTTCTTCCTTCAATTTTTCCATTTTAGAAAAATCATATATAAACAAAAATTATAGGGAACGATATCGCAAACAACTTTTATTTCAACAATTTTCATAAAATTCAGAATTTTGTACATTTTGTCAAATTTCTCGAATACGGTCCATTTCAGGAAATTTTGACATAAAACAAAAATTATAGATAATAATATTAGAAGTAACTTTTATTTAAACAATTTTCTTCTCCAAACATAAACGTAAATAACATATATTCCATAAAATATAAAAATGACCTCCTATAAAGTACCCCCCCAGATGTTCCGACTCTGCCCAACAACTAATTAGCTCATTGGACGATGGAATAAAGCTTAAGTTTAAAATTTGGTGTTTTTCTGTGTAACACACACACACACGCACACACACACACACACACGCACGCACGCACGCACGCACGCACGCACGCACGCACGCACGCACGCACGCACGCACGCACGCACGCACGCACGCACGCACGCACGCACGCACGCACGCACGCACGCACGCACGCACGCACGCACGCACGCACGCACGCACGCACGCACGCACGCACGCACGCACGCACGCACGCACGCACGCACGCACGCACGCACGCACGCACGCACGCACGCACGCACGCACGCACGCACGCACGCACGCACGCACGCACGCACGCACGCACGCACGCACGCACGCACGCACGCACGCACGCACGCACGCACGCACGCACGCACGCACGCACGCACGCACGCACGCACGCACGCACGCACGCACGCACGCACGCACGCACGCACGCACGCACGCACGCACGCACGCACGCACGCACGCACGCACGCACGCACGCACGCACGCACGCACGCACGCACGCACGCACCCACGCACCCACGCACACACACACACACACACACACACACACACACACACACACACACACACACACACACACACACACACACACACACACACACACACACACACACACACACACACACACACACACACACACACACACACACACACACACACACACACACACACACACACACACACACACACACACACACACACACACACACACACACACACACACACACACACACACACACACACACACACACACACACACACACACACACACACACACACACACACACACACACACACACACACACACACACACACACACACACACACACACACACACACACACACACACACACACACACACACACACACACACACACACACACACACACACACACACACACACACACACACACACACACACACACACACACACACACACACACACACACACACACACACACACACACACACACACACACACACACACACACACACACACACACACACACACACACACACACACACACACACACACACACACACACACACACACACACACACACACACACACACACACACACACACACACACACACACACACACACACACACACACACACACACACACACACACACACACACACACACACACACACACACACACACACACACACACACACACACACACACACACACACACACACACAGAGACATCATCGCGAAAATAGTCAAAACGGAATCAGGGGACCTCAAAACGTAAAAATCCGTCGAAAACTCGAGGTCGAAAAAAATCATGAAACCTATACTTTCCTTATATCTGTATACAGATAGGAAAGTACAAATGAGTAATATGAACCAATCCAAATTTGACTACAAGTTTAAATATTTATTAAAACACAAGTGTGAATTAAAAATTGACTTCAAAAACGTGCGGATGCCATCACCACATCTTAACAAAGTTTATATGGGATCACCCCTGAGGTACCCCTTACTGACAAAAAAAGAATCATATAAATCGGACAAGGTGGTAAAGCATTATCGCTAAACATACATAAAAAATGAAGAGTTTGAGGATTTTCTCATGGACCCAATTTTTAGATTTTGAATAAATTTATATGGGACCACCCCTGAAGTACCCCCTTTCTAACAAAAAAAGAATCATTGAAATCGGACACCGTGTTAAAGAATAATCGCTGAAACAAAAAAACATACAAATAGAATAATTAAATGTACCGTGTTAATTAGCTGGGAAGTTAAGTCATTGTCCACAGAGGTTGAAGAGTTTTATCTAGAATAAAAAATAAATATTAATAAACATATAAATCAAGAAGGACGTAGGAAGAAAAAGCGGCTAAGTCACATTTTTATCAAAATTGAACTGGTCCCGCCCTATTTTGTAAAATACCACTATGTTTCCATGTAATAAGCCAAATTAGCAAATGTAAAACAGTGCATTTAAAAATAAGTCCAAGGACTTAGCATCTTTTCCTACTGTTTGTTTGGCACTTTCAGTATTTAGAATAAAAATTACAACTGTCTGGTAAATTAAGTGGTAAATTACAATATAATCAGGTAACATTTATACAAAGTAACATCTTTTTGTAATCAATTACCTTAAAGTATCAAAAGTTTGTATTTAGTCAGTCAATATTAAATTTGGCTTTATGAACATTTTGGTAATTGTGACTTGGCCCCTTTTTTCCCAAACCCTTCAAATCTGTTAGGGAGCTTAGAAAGTGAGGCATGAATAAAAAAAGGTACACGGACCATTACTTCCCGGACTAGGCTGTTTTGTCTTCCACAATCCAATATTGCTATTCCAAACGGTTTAAAGGTAAAATTTGTACTAGTACAAATAAAAAACAGTAAAAGTAACAATCTGAACTAAATCAATATAAAAATCAAATGTTTTAGGCAGCAGGGGAAGTGAGGTATGAATACAAAAAGTACAGTGACTATTACTTTCCTGACTAGGCTTGTCTTCAACGATGCAATACTGCCACTCCAAACGGCTTCAAAAAGTTTGTACTAGAACAAATAAAAAAACAGTTAAATCTCTGCGTGTACCAGGTACTTTAAACTTATCTTCAAAATGTTTATCACATACTAAATAGTTTTTCAAATTTGTTGTTTTATTCTTGAAAAACGGACCTCGAACAGCCAATACTCAAATTTGGCATACAACAATACAAGATATTACGGCTTTTATAACTAAAAATGACCACAAAAATTTAAAATAAGCTCACAATCGTCAGTAAGATCAAGTAAAAATATGAACATTAAATACACAATTGAATAAAACCAAGTTGATAATACAATAAACAATAATTTACAAAATACTTACTATTTATTCATCCAGGATCCAGACCACTCCCAAATACAAACAAATAATAATTATTTACAATATGATATTTGATATTATTGATAATCACAATCACAAAGTATATATACTTCGTGATCATAATAAATACAGGTAATGGATACCTGACAATGACCAATGACAAATGACACTCCCACTCTTTCCACCGTCAATTGTAAATTTCTGCAAATTGTGTGTACAGTGCCCTCTAGAATTAGTTCTTTGAAACTAAAACATCGTTTCAGTTCGGGCTATACCAGTTACCGATACCTGCAGGGTTATTCTACTAAATTTATAGCCCGGCTACAAGTTTATAGCCCGGCTACAAGTTGGATTTTGAAGTAGGAATATATAAAGTTCAAGCCAAAATCCAACTTGTAGCCGGGCTATAAATTTAGTAGAATAACCCTGCTGGTTAGTATAACTGATGCAATTAGACCAGGAGGTTACAGTAGTGCTTCCCTTCACATACTTTGAATTCCTGCAAGTTTTAACCCCGATTTTCGTAATCAGCGCCCCCAAAAACATATAAGATGGCTTAGTTTACAAAACAACAAGTACAGTCGAAAAACACTCATATTTAGGGGTGTTTTTGCAATTTTAGGGGTGTTCCAACCATTGCTGTCAGTTTTAACTCTCATTTTCGTAATCAGCGCCCCAAAGTACGTAGGGGACAAAATAGAAAATCGAAAATTAAACTTTTATATAGTTTATTTAATAAGTTAAGTTTTGATACAGGTCTAAAATTATTCAGCTTGTTTTTATTTCCTGATTTGTGGATTGGCAAAATGAAAGCCGTTTTCCATTTATCAGGAAACTGTTCTTCGGTTAAAGATTTATTAAATAAGATATACAGGGTGTCCCGAAATTAGACGGTCATATTTTAACAGCGTAATCTACATCCTAAAATTGGAGTAAAAGTTCATAAATACATAGGTTCAAAGACGTTTCGGTTTCGAGATACAGGATGTTACAAGTGAAGTCCTGATGGTACATTTTTGTAAATATTTTTTAAAATTTCTTTAGTCACCGGTTTTCCAAAGTTAAAAAAACTAAAATTTCTGATTCCACATACCTACTAATTATTATTTACAGTTTCTAATAAGATAACATCAACATGAAATTTTCAAATGCTTTTCTCTTGAAAATGGTGCGTCCTAGCGAGATGCGACAAGAGTAGCTTTATTATAAAGAAAATATTGGTTTCCAAAATTTTATAGTCAAAAATGTTAAAAACTGTTAAACAAACAAATTTAGGGCAATTTTACCCTAAGCCCCCCCCCCTAATTTACCCACCTATAAAGATGATCAAAACTGGGGTTTAGTCCATTAAATAGAGCGTAAAAAGGTAAGCATTTGTACCAAATTTCACTTAATTATTTTTAAACGTTTAGAAAATATTTACAAAAATATGTCACCAGGACTTCACTTTTAACACCCTGTATCTCGAAAAAAAGCGTTTTTGGACCAATGTTTATATGAACTTTTACTCCTATTTTAGGATAAAGATTACGCTGGCAAAATATGACCGTCTAATTTCGGGACACCCTGTATAAAGGGTTAATGAGAGCAGTTTTACACTTTTTAATAAAGCATGTAGGAATCTCGTCTGAACCAGGACCTTCATCAGCACGAGATATTTTATTTTGGGTAATATTCAGAGGAGCGCTGTTGAAAATAGCAGAAAAATCACTAGGACCACTTGGCACAAAAACAGACGAAAGCAAATCAGAAAAGGCGTTACAAATTTCTTGTGGATCTGTAATTAGACCTGTATCGGTTACGAGATTATCGGGTAAAATGGGGGATTTTTTTTTGTTTTTACTTTATTGAAAAAAATACTTAGGATTTTCAGTAATATTAGATTTAACCCGATTTAAATATTCTATGTAATCCTTGTTTATCAAAAATTTTGATTTACCATGTAAAATTTTGAAAGTCAAATAGTTCATGTTATTATTATATTTTTCCAGCGTCGATGAAATTTTATCTTTTCTTTAATATGGTTGACAAAGAAAACCAAAATGGATATACTTTACAATGCTTGGGATTCTTGGGAACATGATGGTCCAAAATATTATTAACAATTTCATAAAATACTGTTACTGATTCATTGATTGTAAGAAATTGGAATTGTTTATTCCAGTCAATTGCAAATAGAAGATGATTTATTTCAGTGTAGTTTGCTAAATTGAAGTTTTTTCATAATGATTTTTTACTCTCGTTTTCGTTACATTAAAATATTTAATATCAAATTCTAGAGAACTATGTGATGGATCCTCAGCAACCAGTGGTAAAGTAGACGACTTTATATTTTTAATTAGAAAATTATTATTTGAAACAAGATCTAAAGCGTTACCGCTTACGTTAACAGTAGAATTGTATTGATACATACCAGCCAAGGACATGGTGTCCACCAATAAACTAGAACAGAGATCACTATAATTGTTTGATTTGTAGTAATTATCGATAGTATCTTTAAACCACTTTATTTTTAGTACATTAAAATCGCAACAAATAATATAGTTATCATTTGTTATTTAGAAAAATATAAAGAAATTTAGTGCAAAATAAAATTAGTGCCACCCTGTCTCTGGGAGGTTTGTAAACACAACAAATATGAACCTTGTAGTTTTCCACGGTTGGGTATAACGGTGACCCAAAGATCCTCAGCCTCAGAGGTCCACGAGTCCTCAGAGAAAATAAAAATGTTATTTAACACTGCTATTAAAACATCTCTACCACACAATTTATTTAAAGAGCTTGATTCCCTATCGCGACGATATATTTTGTATGATGAAGAAATTTCTTTATTAGATATTGATGATGAAAGCCAAGTTTCCGTTAAACAAATTATATCACTTTCGGAATTTAATAGATTTTGATTCAGCACATTAATTTTGGTATTGAGACCTCTAACATTTTGGTAAAAAATTGAAATTAATGATTCGTTGTCTTTATCCATAGCGAGAAGTAGAAAAAATGTTATTTTTGTCAAGGGTTTCATTAACACCTATTAAACTAACTTACCAATGTCCTTATCTGTAGATATCTTAAAACATTGGCTGTCGTTTTTGAGAACAAAAATATTGCAGTTTGTCGTCCAAACGTATTTATAATTCTTAGTTTTAGCATTTTATTTTACATTTCTTAATAACATTTTGTTTTTCGAAGTTAGGTGCTTATTAATATATACTTCATTTGAAATGTATGGAATTTTTTAATCTTTAAATTTTTTGTTTTGTCGACTTTTAGTTTTTTCTACAGCTAAAAAAGCTTTAAATAAATTTTAACACTATAGATTTTGGAATACTTACATCATAGGTCGATGCTCTATAAAAATAGTCGATATCAGCTTCAGTGATAGGATAATCAACAGAAAAATAAATATCAGCAAAATAAAAAGGGGAAAGCCGAAATTAAAGGATGTGACAATATCATGTACATTTCCAAATTTCTCTTTATGCTTGTGTTATAACAATAAAAAAACCTGTCAACATTTTTTAAAGGGAAATGAAAATAAAATAGGTTATTATCGTCATCAAAAATAAATCTGTCTTTCTCTAAACAAACAGTATTTTTTTAGTTTTAGAAAATATATTATTAAGTTTTTGTTCTTCGTTATTTACTTTTTGTTGGTATAGTTAAAATTTGTTATGAAAACAAATACAATTTTTTGATTCCTTGACAAAATCTATTGTAATATTTTTACCAGTGTAGGTACATAATTGACGAGAGAAAATAAAAAAGTTAATCAAACGTGTTGTTTGGGTAAACAACTATTTTTCAACAATAAAACATAGTATCCTTTCTGTATCATTTTTTACAATTCGACATAATTAATTCATGTAAAAACAATACGCGAAAATATCCTTAAATATGGAAAATTTCCAATGCTACGTAGGTGTGAGTTTTCCGCATGCGCACCGAAACATCAAGAAAACAGCGACAGCATCCATCTAGAACGAAGGACCATTTTCCTCTCAGTTTTCCAAGTTCTTCACGGTGCAAAGTTTGTGTGATCGCAATATAACGCATTTAAAATAGTGCAGACAGAAAATCAATAGGACTTTTTGCCTCAGATTTTGTCGTTTTCGGTTTTCGAGTGAAGGTTTTTGAAAATTTCTGGTTCGCATCGAACTCTTTGTTCAATCTGGGATCGGAGCAGATTTGTTGCCGGGATTGACATTTACATAGAGAAGACCCACCCTAAAGGTGAGTTAAGTTGTTGTTAGATGCTTTTTTGTGGATAAAAATTGTTATTTAACTAATGTTTAAATCAATTATACCTTAATTTTTAAAGATTTTTACACATCAATGTGTATAAGTACAGATAATGCATTTTTTGAAGAAATATATTTAAAAAACGATACGTCAGTGTCATTTAGTTTTTTTTTAATTCATTTTATTGGAAAAGGCTTGCCTTATTTCTATCATCAATCCATATGAAAACAGTTCAACAGTAAGTACCATTTTGTTTCGTTACGTTCAATCATTGTTAAACAATGTAGGAGTATTAGGAAATCGCATTTTCTTTCTTACTTTTGATCGTTTACTTTAGACTGAATTATTAAAATTTCTGTATGATGTAAAACTGTTTAATCACTCGTATATTATAAATAACTTAAAACATGCTAGAAAATAAAATGTCAATTCAAAGAATATTCAATCTATTGATTGGGCCGTCATAAACTTGAAACGTAAAATAAATTTAAAATTTTAATTTTCTTGATGTGTAAGGACCATATGGCCAAGTTTGTTTAGTTATTATAAAATCTAATGGTAAACATTTATACTATGAGTTCTCTAATATAATATAAAACACTTTTTTATTGTCTTCACTATTTTGTTGTTTCCACAGAGAAATTTTATAAAATTGAAGTTTGACAGAAAATGATTAAATCGAAAATATTATGATTTCTTCAAAATGTGACTACCGGAAAATTCAAGATGGCTGCTGGTGTAATTTTAAACTTTCTTAAATAGAAAGATTGGTATTATGATACATCGTTTGAACGGTTTATGAAGTAAGTTATCATGGTAGAATAATTTTTGTCCCTTTTAACAGTGTGCCAAAAATAAAATGTTTTTATACCAATTCAAACAGCATAAGGGTGGGGATTTGTATATATTATGAAAGGGTGCCGTATTTAAAAGGTGTACTCAAAATATATAAAAATATCTGTATAGACTTCTGAGGTTCCGAAAAATACCTGTCACACACGCACTGAAGGAAAAATTGAATTAAGAATTAGATCAATAAGATTTAGTAACTTCATGTTACTATTCTAAATAAAAATAAATTTCAGAAATTGTGCTGCTGCTAGTTTAAATTTGTTGACTGGAATTTGGTTTCTAAAGCTATTAAACAATTTGTCTAAATAGTTCAAATCGTTTTCGTAAAATAACTATCCTTGTCATCTTTTTAATAAACTATAATTAATCTAATAAAGGAGAGTATCGTTTTAAATGGATGTATGGGGTTTCTCGTAATTTTTTTTTTTATATTTCAAAAAACTTGAAAATCTAAGGAGGAAAACCAAAATTTGTTTTTATATTAAAAGTATAAGCTTAAAATGATTTTCCATTGCGTAAAATTCTAAATTACGTTATATTTAGGGTGTATACGGACGGCTAAAATTATTAATAAATAAAACATATTTAATACAAGAAATCTCTTTGAAATGAAAAAAATACGTAAAATAAATCACTAATATTTTTAAAACTATTACATCAGTCTGAAAAGGCCCGAATATTTAACAATTTTTAACTGAAAAATCTAAGAATTGGAAAAGTTTGAGATTTATTATGAAAATCTAAGTTGTTAAACCAAGTTTTAAATATGGCAACAACGCATGTCTTAACACAGAACCACAGTTTTAAGATGTTTTCTGGCTGGTCATAATTTGTGTAAAACATAGGCAACACATTTTACGACAAAGTTTGCAATTTAAAAGATAAATAAAGTATTGAAATGCCAAAAACAAAATTATTAATAAATGTATAAAAACTAAAAAATGATTTGTTTATTTATTTATAATTGTCTACTATCCTAAGTCTAACGCCACTTTGTATTTTTCAAAGCTTTTGAAATCCCAATTTTTTTAAACCGTATAAGCGATCAGTCTGAAACATTTCGTTTTATAAAAAAAATAGAAGCCATAATTTAAAATTGTATTCCTATAACGTGTAATTTATGCATTTTTATTCATGCCTGTATTAATTTCAGACTGATAACGTGTACTGTTTTCAAAGAAAATTGCCTTGCAAAATACATAACGGTGATACTCTTTAAATGGAAAAATAAAGTAGGTTTTTGTCAAAATATTAATCTAGAATAGAAAAGCCTGTCTTTCTATTACCTATTGTATTTTATATATCCTTTTTTAAGACCGACCAGAAAATATACAGTTTCTGGACAATTTTTCGTCCAGAAAGTAACGTTTTGGCGGTCTAGACCAGAAAGTAGACTCTAGGGACCGGTAAAAATAGTCTTTACTGGTCCCTCTTTTTCAATTTTTCCAATCGCTGTTTTATAATTTATTGTCAAGTGACAGTTCGTTGATTTTTAATTTATTGTTTATGTCAAACTTGATTTGTGAGTTTTCAAATTTACAAATAATATGGATTCAGATGCTGAAAATGAAATTCCACAAGATATTTTAGAAATAGCGAAGAAAGCTATTTACGATTTAATACCAATAAAATCAGAAACCCGCTATGAAAAGACATACGATTCATTTAAAAATTGGTGCCGAGAAAAAAAAAGTAAAAAATGTAAACGAAGAAGTGCTTTTGGCATATTTTGCCGAAAAATCACAAAAACTGACTCCTTCATCATTATGGAGCCTATATTCCATGCTGAAATCTACGATGACTGTAAAAGATAATGTAAATATCAACAATTTTTTCAAATTAATAGCGTTTATTAAAAAGAAATCGGTTGGTCATATAGCAAAGAAATCTAAGATTATGTCAAGAGAACAAATCGAAACATTTATGCTACCGCTATCGAATATCTTATGCTTAAAGTAAGTTAAAATCAAAGAAACGAAGTAAAAACTGATTATAATAAATTTTAATTCTATTCTTAATGCTTTTAATTATGGGTTCCGCAGGTGCATGTCGCCGCGAAGAACTCGTTAATATGATACTTAATGATATCGAGGATAAGGAAACAATGTTGATAGTTAAAATCCCCATAACCAAAACGAATACCACCAGAACGTTTATTGTAAATTCCCAAAGAGATTTGCAACTTTATAGGAATTATTTGCAATTGAGGCCACCGCATACCAACCATAAACGACTATTTATTTTTTTTTTAAATGGGAAGTGTTCAACCCAAGCATTAGGTTTGAATTCTGTGGGAAAAGCCCCTAGCAAAATCGCCTCCTATATTTTTCTCAAAGTTAACAACAACAAATGATTATGATGACTATTATGCTAAAATACATTTGAAGAAAAGTTTAATTTTGAACTAATGAGAGAATTATTGTCAAAGATATGAAAAGATAATTAGAAGGAGGCTTAGAGAAACTGCAATGAGTCAGATTAGTTTTTTGGAAAACGTGCTTAGGACATTTTTTATATATGATATTTTGGTAAATTATTAGTAAAATGTTTTAGTTTGACGAATATGTAACATTGATCCTAAGAAAATAAATAATAGATAGCATTGTTTCATTAATTCTTAATTTTTTCAATTTCCAACTTATTTACAAATTCAAAATATTTCCAACTTATTTACAAATTCAAAATTTAATATGTTGGATTGTGATCTATAGAGCATATCGGTTCAGAAAGGAGAAGACCCACCTATCAATACAATTATTTTAATGTTCACGTGAAAAAAATGTTGCTTTCCACAGACACTGTTATTTTTTTTTTTTTGTGAAAAAAACACTCCAAAAGGGGCGTTTATTAATATTACAATCTGATCAAGAATTGATCAATAAGCAAGTTTGTTATAACCTAACTTAACTAAGGTTGCAATCTTAAAAACAAAACTTCTACTCGCTAGTATACCTTAGGGCCTAATAACTTAATTAAACTAAACTAACGTGTAACACTAAACCCCACAATGCTTTGCTTTGCTATTAACACAATCACTTAGCTGACTCAGAAGGTTTCACTCTCTTGAGCCTTTTTGTCAGGTTCGTGTTGTCAAGAAGCTGGATCGCTTCAACGTTCACATGTTGGTGGAGCCGTTGTTCGTTAATCCTCAATAGTTTGTTCTGAAATCTCTGAATTAGTAGAATATTACTGTAGCTGGCACAACCCTAGAGCTGAATGCCATAGGTCCAAATTGGTTTAAGAACTTGTTTACATAATAGAATTTTGTTATATGTAGATAAGCTTGAATATAACCAGTACATTTTCTTGAATTTTATATTTAACTCTTGTATTTTCTTTTTAACATGGACCTTCCAGCGAAGTCTTGCATCTAATGTAATACCTAGATATTTTGCTGAGTTAGCATAAGTGACCTGAGCAATAATAATGTTAATTGGTATTCTTTGACCATTTTTGTTAGTAAAATTAACATTAACAGATTTGGTTTCAATTAATTTAATACGCCATCTTCTGGTCCAATTATTTATTTGATTAACTAATGTTTGTAGTTTATTTGCTGCCTCTTCATGATCTTTACCTATCGCTAGGATGGTAGTATCATCTGAAAATGTAGCTATTATGTTTTGTTCTAGTTGGGGTATGTCACAAGTGTATAACAGATACAAAGTGGGTCCTAGGACGCTTTCCTTTTAATTCAGAGTAGGCTTCATCTTGTTTGACTCTAAAGAATCTATTTGAAATGTATAAATCCAATAGCTCTGAGTATGGCTGTGGTAGAAGCACATTCAGTTTATGTTTTAAGTCATCATGCCATACTTTATCAAAAGTCTGCGCAACATCAAGGAAAATGTCTGAACAGACTTTGTTTTCTATTGCTTTTTCAATCGCATTTGAGATTCTATGAACCTGATCTATAGTTGAATGGTTTTCTCTAAAGCCGAACTGGTAATCTGGAATAAGTTTCCTTTCTTCAATGATGGGTTACAGTCTTTTTATTAGTATTTTTTCAAATAGTTTCGATATTATAGGCAATAGAAATATTGGCCTATATGACGAAACTTCATGCGGAGGTTTTCGTGGTTTGGGGATCATGCAATTCGACTATCAGCAAATATAATTGCAGGCCATCAACTTCAGCTACTTTCCACAATCTAGGGATATACCTTAGTTTAAATGAGGCATTAAACAGGTGTGTAAATTTACTTATGGCTTTCTTTGGAAGTTGTTTTAAGATTTCTCCTGTAATTAAATCTTAGGATTAATATTTGTTTTTATATCTTCTGCAATTTACTTTGAAGGGGTTGCTCAGATAATTGAGTCATCTCTCTCTAGAGGAGCCCAGTTCGGTAATTCTTCTCCTTCATTTGGATGGAAGGTATGTTATAAGTGCTCTGCGAATCTATTAACTTTTTGTATATTATTTCTAGCCCAGCTACCATCTGTATTCCTGATTGGAGCATTCTGCACAGTGGGCCTTTTTAATCGCTTTGTAGCTTTCCAAAGAGAATAATCAGAGGATTTATCGTTTGTCAACTCACTAAGATACTCACAAATAGATTAATTTTTAATCGTTTTATCTGTCATTTTAACTGCTGGCTGGCATTGTTAGGTTTGGTTTTATCTGATGGAGCTCTGGTATGATGCCATTTCCTCCTTAGTTTTCTTTTTGCAGAGATTAGGTCCCTTATTTCTTTAGGATAGTTATTTTCTGTTGTCCGCTGCACAATCGATGGCGTATTATCACATGCTGCTTGTTCTATTTTGGACACAAGTAGTTCTACTTCTTCATCTAGCTGTGCTTTTGTTCTTAACATAACTGAAAGACTGATTTTATTTTTAAGATCCAGTCTGAAGCTTTGCCAGAATGTTCTCTTATTTATTAGTTTAGGAGCGCTTTCCTTTTGGATAATGGTGTCACTAAGAGTTAGAAGAATGGGCGAATGATCTGAATTCATGTCCCATGCCTCATCAACTTGGATGTAGTTTGCTGAAGTATTTCGCACAACAAAAAAGTCTATTAGGTCGGGTATTTTGTTTGTGGGCCAATAAGTTGGTTTAACTGTGTCATTGCCTCTTTTAGGTTTTTACTCTTAGTTGCTGTTAGTCTGTAGCCCCAATGGGTGAGTTGTGCATTAGAGTCGCCTCCAATAATAAATCTAGGTTCTTGACTATTGAGGAAATCTAGGTATTGGTCTTTTTTAATGGTATGTCTTGGAGGAAAATATACAGAAGTGACCATAATATTGGAAGTTTTAGATTTTATAATTACTGAAGTAGCCTGAAATTCTTCAGTCCTATATCCCGCTTCTTGATGATGCTTAATTGTTTCTCTAATTATTACTGCGCTACTTCCTCTTGCTGCATTTCTGGGATGAATGGTATGATACACCTTATATTCCTTAAATTTAATAAACGTATTAATGAAGTTATTTTTTTAAATTATATTGTAAAAAATATTCAAATTCTATATAAATTTAAGATTTATAAACCTTACAATATTAGAAAAAGAAAAAAGTTGATATTTTTGCACACTGATGCCTTTTTCCGAGGTTGCCACTTATTACGAGGTTTCTTCGTATTTGGTTCTTTGTTCTTCTCGAGGGCTCACTGCCTGGACGAGGGCCTACCGGTCTTTGCATCGGTATACAGACAGCCCAATCAGTCACTGACCAAAAAACATAATATTATGACTTTTGTTCTTGTTTAAATTTTTCTTGAAGGTGGTAATTTGACTCAATTTAATAAGTTGTTTTAGTATGCTGACAATTTCATTCTGAAATAAAAAGATCATAAATATTTGTATAAAAAAAATGAAACTTTGTCATTTAAAACCACTTGTAACAAACAATGAAAAGTTTATTTTAAAGGAACTATTTTTTATTTGTTAATTAACAACTTCATCTAGTCGTGTCTCCAAATAAAAAGATACTTTTACATATTATTCGTCAATTTCCAAATTATGTACCAATATTGATTAAAAACTAGCTGACCTATTTCTATTACACAAAACTTCTTGTGCGGGCACTATTTATAAATAAAAACACCTTTATCTAGTCTCCAAATAATCAAAAATATACTTTATAAAATAAAATAGATACTAACTTTATTTATATTTTTTTTATAAAAATAGTAAAATAAAACAGTTACAGATAAATCAAAAATTTATAGTTTTTTAAATAGATCTAGGTCACCGGTCGTGAACAGAATCAAATAGAAATGTATATATTTTCAAATAATTATACATATTATTCGTCAAACTCCAATTATATATCATTATTTTACACCCCATGGTAAATAATCAGCTGACCTACTTACACAAAGCTTGGTGGCAGTGACGTTCCAATCGCTTGGACCAAAAAAATATGTGTCAAAATTCATTTAGGTATTTATATTGCAGCTGAAATATTTGAACTTACAATATTTTGTTTTTTATTTTAATTTATTCAAATTTTTAGTTTTGTTCTTATTTAAATAAATCTTGTCTTGTCTTGAATATAATGTAATGTTTGTTTATTTTAAACAACAGTTTATTTATCAATAATTTATTTAAACACTTATTTATTTTATAACACTATTATTCTAATTCATATATATTTCGAATGTCTTTATAGTAGTCTCTATAGTATATTTCGATTTGTATTTTTTTGTTTATCAATGTAACATAGAATCTGACGTTTTTCAAGTAATTAAAGTGTCAATTTTACTAAATAGCTCAAAATTGTACATAGTGATTAAAAAAAAAATTCGGATTCGAGTTTTTTCTTTTCTTTGCATTTTCTAAGAACATTTATCATAGTAATGTATATATTTTTTACATTATCAGAAAGAAGAGATTTCAACGAACAAAAAACTCCCTCACTTTTTTTAAAAAGCTAATATTTTGACGCGAGAATTTTCGATTGAAAATTAGGGTGTTTTTTCGATATTAAGTCAAAATAAGGTGAAAAAATTAATATTTCAAATCAAAAAAATTACAGTGTCTTTAGGACATAAAAAGGTAAATTTTCACCAAATTTCGAGAAAAAAAAATTATTTTGCATAAGATAAAAATAAAAAATCAAATTTTTGAGGTTATGTGAAAAAAGTGTAATCACAAAAGTTGTAGGTCTCTTTATTACCTACAACCTTGTCATTTAATTTTTTCCATAGGACTTGTAGTTTTGCCGGAAATCGAGATACACCGTTTTTTGCCCTTAAAAACTCACCCCCTTCCACTTCCTGACTTCAGATCGCCCGTAAATTATGTTTCCTTTCATTTTTGTTATATTCTCGTTCTTTTTTAACGGGTTTCATCCTACTATATTTTTTTTTTCACTTTCTACCATTTTAAAAATTATCGACCCTGGTCTATTAAACTGTTCACGATTTTACTTCACTGTCCATATAATAACTGATATAGCGTTATTCTCCACCAATATTTATATACCAATTTAAAATTATGGTGAAGGTTCCAGAAGCTCTTCCGCCAAACTAGTAATATCTCGTTATATTTGGAATATACTAGAAATATTATCCCGTTGACTCAGGAATGTTCGCGAAAGTGCATCCGTCATAGTGGTCACATAGGTTTGGTCTTAAGAGGTTTAATTATGTATAAAAATCGGACAAGTTGAGCCTCAAAGGCCAAATAAGACAGAGAGGGACTTGGAGGGTTAGAGATGACTGAATAATGAAATGGCTCACATAACAATAAATTAAAGCTTTATTTGATTTTTCTCTTGAGTAAATATTTTAAAAACTAAGCAAATCTTGACAATCTGTGTATACATCCATGATAATCTAAATGAGTTCTTGATTCAAACTTTCTTTTACCAAATATTCTTTTTATTACAGTGTTTATCAACCAAACAATCATTTATTGTAAATAATTTTTAAAACAAATATTACTTTATCGTTAAAAAAAAACACAAAATAAAGTTTCTAAAAAATCATTATCCAAAATTTACAGAAAATTATTTTATTTTCAGGTTGAGAAAAAAGTTTTTCCCCATAGACCAAATGCCTGGGTATAAGAGAAGATATTGAAGGTGATACCACCTCTTCTTCTAATTAACATCATAAAATAATGGTTGAATTATATTTTAATATATTCGATATTCGAATATTCCTGTTGGCCATCTTTTTGTTTGCATATGGTAAGTTGACATCATAGTTTTTAGATCCCTTATTATTTACACTATTTACTTAAAACAGTAATAAAAAATCTGGATTTTTGCGATTCCATCCGAATTGCTACGAAATACGAGACATGTCTGTTTTACGCTCATCTCCGCCTGAGTTGAACCATAGTAGACCGGCGTTTTTGTAATGATTTTATTAGGAATTTATAAATATTAAAGTTATTCCATTTCATGTTTAAAATACTCCGTTCTCGAATAATAATTTTGAGTACTATAATTCGTCATTAATAAGACGAATAGACGTATCTCAAAATTACAAGATTTGACTAATTATAGTTTAAAGATGTTTATTAACTTTATAAATTGCTTAAAAAATGCTAATAACAAAAAATGTTGTGTAAATACCAATGTATAACATATATAAATATATATGTTACGGTTAAAGTGTTTACTTGGCTAGTTTATAGACTAGCTGGATAGTATACAAACTATCCAAATGTCCTGCTATTTTGATGGAAAATCATATTTTTACTAAAATAGCTATGAATATTGGTTGATTTGTATACTAACCAGCTAGTTTACAAACTATACAATATTTCTCGCCAAAGTACAAACCACAAGAAAAGTACACAAATTAAACGACATTTTTGGCTAGTTTACAAACTATCCACAGTATTTGGATAAAGTGTGAACTAAATATTCGTAGTAATACATAATAACCAGCTCGTCGGTTAGTATGTAAACTAACCAATTCGCTTCGGTTAATTTATTAGAAAAGTGAGGTTATAGTTATGGCAAGTGTGTGTTATTATTGTTTACTACTGTGGTGCCTTGTGAAATTTGTTTAAAAAGAGGTTATTAAAAATTAATCTACAGCAACAATTTGAAAACCTACTTTTGGAAGTTTACGAACAAAAGTCGCAAAATTCAAAAAAATTAATGAATGACAGTGATTAAAGTGAACTTTTGCAATGTATATATATACACGAGTAACAAAAATTATTATTATTATTTTTGTTGGAAAAAATAAATATATTGGCACCTAATTTAACTTAAAAAATACTTGGACTGACCGCATGGCAAGTGAACATTTATCCAATGAACCACCTATTCGATTTTGCCTTGGGTACTTCATTCATATATTTAAATAAAGATTATTGATTGTTTAAATAATTTCATTCTAGGAATTTAGATTAAATTTTATTTGTTTTTTGGCCACTCTATACCTACATATTGGAAAAACACCAACCTCATTTGCAAATTTTTGGCCGTTGTCACTCTGAAGCACGTAAGGGCTCCCTAGGTCTGCAAATACTTCTAATAGGTGTTCAGCTACTTCTCTAGCCTTCTTTGTTCTCTCAACCTGACTTATTTAGTTAGATGGTCTTGATAGACAAAAATAAACTTGAAGTCACCATCCGGTCTAGTTTGTAAGTCAATGAGACAGATTTGGCGCCGAGCCTTTAAATGATTTGAAACAATTGGTTTCACAACAATACCTTTCTTAGTTTTGTTCTGTTTGAGCTGACATGTTTCGCAAGTTTCAATAAATAATTTAACCGTTTCCTATGTTGTTATAATACTTTTTATTTAATAATTATGTTATTGCCTGACGACCTCCATGCCCAGTTCCCTGATGGGTAGCTTTAATGGCATCATAATATTCACTCAAACGTAAAATAATCTTTTCAGATTTTTTATGTAAAATTACATAAGATGAATCGATTCTCTATAAATCATAAGTATTTACCACGTAATAATAATTTTTGTTACTCGTGTTAGGTCCAGTTTCGCGTATTCTTTTTATACATTGCAAAAGTTCACTTTAATCACTGTCATTCATTAATTTTTTTGAATTTTGCAACTTTTGTTCGTAAACTTCCAAAAGTAGGTTTTCAAATTGTTGCTGTTGATTAATTTTTAATAACCTCTTTTTAAACAAATTTCACAAGGCACCACAGTAGTAAACAATAATAACACACACTTGCCATAACTATAACCTCACTTTTCTAATAAATTAACCGAAGAGAATTGGTTAGTTTACATACTAACCGACGAGCTGGTTATTATGTATTACTACGAATATTTAGTTCACACTTTATCCAAATACTGTGGATAGTTTGTAAACTAGCCCAAAATGTCGGTTAATTTGTGTACTTTTCTTGTGGTTTGTACTTTGGCGAGAAATATTGTATAGTTTGTAAACTAGCTGGTTAGTATACAAATCAACCAATATTCATAGCTATTTTAATAGAAATATGATTTTCCATCAAAATAGCAGGACATTTGGATAGTTTGTATACTATCCAGCTAGTCTATAAACTAGCCAAGTAAACACTTTAACCGTAACATATAAATTTCGAAAACACCTTTTATTGTACCTAACTCAAATCCAGGAATTTTTGAGATACGCCCCTTCGCCATATTAGAGAATTAGTATTTTTCTAAGAACACTTTAAAAATAGTAATAAGCTAAAATGGGCGCAGTTTTTAGAATAATTTCATCCTATAAAGGTATCACTATTATAAAATCGCTTTAAGAACATTTTTGCAACCATTAAAGAACAGGATTACAATATTATTCTAGAGATACTCATCTCGGGTTATAATAATAAAGCTCAGCTAAGAAAAATCGCTTCTCTACCTTGGTGTATATTATGCCACTTTAACAGAACAGATTATTGTTTACGAAACAATACTACATAACTTAAACGTTGATTGTTGATTGGGTTATGTTAGCTAGAATAAGAAATAGTAGTTTATGCAACAAGAGTGGATATGAACAATCCACTCGAGTACAGTATATTTTTTCTACGACCCACTAACGAAAATCTACAAATATTAAAAATTATTTTAGGTTATTAAGATAAAATAATTAATTTCAAAATTATTTATGACTTTTACTAATTTATAAAATTAATTAACCCCTTCGCCACCATGTTGCCATAATGGCAACAAATGCATAGTGCCCAACTGTACCATGTTGTCACCATGGCAACACGTTTACTAAACGCACTTAATGCTGCTTTCATGGGTCAGTATAATTTCATTGATAGTGTTTTAGCTGGAATATTTAAATTTTGTAGTGGGTGTAAATTTCTGATTGGTGCTCATAAGGTCATCCTGGTGGGAAGTACAAAAAGGGTAATATTATAAGTAAATATATAAAAATAGAAGTAATAAATAAATGTTTTTTTGCATTATTATAAAATAGTTGTTTTTTTATCGTATAACCCCATCTTTGTATCATAAGTAAATATATAAAAATAGAAATAAAAAAAAATTGATTATAAATAAATATTGTTTTTTGCATTATAATAAAATATTATTTGTTTTTTTTTTTGTCGTTTATAACCCTATCTTTGTTTTATATGTTAATATCTAAAAATATAAATATTTTTTTTATTATTATTATTATAAATAACTATTGTTTTTTGCATTATAATAAAATTTACAATAAAATATTACATGATTTTTTTTGCCGTTTATAACCCTATTTTTTTATCATAAGTAAATACCTACCTAAAAAAAGAAATTAAAAAAAAATTGTGCAAATCTGGTATAATATTGTAAATAGCAAAATCGGTCTGGTAACGAAGGGGTTAAACAAGAAAAGAAAGAAAAAAATTTCATTTTATTTTTCGCCATCTGAAATTCGAACTCGAATCTTCCGTATGGAAAGCAAGAACGCTGACCACTCGTAATTAAATTGACCTTATATAGTTTTATTTAAATTAACAAATTATTTATAATTATAGATGAAATAAAAATATAAATTCTATTATTTATCGATTCTACACAAGAATAACTCATTTTAATGTATATTTAATCTCAATAAATAAAAAATATACTGACAAAAAGTTTGACAGAATTGTCACTTATTTAAAATTCTAAAAATAATAGCAGTCGGTTGATCAAAACTTGAACTGTGATTGGTGGATTTCATTTTTTTGCAGTGTTCTCACTACCTAGAATGGATATGAAATATATTCGTTCAATTGAAGGCAATAGTATACTTTTTGTTTTGTAATCTGTGCGTAGATAAGCTAATATCTACATAGATATTAGCTATTCTATGCACACACTACAAAGCGAAAAAGGATGCCATTGCGTTCAACTGAACGAATATATTTCATATCCATTCTACCAAGTAAGTACACGACAAAAAATTAAATCCACCAATCACAGTTCATATTCTGGTCACCCGACTATTTGTTTTTTTAATTTTAAACAAATGACAATTATGTCAAACTGTCAGTATATTTTTTAGTTACTGAGATTATATAAATACATTAAAATGAATCGACAAATAATAGTATTTCTATTATTATTTTGTCTATATTTAGAAATAATCCATATATTTTAATAAAACTATATAAAATCAATTTAATTACGAGTATTAAAATTATAGTATTAGGTCTGACGATGGAGAAGTGACTAGGTCATTTGTCATTTGGCTTTCACTCAGAGGTTACGAGTTCAATTTTAGGAACGAAGACCAAATAAATTAAATTAATGTATATTTGATTATATAAATAAGTAAAAGTTATAATTTTTTTTAAATTAGTTATTTTATCTTAAAAACCTAAAGTAATTTTAAAATTTATTGATTTTCGTTAGTGGGTCATAGAAAAAATATACTCTAAAACTCGAGTGGTTTATCTATATCGCACTCAGACTGCGTCTTAGTGCGATATGGCCATCATATCCATTCTTGAAACATTTTCTTCTACCACAATAAATTTTGCCTTAAAAAAATTCGGGATACTAATTTAGGTGCGTGTGGTATTCGGTAAGAAAATCCCTCACCAAATTGTGTTTAAAATAAAATGTCTAATTTTTTTTGACAAATCATCAGCAAAACACAACGTATTAGTTGACTTGGGGTCATTTTAACCTCTAGAAATAATCATAGCTTAAAATGACATGGCTTATTTTTTAACGTCTAATGGTGCAAATGAATATTAGTTACTCAGTAGGTATGGAAACTAAGTAAAACCTTAACCTAAAAAGTATGTTTCCGAAGTTGTCAGTTTTGTAGCAAAACCTCTATGTCGCGCCGTAAGCAAAATGAATCGTTTCGGACAAGAAAGTATTAGTCAAGAGATTCAGTAACTAACACCCGCAGATACTAAGAAATCCAAATCAAGTATTTGGAGGCAGTTTACAAAACTTTTTCTTAGAAAAATCGTATGATTTTTGTATAGCTATACCTCTGGATAAACTGGCCATATTCTTGAAGATTATGGCTTTAGGCTTTATTATACGAAAAAATAATGCAAAAGACAAGAAGAAGAGTGTAGTGTAGTTTTATGGAATTGCACTGCCAAGCAGTTGCAAGAATATTTTTTTAAAAGGTGCAATCTCAAATTGAATTCCATTTCTGACTTATAATTTGAAAACGCGGTAGCTGCAAAACATGATAAGCGTCACCAGTTGCAAAAAGATTCATCAAAGAAAAGACAAGTTCCTCCGCTTTATCAACAGCAGAATTTAAAACAAAATATACATTGAGCTTTGGGATGAAAATACACCAGAGGGTTTACAAAGAAAGTTTTTTCACATTGCTGCTCATGAATGGGCTTGGAGAGGAAATGAAAGGGTTTCAGCATGCGTGAAATATTTTGTAGGAGAAATGGACCATCAAGAAAAAGCATCTGAGCGCATTAAATAAAATCCAGTTTTTTCTAAATTTGCCCAAGGGGGTTATAAAAAATTGGGAGACACTGTGGTTAATACCAAATACAATCAATAAAGAAATATGTCTAGTAAGACTTTTTTAACAAGTTAACAAGCAAACGAGATAATTTCATTAAAACCAATCGTTTCCAATCCAAACTGGCAACACGCAAATTCCAAGGGTTGATACAAGAACAGTCCGGCTGGACAAAATTAATACGGTCTCGTCCTGGTTTAAATCGGTGGCTTCATCAATTGGAATTGTCGTCAAAAAAGTAAAAATAAGATATTACTCAGCAAGAGCTACTGCTGTTTAAAATTTAGTCAGAACCGAAATTAGTGACAGTAATTAATTAAAATTACTGGATATTTAACAAAACCATATCTGCAAATAGATTCAGGTCACTATAAGGAAATAATTGAGGCAATGAGATATACTTCAACTTCTGTAAAGTCTATACAATAATTGCCTTTTTACATAAACAATAATAACAGTAGTCAAAATAATCGAAATAACATAGATAATTGATTTTTTTTATAAATATATGTCATATACCTACCTACCTAAATCGATAAACAAAAACAAAACAAAACAAAAACAAAAAATGTTTCAGGTTATTGATTGTACGAAGGTGGATCCTTATGTAGTCGGAGTGGTGGTTTAATTAATGTTTTTGACAGTTAATAAACTGACTTTTGTAGATCATATCTACGAAATATCAACTTTGTATCTCAAAGCGTTGTTATAATGTAGGTAATTCTTGAACTGTGTGTCGTAATTGGTCATACAAATATTCATGAAGACATTGTGGCAACTAATAGGGTTTCTGCAATTTCTTATGACATAGTAAAAGGCTAGTATCCAGATTTTAAATGCGGAAGAACATCCTGTGAAAACCAGCATGCTGGTGGTCCTCCCATAACGGTAAAAACAGACAAAAACATTAAAAAGGTACACGAAATCGTACCGCATCAAGGATATTGTAAAAGATACTGGCTAATCTTATTATGTGGTGCACCATATACTGTATAAAGAATTAGATAAGTGCAAGATGAGTGCCCCGAATGTTAACCATTGATCAAAAAAGAAATCAGATGTTGACTAGTAAACGACTTTTGAAAAGGTGCCAAGCAAGCAAAGAGATCTGTCTTTGTCGGTATGTTACCATGGATGAGTAGTGGGTGCTCCACTATAATCCCAAGATCAAAGCGCAAAGTAAAGAGTAAAAACATCGCGGTTCTCCTTCTTCACGCAAATTCAAAGTCGTTTCCTTTGCTCGAAAGGTTTTGCTGTCTATGTTCTAGGATGTTCAAGAAGTCATCCTGACTATGTGCAAGAAGAGGCAGAACATTACAGAAGCATATTACGCAGAATTGAGATCTAAATTGCGAGACGCTCTTAAAAAGAAAGAAAGAAAGTTAAGGAACAGTGTGCTGTTCCATCAGGATAATGCTCCCAGCTATACATCTTGCTGATATACCAAGCAGGCTTTAAATTAGTGAAGCACCCATTATGTTCACCAGATCTTGCCCAGCTGTAATTACGGGCTGTTCCCCAAATTAAAAGAAAACTTACGTGGAAAAAATGTAATGATGAACTGATGCAAGCTGTAGCGAGGTGGTTTGCAGAGGTCGGACAAAATTTTTTCCAGGTGGCTGTTGAGATGTTTAGAGCACCGATGGACCAAGTAAATTAGTGTAGAGGGAGACTATGTGGAAAAATAAAATATATAATGCCACTGTAGTTTTACTGTAAAGGGGTCAGAGGTGCACCGTGGGGATCCACCTAATTGCGCCAAAATACTATTTCAATATTTAGCATAGCTCATTATTTCATATTATGTATGATTTGGTTTACTACAATTTGTAGAAAATTTTATTGGGTTTTTATATAGGTATAGGTACATAAACAGATTTAGCTTGCTCAGTAGCTCTGGAAGCAATGGAATCTTACGCGGAATAATAATTTTAAGACTTATAATAGTATACCGAGTTGCGCGAAAATCTGGAATAAAATTATTATCTGTTCAACCAGTAACTTAAAGAAAAACGCTAAAACACGTGAATTTATTTTATATTGGACGTATTTGTGCCAATAAAATGAAGTGTTTTGTTCAACCGGGTCGGGTCGGTGGTGTAGCGGTCTAACGAGCTTATATTCATTTAAAAGCAAGTTTATGTGTAAGAGACTGCTGGGCTTCGAATCCCAGACCAGACCATGTGGATTTTTTATTAAATTGCATGGTTCGGTATAGGATTTGATGTGTGCCTTATTAATAGAAATTCACTTTATGGTGATATGACATGCAGATTAAAAAAAAATCGCCATACATTACCGTCTCGATGATGGTGGGTAAGGGTTTTCGGGTTTTCCTCACCTGTAAGTCAAATGGCACCATCAATCATCATTAAGTCGCCCCGGAGCGCCACGGCAAATAATAATAGCCGTCCCTTTCTCCGCACAAGCTCAGCTTTTGGGGTTAAAATTCACTCGTAAGGGGGTGAATTAGGGAGAGTATTATTATTATTACTACCCCTTAACTGCAACCCTACCCAACTTTTTTTTTAGATGCTAGGTTATGTCATGTGTATCATCATCATCATTGAAAAGCTCCTGAAAAATTGAATCTGTGCATACCTTTTTTTCTTTTACTCATGTTGTTATTGAAAAAAAATTCGTTTAAAAACAAAAAAGTTACAAATACCTCCTTTAGTTCTATCGATGCGTGAATTAACGTAGCGAATGTCGAAAATGTCCTCCACCCTCTACTTGGCAGCCTTCCAGGCGATGGTAAAACCTAATATCGGTGGGCTATCTTTAATAAATAAAAACAGGCAAGCCTGGGCAGTCAGAACACCAAGTTTTATTGATTTACCATGTTTAAACCTGATACCGCAACCTAGCATCAACATAAAATGAGTTTAATCCTAAGCAATTGTTGAGCAGTATACTTCAAAAAGGAAAAAAGTTGTTGCATCTTATGTACCAAGTTTTTTGTCTTGATAAATATTTTGGCTCAGTTTTTAGGGCATTTCTGTGTACAATTGAATTGAAACGTCTGGTGTATCTTGAAAGTGTTCTCTTTTAATTTATTAAACGAAAATGGTATTGTCCGGGAAACAGCGTATCGCAGTCTTGACATTGTTGGGATGTGGGAATAGAATGCAAAGTGTGTACTTTATATAATGCAAAATATCCGGAAAATCACATTTCACGGGGTACTGTTAGTAAGATCTTCTACAAATTTGAAGAACATGGTACAGTGCAGAACACTTGCCGGCCACATGTTTTAGACGAAGATAAAAAAATGAATATTGCCTTATCTCTTATCTCTGCAGGACGATCCACATTTGTCAACGGTTTCATTGGTCCAAAATCATGTTGTGTCTAGGAGAACAATTGAAGATACTGGTTTACAAAAGGGGTAGCTTCATTAAATTTTTCAGGACAATATAAAAACTTTTTAAATTTAAAAATATTCATTTTTTTGTCAACGTTAGGTTGTAGTTTATTAAAAAAATACAAAATGAGTCCAAAATTTTCAAATTAAAAAAAAAATTGGGGAGCTACCTCCTCTTTACACCGGAAAGTAATCTGAAATGTGTCAACCTCTAAACTAATACACTTTTAAATGAAAAAAACCTTAATACATCTAACTGCATACCGTATTATCTAGCGGCGATTCGAACCGTTACAGCCTTAAAGTGGAAAAAGAGAAGAAGGATGTGAGAAATTAGAGAAGTAAAAGAATTCCCTGGTGAGATCTAGACAGGAAGAATGATTTAGGACTTTTAAATAAAAAACCTTAATTTAACAGTTTTATTTAGATAAGAATAACAACTAGTATACTTTTTATTATAGTCAATTTAAGCATCTTCAAATCTGTCTGTGAACTGGTCAGACTATTCTTCTAGACATGTAAGCAGCCCCTAAAACCACACAAAATCAGCAGGGACGTATTTTATTGCTACTTCTTTTACATGCAGATATTTAGTGCGCTTGAGTGGTAAAGGCCCACGTAGATGTGTAAGTCAGGACTAGGTAGCGCCAGATTTACTCCAGGTTTTTGAAGAGCAAATTCGTCCTAAATACAGACGCTGGCGGAGCTTCTGCCTTCAACTTGGCCAAAAAACAGTAGAACACAAGCATCGGCGTAATGACTAATAAAAAATATCAAACTTGTCTCAGAGCGGCAAAAATATGAATTGATTTGGTGCATAAACGAGGTAACTCCGGAGTTGTTTCCTTTTTTCACCGAATTGAAGTGGGTAACGTCAATATATTTAGTATAACATCAGTACAAACCAACAGAGCTGCCTCGTTCTTGCACCAATCGATAAAACGTTTTTTTTTTTTAGTAGATTCCACTATAGAAGAAAAATCGCTATAAAAATGGAGCTGTCTCCTTTTTGCACCAGTGTCTTCAATTGGGAGGTTTGAAAACAGTAAAATACCACCCATATCTATAAGGTATATATTGTCCAAGAGCCTTTGGAAGATGACTATGACAGGCGTATTTAATTTTGTGAGGAAATGATAAGGCGATGTGAGGAGAATAATAGGTTTCCACTGAATATACTCTTTTCGAATGGAGTAGTTAAAACAAATTATCGTTTCTGGAGTCAGAAAAATCCATACTGGATGTATAAACTTAATATGCAGCGTCCTCAGAAAGTAAATATATGGGCAGGAATATATCAACAAGCAGTTGGTTCATACTTTTTTAAGGAAAGCCTTACAGCTGAACGCTACTTAGACTTTTTAAGATTTGAATTAGTACCTGTCTAGCTGTTACTTTTCCCTACGAAGTAGATCCAGATCTCCCCAGTGAAACACTGTGGTTTCAACAGGACGGCGCTCTCCGGTTCATTGAAATATTTGCAAGACGCTGGATTGGATGAAGTGGTACGATTGAATGAATGGCCACCAGACTTAATGCCTTAGGTTACTTTCTTTGGAGACATCTGAAAGACAAGGTTAATCAAAACAACAGAAATAGAGTGAAATCAAATAACATACTGGCTGAGGCTATTCGGTATTCCACAAATGAGTTTTACCATCACGTGGGAGCCTGCCAAGTAGATTGTGGGGGACATTTTCAACATCTACGTTAATTCACCCGTCGATATCACTAAAAAGGTATTTGTAAAAAAAATTGAGTAGGGTTGCAGCTAAGAGGTTGAAGAAAACAGTTTTATTTTATTGGCAACAAATACGTCCAATGTAAAAATCAATTCACGTGTTTCAACATTTTTAAGTTACTGGTTGAAGAGACAATAATTTTAACCCGGACCCACTATGCATAAAAACGTTAAATTAATGAGAACTTTACATCACATTGTTACATTGTAATTCTCATTTTTACGGATTCATAACCGTCTAAGCCCAGAGTAGGGACGTTTATTTTTGTGATGAAACAATGTGGACGTTGCGGTGATATTACAGCGCAACCTTGTTACGTTATTCAACGTTATTGGAAGTTCCCAAAAATGATGTCTTTTTAACAAACCAGATGTGACATTCCTGTTATATACAAGAAAGTCTTTTTACTTCTTGTAGATGTTATCATAAAAGCCCATAAAATAAAATCATATTAATGAACCAAATGTGACGTTCCAAATACGATACAGTTCCTACCTTTTTATTTTTATTTTCATCTTTTAAATTATATATGGACCATGTTATATAAATGTTTTATATTTCATATATATAAAACAGAATAAAAATAAATAATCTAGATGCCAAAAGCTAGAAGACAAGTTAAGTTAACTTTCAATTTCTAATCCCAGAAAAATTTACAGAAAAAGTATGATATACAATGGTTTAAATTAATATCAAAGGTAAAAGTAAGAACTTCAATGAAATACTTAATACTAGGGAACAGACTGCTCCATAATACAATACTACCGGTTACGCAAGTAGCAAGCAACCATTGGTATATCCATCTATGAACGCGGGACGATCTGTTAGGTCTGCCAGGTCTGCGATATAAAGACTAAAGATAGCCATCTTAAAGATGTGTAACTTGTACACATTACTGTGCTGACCTGTATGCGATATTATTGCGATTTATAAAAATTAGAATCGTAAATGTTTGTCACAGGAAGTAACTAAAAAGAAGTACAAAATATGTTTATGTAACTGCTAATTTAAGCATTGCAGCGTACATAAAACTTCATTTGTAGATATATGCGAGGAATGTTAACGAATATGATGTTAAACTTTAAACATTTATGGGATATTTTAGTATTGTTTCAAAAATATATCAAGAAAAGTCTCTGTGAAAAACGTTACAAAAAAGACTGGTAATGTTTTGTGTTTAGTGGGGACTTTCGCGCAAATCTGTATTCTTAAATAAATATACATAAATATTTAATTACTACAAGTTATAGAAAAGTGCTTTTTAGTTTTTATTTCATTCAACAGATAAAAAGGGGCTATTTCCATCATAAAAACTCTCAGTGAAAATTCGTGTTTTGTAGTAAGATGTAGAGTAATATAAATAGTAAGCAGAATATTTTGCAGTCAGAAACAAACAACATTTTCTCATTTTTAAAATGAATCGTTTTAAAAATCATGTTATATGCAATTTATACAAAAAAATTGTGTTCGACGTAACGATAAATCATCGTAATGTATCATATTTGGCAAAACTAATAGAAGATTGCAGTTGCCATTTGAAAAAAGAAGATTTGTCTGGAATTGTTCAGGAATATTTGCTTCTAAATTATTCTAAATTAAAACTATTAAATGGAAAAACGGTAAATAAAATTGTGTCTAAATATTACACATATTTGCTCAGATATAGATATTTAATTAATAAAGCGATATGTAAGATTCCAAGTCCAGAGTTTTCGCGTTTAAAAAGAAAGGAGGTGGCAGAAGAATACAAAAAAAATTCTAGTTATGTAGGGGAAATGTATAAAAACTTTAGTTAATAAAAAATTAAGACCTTATTTTGTTCATAATCGTTTTTGCCAAATGTAAATATGTTTACATAAAGAAATTGAAACTAACTTTAAGTAAAAAAAAATATTATTTGGTGAATATGCCAAAAAATGTCCACTATTGTTTGCTAGTGGGTACATACAACAAAAACCTCCGATAAAATAAATGTGCTGCCATAGGGACCTGTCAAAAACACCAATTTTGATTGGTTAGAAAGTAATGGAGTGGAATTTTCCCCTAGAAATCTTATTTCGCTTGTCAAGTATTTAGGTCATTAAAAAATCCTGAGATTATCTTGATTTTCTAAATTACTAACATTTCCTATTTTTCTGACTGAGACAATACCTTTGATATCTTAAAAAAATCGGTCAGCTGCCATGTGTTAACAGACTTCGTCTCCGATTTAAATTCCATTCTACGGATGAATTAGCGTAAGCATGGCAACAGTGTCAAGATACGTGGGATGCGTAGTTGTATTGATTGGCGGCTCTCAGAACTGGCTATATTCTAGCTGGCGGAGAATCTCTTGAATGAACTCATTCATAGTCACAATATTATTAGCCGTTTCTAAATAATTTACATAATAACATATACCGAATTGCATGATGATGATGGAAATGATTACTAAATCGAGTTTATTTTTAGGATTGAAGCAAAAAAACACAGAATGATCGTATATTCTAATAGAGAATATTACAGGACGGCTTGGATGAGTTTCTCAGTTTAAGCATATACTTTTTTTATTATCACCATAAATAATCTATACCTTATAAAGGACAACGCGTATTTGGTATGATTGTAAAAAATATTGTTCCAATGGACAATTCCTTATACAGGGTGGCGCATCAAAAATGAAACAGACATTTACTGGCAGCTCTGTTCTTTTTTTGGAAAAACGCTCAGACCCGTTGGTTTTGTTTTCAAGGGGGACACAAAATTGGCAAAAATCACGTTAACACGTGCAGCCCCCTAGGCGGGGGTGGCACCATCCCTAAAATCGAAAATGAAAACGGGGTCGATTGATTCATCATTTGAAAGGTCTTTCAATTCCCTTTATAATGTTGTAAAATTCATGTATTTCTTGGTAGTTTTGAAGATTTATTGATTTAAAGCTTAAAGTAGACTTTAATACATCATCATTAGTAGAGATCAATACATTTAGCAGCAAAGTAATTTAAAAATGACGAATGAAAGTACATGTTAGAAATGACCATCATGACTCTCCATGCAGTAATAAAGATTTTGCTGAAAACGTAGCCGCACATTTTGCAATATTTAAATTATGGTTGATTTAATTTCAACTATCTTTTGCATTTTATGACCACATAACATCAATGTTCTATTTATTTGTTTGTACGTCCTTCTTAGAATGTTCTTAGAATTTGCCTAATCTATACTATGAAAGTATGAGCCCAAAATCATATCATTTGGCTCATTCAATATTATATTTTTTATTTTACTTTAGACAACATTGGTAAATACAGAAGAAAAATTTAATAAATCTAACTAGTTTTATTATAATTTGAGACAAATTTATAAACATTTTTTATTAAAATTAATATTAGAAAATTAGAGATATGCACAGTTGTTTAAAATAAAATTATAAATATAACATTGAATGGGCCAAATGATATGATTCTGGGCTCGTATATTCTAGAAAATACTCAATACGTGTTTTAAAATTACATTCTAAAAAGTATATACTAAGCACGTGCTTTAACAGGACATTCTTAGAAGATACTAAAAGTAATATACCCAGAAGTTACTTCATATTCTGAGAACGTTCTAACTGCTTACAGGTAAAAATTAATACGAAATATAAAATCACGTTTATAAGCATATATGATTTTTTTTCTAATTACCCTTACGAAATAATGAAAAATATTTTCAAACCTTCATAGTAAAACCAAGCAAATTGGATGAATGCAGTGAAGAACTAATCCACCAACATTTAAAAACTTTTATTTTAAAATCTTTACTGTAAATTTAATATTTAGCAACTACAACGTGGACCAATCCATCGTCTTCCATTTATTACGGGATGGCAGCACTGAACTAGTTTTGGAATTTAATTTTCAATAGCAGTTTAGATAAACACATTTTTTCAAAAGCCAGATTTATATAATAAATTATAAATATTTCCAATTATAAATAATAAATAATAAATTTAAAAATTTGGTGGAGGACTTTACTAGTTATGTAATGATTAATATTTTAAATTTTGGTGAATGCACTGAAAATTTTTACCTATTTGGTAATAATTATTAATTTGACTGGTTAATTTAACCCTAAAACATTATTATGATTTTAATACACGTTAATATTAATGTGTCGTACATTTTACGATGAAGAGAAAATAATATAATAATAAAGGTACATTTTAGACAGGTAATGACATATAAAAATGTAAAACAAGAACCCTTCTACTAATCCAAAGAACTGTAAACAGGTTTATTGAAGATCCAATATAAGCAAGTAAATATTAGATGGTTAAGGCTAAAGAAAGAATTTGTAATAAAAATAAGAATAATAAATATTAATTTTTGGAAATACATATTTAAAAAATTTGCACGATTTTCATTATATATGTTACGGTTGAAGTGTTTACTTGGCTAGTTTATAGACTAGCTGGATAGCATACAAACTATTCAAATGGCTGGCTGTTGATAGACAATTATGTTTCTACTAAAATAGCTATGAATATTGGTTGGTTTGTATATTATCCTGCTAGTTTACATACTATACAAGATCGCTAAAGCACAAACTACAAGAAAAGTACACAAATTAACCGCTGTTTTCGACTAGTTTACACACTATCCAAAATATTTGGATTACTCCCATTTTTAAGTCCGGGGATCATAGCAAACTGAATAATTATAGACCAAAATCCATTATAAATACTATTGCAAAAGTATTTGAACAAGCTGTCAAATTAATAAAATTCCTGGACAAAAATAAAGTTCTATCGAAGATACAATTTGGATTTATACAAAAATCTAATACTGAAGATGCGGCATTAAACTTACTTAAACCTATAGTCAGGGTCTTGGACAAATCAAGTAAATGCCTAGCAGTTTTTCTTGATCTAGCAAATGCCTTCGATGCGGTTCCGCACTCTGACCTTTTAAACAGAATGAGTAACTATGGCATTAAAAGAATAGTACTTGATCTAATTAGAAATTATTTAACAAATATAATCCAAAAAGTAAAAGTAGGGAACGAATTATGTACCGATTCAAAAGTACAAATAGGAGTACCTCAAAGGACAGTATTGGAAACAATTATATTTTTTACATAAATAGCATCTCGAAAATAAACCACTTTAAAGGGAAACTTTTATGTTATGCAGATGACACTGCCCTTGTTGTGACTGGGAAATATTTGAATGAAGTTAAATTAAACATAGAAGTCTGCTTAAAAAAAATAAAAATATATCTAGATTATAGTCTATTGACTCTAAACATTAAAAAAACAAAATATATTACTTTTTCTCTTACTGCAGTTGATCAACCTAAAATAGAAAGTAAATTACATAACTCTAAATGCAGTGACACTAAATGTAACTGTTCCATCTTAGAAAAAACAGTAGCAATAAAATTTTTAGGTATAATGATTGACCAGCACATAAGATGGAATGAACACGTTACAAAACGCTTAAGAGTCCTGTTTAGCAAAATTTACAATATTAGAGATCATTTTAAAAAAAAATTATATATGATTTATAACTCGTTTTCCGAATCAATTTTAAGGCACTGTATAACGATATGAGGAGACACTTTTAACAGCATATTACAAAATCTAATATATCAAGGATTAACAGTTTTTACTTTAAGAAAATTATATACCTATCATTGTCTACTAAGGGTACACAGAGATCAATATAAACTACATAAGGTCTCTTCAAAAACTAGGGAAAATACAAATTTACATTTCAATGTAGACTTTTTTCAGAAAATGGTAACACAACGAAAATTCTTCTATTTTGGCCCCAAATTGTTTAGTGTTTTTCCTTTAATATCGAAACAAACAATTAAATTATACAAAATTAAAAATGAAAGTAAAAAATTGATCCGAACACCCAGGCATGTTTGAAATATTTTAAAAAATTGTAAATAATATACTTTTTCTACGCCCTACCTTTAAAGTACCTTGTATTTCACCGCTTTTTAACGCTTAAAACGGCTGTTTATGGTTAGAGTGAAAAAAAGTAAAAAAGCGTGAAATAAAGTGCCATAGCGTTAACTTTATTTCACGCTTTCCATAAGCTAATACAGTGATTAGTGCAATTCGTCCACACCTTTACCGGAAAAAAATATCAAGTCACCTTTGACAGCACATGAACTGTAACTGATTTGACGTTAACAGATTTAATTATTATAGTATCAATAATTCGAGGTGATTTAATTTAGTAGTTCTTTATATTTTTATTATGATGGATAGTGAAGATTCCGAGTTTGAAATATGTACACCGGAAGAAATCGTAGAAAAAGCTAATGTGGCCACACTAACTTTGCTGCCGGAGAAATCCAAAGAAAATTATTTAAAAGAATATGACATTTTTATGAAATGGCAGAACCAGAATAATATTCATAGCTTTTCTTAATATTATTTGTCCAATTCAATAATCATTATGCATTCGTTATTATAGTTGTAATTTACTAAAGGAATTTAATTAAAATATTCCAAATATCTATTTTTATTTTATTATTTGTATAGGGCTGTAGAAAAAATATTGTATGCAACATATGCATAAAGTGTCTTTTTTTCACTCATGGAATTGCCGCATTCGCCTGGCGGCTCATGCGGTCAACTTTTCCATTCGTGAAAAAAAGTACCACTTTATGCACTTGTTGCATAAATTACTATTATCTCTGCTGTCTTAATATCTATTAATATATTACTATATTAGCTATAAACTATAAAAAACGTTTTAAACCTCTCAATTTTTGGACCTGTCTTTTTCAAACAACCTATTATACTTCTAATTTCTAACGATCCCTCCCACAGAACAAAGACAAAAATTGAAACGTGAACCTATTAGTAATAACAATGTAATAATGTAATTTATGGTGCTGTAATATATTTGATTTGATATCCAAATTTTGTGGATAATTTACAAAATTATCCTAAAACACTGGTTAATTTGTATACTTTTCTTGTGGTTTGTATTTTAGCGATAAATCTTGTACTAGCTGGATGATATACAAACCAACCAATATTCATAGTCGTTTAAGTATAAATATGATTTTCCATCAAAATGGCCAGACATGCTGTATCTGTAACGTGTGGAGGGTGGGTTACCTCACGGTACTTAGGCCTCACTTGGCCCATTGTGCTGCCAGATATTTGGATAGTTTGTATACTATCCAGCTAGACTATAAACTAGCCTAAACACTTTAATGGCGTTGGGGGTACATTGAAAAGCACCGCCGACCAAGCAGTAGCTGAAGGAAAGGACATATCAAATATTTCTGAACTTCTAGCCATTTTAAAAGAACGATGTCCAGGAATATATCTTCATGAGCTGTCGGATGAGGCTCTGGGACAGATGAACCAATTATTTTCTGGCATTTTAGCTCGTACATTTTTGGGTACTACAAATGTACATCAAATTATATTTCGAGAAGAAGACGATCATATATTCATTTGCTATTCAAATAATATGCCATGTGTTCATTTTCATTTCAAGGTTTAATAAAAGTTCCAAACTAAAAGCACCTGAAACCACTAAAACGAAACCAGTGGGTTGCTGTAGTATATGATGAACAATGGATACCGGGAATTGTCGAAAAGATGGAACCGTTAGGAGAATAAAACTCAATTTTATGAAAGTTCTTGGTCCTAACAGATTTACTTGGCCTAATAAAAAAGATGCAGACATTATTTGCGCAAATGGCATTTTATTTACCATCAACAATATTTCCTGAGCTACTTTCAAACACTGGGAGATTAGTCCATTCCTTACTCGCCGATGAGTTTACCCGTATAACTTACTTGTTTTTGAAAATATTTTGATCACAATGTTTTTTTCTCGCTTTCATACCTATGTATCTTTAGTTGTAAGTTTAAATAGGTTTTATTTGTCCAATTAAAAGCATATAATCTAGGCCTTTAAGTACTTATTATCATTAAACCCTTCATAATGTCACTCCCTCACATCTCATATCACTCCCTCATTTTGAAATATGTTTTTTTTTTTCAAAAACTGAAAAAATCGACAAATCATCGTGAAACAAAAAGTTTTACATTTAATTTGTTCTATTGAACCAATCTGGGTACAAAAATATCTGACTTGAAATGATTTTCATTCATTTTGATTATAGAAATTGTTCAATTTGCAGAGATATGAAATATGATATATTAAAAAAAAAATTGAATCATTTTTTAGTTCAATGTAAGCCATTGACTGGAGAAATAACCTAGTTGTTTGGCTTAATTTTAGTACGTTACTGTTGATAGAATTCTTATTTCTTTATTTTAAAATTTTGTAGATAAATCCATGTTGGCTGAGAAACAATAATTGTATGAAAAACCCCATTTACAAAGTTCTGGAATTTAATTCAATATCTAGAACAATAAAATGGATAACAAGGTTTTTTAAAATGTATGAATATTTTTCTCTTCTTTTTTAGGCAAATGCAATGGAAACATCTCTCTAAATGTACCTTCACCGACGTATTCTGCACATAAAGGTGCAGCTAGACAAATGTATGGATCAGGATCGTTAAGGCCACCGGGAACTAAGTCAGTTATTTATGCAACTGGTCAACGACAACATGGTGTTCGTACTACTTTGTCTCCACACGTCCTTAACCCGCCACAATATATTTCATATTTACCTTACCCAATATTCCCAATACCCATGAAAGCGGATGAATTTGTACCTATGATCAAAGGTAATATTTTTCTCCTAACTTTTTAATTTAACTTATTTTTAATTTGATGCTGACCCAATTTTATTTCTATATGCGAAGATATTCACATGAACCTAATCATTCTCCTATTCTTGTATGCTTGAAAAGTTCTGTTTTTTTTTATTGTGTTTAGAATATAGATAAGTAGAAAAGGGTATTTTGAATAGGAAAGATTTATTTTTAAAAGTGATAAAAGCCGCACCTACCCCGTCAAAAAAAGGCATACAATTTTAAATTACTACTCAATAATCAATATCGGAAAAGGCAATAAACAAATAACAAAAATGCAAACAATGTTTCATTATTCTCTTTTCAACATTAATTAAAAAGTGTTTCAATTGGGTATTTTATTGTAAATATGTCAATTCCAAAAATGTGTTTTTATTTTCATTGAAACCACTGACTTGGCTGAAATTTTAGGAATTATTGATATTGAAAATAGTAGTTTTTATAGCAGTCGCTGCTTTTCACTTCCAGATTTTCACCTTTTTCTGTTCATTCAATCTTATTACTGGAGATTTTTGAGCTATTTAAAATAAATGATTTTGCAGGATATCCTGGTACCCAACACATTCAAATCCCTCAAAGAGGTGATAGACCTTCCAACCGTGGTGGCGGTAGATACGGAGGGCGGCTGGAATATCCTAATGGTAGACCAGTTCACGGTTTGGCGAATTATTTCTACCCAAACGATTTTGGATTTTTACCCGGAAGAGACAACTTCGGTAGATCACCGTATTTCGACAGGCCCAATTTTGTCCAAAGAAATGACGAAGATGATGATTATCTGGAAAGCTTCCCCACATCCAAACCAGATGATAACGATGATTCGACGAAACAGCTGGGTAGTCACCAGAAAACTGCATGTGAGAAAAAGTGTAGAAAAAGCGAGGTATTGTGTCAAAAGTCTTGCGTTTGCATCAAGGAAGAACAAAGGTACGTGGATTGTTTAATTTAGACTATTAAATTTATTTATTTAAATAAGGATAATTTCCTGACCGTAGCAGAATTTAATATAAATAAAAATTTCCTAGGTTTATAGGTTTTTACTGAAACAGAAAGATGGGGTTTCTGTTATTTCAAAAATGTAAAAAAAAATTCAAAGTTTTATTAAATTTAGACTGCACCCGAAGATGGAAAAAATGTTTCCGAACCATATGTAGTGCTGTGCTAAAATAAAAACATGACCGAATAAACCTAGGAAATTTTTATTTATATAAATTTAGAGGAGGGTGAGCTGCTTCATTGTATATACTCCAGGAGGGCTCTGTAAGCTCGATAGTCAGCCTACAGATTTATTGAAGTTAGGAAGATCTCCAAGAGGTGCCTTTCTTTTTTGAACCGTATTGAAGTTGTGCTTCTAATAAGGATGGTACCGTCTGTATAAAAAGCTTTTTTTTTTAGTTTACAAAATTTGTATTATTTATGGAATCTTCTGGTTACTTCGTGTAATTAATTAAACCTGTTCTTCAACAAAAAATGAAGTCGATACATCAAACTGAATAAAATACATATTTTTAATAACTGTAATACCTATAAATGTTTAACTAAAGTCAACACCTTCATGGTCTTTAATGACTAATCTGGCCTTGCATTTTTCATTACTACCATCAGGATTCATTTTGTCTTTGAAAATTCACTAAAATTGTGAAGGCTTTGCTCCTTCGCGCAATGTTTGATTTTCATTCAACTCGCTTTGCATTGCCTCTTACCACTTGTTGCTTTGCCATTGCTTCTTTCTGAAGTTCTGACAGTGTAAACTAAATCTTCTGCTAACATTAAGTAATCTTCATAACTCTAAGATTGCAATTTTCTTAGTTGCTTCCTAACCCTTCTTTGTATTCACTATCTTTAGTTTCAATATTAAAAATGGAATTTTAATTTCTCTTGAAATTGCACATTTATAGACAGAATTACTTTGTGATTATCTTTCGCCCATTTCTCTATAATTTTCTAGCAGAGTATATTCACTGCTTTTAGAATGACTAGATTATCTGTTTATACTGTTACGTAGAGACTGACATTATTAAGGTGGCTACTAAGGGTGTGAAGGACTATGTGAAGACTATATCTTAAATTAGTTCGGCCACCTGGACTTGAAACTTTTCAACATTGCTTTACATAAATAACTATATTGTATGGTCATATAATATGTTTATCAGAGACACCTATGAACTACTATTTTCAGTTAGAAAAATATTATCTTATAGACCCTTCGTTGTTTTAGATGTGATGGTGTAAACGACTGTGAAGGTAATGAAGATGAACTGGATTGTGAGTCTATCGAACATCATGTAAAATGTGACGAAACTAAGGATTATTTATTGTGTCCCAGAACTAAACGGTGTATTTCAAAGGATTGGCTTTGTGATGGTGATGATGACTGTGGTGATTTCTCGGATGAAACGCATTGCGGTTTGTAAACATTTTTATACTAGATATTTTTATATTAAGTTTAAGAAAGTTAATCAATGTTTTATTTTAGGGTTTACAATGAACTGTACGATCGATCAATTTCAATGCGAGAATGGACTGTGCATTCCGAAAACTTGGATTTGTGATAATGACAACGACTGTAAAGATTTTTCTGATGAATTAAATTGTACCATTTCAGGGTAAGCACATTTCTGGATAATATATTTATTTAATTCTTAAAAAGAGTATTATATTAACTATATTACCGTATTATTGCGATATAGGGCCTTGAGTTTTATTTTATTTTCCTTATTTCATGTATCCATTTGCAAATAGCATGATATAAATGAAACGGCATATTTTTTTAAACCCTTACTATAACATATTTGGTAATAGGCCTTTTCATCACAATTTTTTTTTGTGCGCATGCGTCAGTATCAGTCATCTTTTTCGTAGTTTTTTATAAAAAAGCATGGTAAAAATGTCCACGTGAAAAAAATTATAATCGATAAATATTATTTTAAGTGTATTCGTTTAAAAAATAGGAGAAAAAAAGTAAAGCAATAAGTGTCTTAATTAAAAATCAATTTTTGCAATCAATTAATTATGTTATCTTTACGGAAAGGAAAAACTAAACGGTATTATTATAAGTACGTAAAAGTGACACACGGTATAAATTATTATTTTATAAAAAGACTTGCCTGCAATATCGTAAAAAACTATCAAAACATTAGGCAAAATACATATTAACATGTTTAAAATAAGCATTATGAGTGAAAAAATGTGGTCGAAGTGACAAAGTTTTCGATCGATTGATGGATGATGTTACTAAAGATACTTATATTTTATCACTACATTTTCATGGAGAAAGTAGTTCAACAGAAGAAAATCCTTGTCTGGTATTACACAATATTTTTTAATATTAAATACTACTTCGGTATACACAGTAATATTATTAAAAATGTCATGTTGATCCTTAAAATTTTAAATAATTTATCTTATTAATTATACTCGTGATTATCTTTCATGTTAAAGTGTTTTTGCAATTATTAATAGTTGGTTGGCATAATTAATTAGAATAGAGTTATGATTATTATTTGTTTTCGTTAATTTTGTACACAGTTAATATGTATTGAAACCTAACCTCTCAATCACCACATTTTTTCCTTGTTCCGAACGTCCACGTCACTTCAAGTACCTTTTTAATTGCTCAACACTATGTGCTTCCACAGAGTTATAAAAATCTAAATCAACATCACCGATTTTTTCTAATGATTGATTTGTATTGCTTTTCCACCCATTGTTGATCAAAACAGTACGAAACTTCTGAATTGGCGCTATTTCAACATGGCGGTTGCGCTTGCGCTCATCAAATGATGAAAAGGCCTATAGTATTGTAGTTACTCTGGCGTTGTCACGTAACATTTAATATTGTCATATGTCAAATTTAATTTGAAAAGATTTCTAAACCAAATTGAAATTATTAGAAATTTTGGAGTGTTATAATTGAATTTTATTTAAAACAAAAAAAATGAAGTGTTACTTGCGTTGAAATATCAATGATAAATACTTGTGGTAGTCATATTATCATCTACATATTTTAATATAAATATCAGTATCCAATGAATATTTCTAGCTTTGGAAGAAGATGACACTTACCACTTGCAAGTTCATTAGCAAGAACATCATTTTTATAAAGAGTTAATTTAGTGCCCTGTATTAAACATTTAATTTCTTTCATAGTAAATACAAAACAAACCTTAATCACAAAAAAGCTTCCTTCACCATTTTAGCGCATGCTTGATATGCATCTTACCACTTAACTACCGTGGATAGAAAGAGTTACATGTTTTGATAATATATGACATCATTGGAGTTACCAAAAGGTATAAAGAAATGTTCTGGTATAATGTATTATCTATGAAGTTATTGTAAGCATATAAAGAAATGCATAAATAGTGTACGGTGGTAGCCATCTTTGTTAGGTCAGTTTAAATTATCGTTTTTATTCTAACAATATATTTCTTACGCTTGCAGATGTGGAGAACACGAATTTGAATGTTCCGATTCTACATGTATTTCCATAGCCTGGAAATGTGATAGACAAATTGATTGTTCCGATGAATCTGATGAAAGTGACTGTGGTAAGTGACTATTTTTACATTAGTTTTAACAGGACTGGTCTTATTTTACATTGGAAGAGAGGAAAAGTAAAAAGAAAACGGAAAACACCTTAGTGTAAAAGAAATTATCAAATTATAGATGTTTCGTTTAATTTACAAAATGTACTTAAATATTTGTTAAATTCCTTGTGTATTCCCAAAAAGGAATCTCAAAATCACTTCTACAAAGTAATGAAAACTGAACCTCCATAGGAAAAAATTGATAAAATTATAAAAATTTTAAAAATTGATAAAATTTAAAAAATGAAAAAAAAAATAACAATTAAAAAATTTAAAAAATTTAAAAAATTTAAAAAATTTAAAAAATTTAAAAAATTTAAAAAATTTAAAAAATTTAAAAAATTTAAAAAATTTAAAAAATTTAAAAAATTTAAAAAATTTAAAAAATTTAAAAAATTTAAAAAATTTAAAAAATTTAAAAAATTTAAAAAATTTAAAAAATTTAAAAAATTTAAAAAATTTAAAAAATTTAAAAAATTTAAAAAATTTAAAAAATTTAAAAAATTTTAAAAATTTAAAAAATTTAAAAAATTTAAAAAATTTAAAAAATTTAAAAAATTTAAAAAATTTAAAAAATTTTAAAAATTTAAAAAATTTAAAAAATTTAAAAAATTTAAAAAATTTAAAAAATTTAAAAAATTTAAAAAATTTAAAAAATTTAAAAAATTTAAAAAATTTAAAAAATTTAAAAAATTTAAAAAATTTAAAAAATTTAAAAAATTTAAAAAATTTAAAAAATTTAAAAAATTTAAAAAATTTAAAAAATTTAAAAAATTTAAAAAATTTAAAAAATTTAAAAAATTTGAAAAATTTAAAAAATTTAAAAAATTTAAAAAATTTAAAAAATTTAAAAAATTTAAAAAATTTAAAAAATTTAAAAAATTTAAAAAATTTAAAAAATTTAAAAAATTTAAAAAATTTAAAAAATTTAAAAAATTTTAAAAATTTAAAAAATTTAAAAAATTTAAAAAATTTAAAAAATTTAAATAATTTAAAAAATTTAAAAAATTTAAAAAATTTAAAAAATTTAAAAAATTTAAAAAATTTAAAAAATTTAAATAATTTAAAAAGTTTAAAAAATTTAAAAAATTTAAAAAATTTAAAAAATTTAAAAAATTTAAAAAATTTAAAAAATTTAAAAAATTTAAAAAATTTAAAAAATTTAAAAAATTTAAAAAATTTAAAAAATTTAAAAAATTTAAATAATTTAAAAAGTTTAAAAAATTTAAAAAATTTAAAAAATTTAAAAAATTTAAAAAATTTGAAAAATTTAAAAAATTTTAAAAATTTAAAAAATTTAAAAAATTTAAAAAATTTAAAAAATTTAAAAAATTTAAAAAATTTAAAAAATTTAAAAAATTTAAAAAATTTAAAAAATTTAAAAAATTTAAAAAATTTAAAAAATTTAAAAAATTTAAAAAATTTAAAAAATTTAAAAAATTTAAAAAATTTAAAAAATTTAAAAAATTTAAAAAATTTAAAAAATTTAAAAAATTTAAAAAATTTAAAAAATTTAAAAAATTTAAAAAATTTAAAAAATTTAAAAAATTTAAAAAATTTAAAAAATTTAAAAAATTTAAAAAATTTAAAAAATTTAAATAATTTAAAAAGTTTAAAAAATTTAAAAAATTTAAAAAATTTAAAAAATTTAAAAAATTTAAAAAATTTAAAAAATTTAAAAAATTTAAAAAATTTAAAAAATTTAAAAAATTTAAAAAATTTAAAAAATTTAAAAAATTTAAAAAATTTAAAAAATTTAAAAAATTTAAAAAATTTAAAAAATTTAAATAATTTAAAAAGTTTAAAAAATTTAAAAAATTTAAAAAATTTAAAAAATTTAAAAAATTTAAAAAATTTAAAAAATTTAAAAAATTTAAAAAATTTAAAAAATTTAAAAAATTTAAAAAATTTAAAAAATTTAAAAAATTTAAAAAATTTAAAAAATTTAAAAAATTTAAAAAATTTAAAAAATTTAAAAAATTTAAAAAATTTAAAAAATTTAAAAAATTTAAAAAATTTAAAAAATTTAAAAAATTTAAAAAATTTAAAAAATTTAAAAAATTTAAAAAATTTAAAAAATTTAAAAAATTTAAAAAATTTAAAAAATTTAAAAAATTTAAAAAATTTTAAAAATTTTAAAAATTTTAAAAATTTAAAAAATTTAAAAAATTTAAAAAATTTAAAAAATTTAAAAAATTTAAAAAATTTAAAAAATTTAAAAAATTTAAAAAATTTTAAAAATTTAAAAAATTTAAAAAATTTAAAAAATTTAAAAAATTTAAAAAATTTAAAAAATTTAAAAAATTTAAAAAATTTAAAAAATTTAAAAAATTTAAAAAATTTAAAAAATTTAAAAAATTTAAAAAATTTAAAAAATTTAAAAAATTTAAAAAATTTAAAAAATTTAAAAAATTTAAAAAATTTAAAAAATTTAAAAAATTTAAAAAATTTAAAAAATTTAAAAAATTTAAAAAATTTAAAAAATTTAAAAAATTTAAAAAATTTAAAAAATTTAAAAAATTTAAAAAATTTAAAAAATTTAAAAAATTTAAAAAATTTAAAAAATTTAAAAAATTTAAAAAATTTAAAAAAATTAAAAAATTTAAAAAATTTAAAAAAATTAAAAAATTTAAAAAATTTAAAAAATTTAAAAAATTTAAAAAATTTAAAAAATTTAAAAAATTTAAAAAATTTAAAAAATTTAAAAAAAATTTTAAAAATTTAAAAAATTTAAAAAATTTAAAAAATTTAAAAAATTTAAAAAATTTAAAAAATTTAAAAACTATGTTCCAGTTGTTTATGAATACAAATTTTTAGATATTGTTCCACCCTATTGTAACGAAGCTGAATTTCAATGTACAAGTCATAAATGCATTAAGATTGAATTTAAATGTGATGGTGATAATGACTGTAGTGATTGGAGCGATGAAGATGATTGTCCTAGCATACCTGGCACCTGCGTTACTGGAGAATTTAAGTAAGAACACATGCTATTTTTCCTTAGTAATCGATCAGAACAAAATTTAGTTGCAGCATTTACCTCCCCGTTTGATAATAATTATCGTTTCTTGATTTTAATTAACAAAATACATTTTTTAGATGTAATAGTGGAAAATGTATCCCAGAAAGGTACAAATGTGACACGCAAAAAGACTGTGAAGATAATGAAGATGAAGTAAATTGTGATTACAATGTTACAAAGGCATGTTCTTCTGATGAATTTACTTGTGATAATGGAGCTTGTATACTAGTAAGTTTATTTTTAAACTATTTCTACATTATACACTGCTCATCAATTGGACTGGATAATTCTAATTGTGTTGAAATTTGAATTGAAAAATGTTAAAACTATGACTTGTAAACAATGTTTGTTATGTAAGGTATTATAAGGCTTATCTGTGTCTATTTGAGGTACATATGATGATTATTTTATAAAATAAAAATATTTTAGCAAACTTGGGCATGTGATGGATTAGAAGACTGTTCTCAAGGTGAAGATGAATCAAAGTGCGAGATAGTTTGCGATGAGGCCAAATTTCCTTGTAGTGGATTAGATTCAAATAACAATAAAACTGAGTCTTGCATTAACAAAAAACATAGATGCGATGGACAAAAAGATTGCCCCAAAGGAGACGATGAAGAAAATTGTCCATCTAAAAGAGAATGTGAAAGGGACACAAAGTGTAGTCAACTTTGTATTACCACAGCTGATGGTAAAAAAGGTTGTGCCTGCTTGAACGGTTACCAGCTCTCTAAAGATGGATTTAGGTACAAATTTTTTCAGATTTCATATTTTAAATTATTCATCCCTTTTTTATTAAGTTTTGTTTTATTTTATATTTCCATTAAGTATGAAATTGTTAATTTTAATAGCCGTAAATTATTGATTTTTGTAGCTGTGATGATATCAATGAATGCTTATACGCCACAGATCCAGTATGTTCCCAAACGTGTAATAACACGGTTGGAAGTTTTAAATGTGGATGTATGACGGGATATGTACTTAGACCAGATTTAAGAACTTGCAAAGCGATGGGAGCTCCACCTACATTACTTTTTGCCAATAGAGTCGACATAAGAGAGGTAACTATTCAACTATTTCTTAGGTCGAGATAAAAAGAATATTACTGAAGCCTTACAATATAATATGTTTATTTTTTCTATATTTATATACAACATACTTAAGTAGATTCCATAAAAGAACCAACAAAAATAATTTTCATAGATTTACATACTTTTTTTATTCCAAAATAATGAAAAATTTATTGATCCTTTTTCAAAATTAATTAATGTATTTTCAGCAATGTAAATTTTATTTTAGGTTTCATTAAGTAACTCCAAGTACACGGCTCTCCTCAAAGGACTGCATAATGCTATCTCTCTTGATTACTACTACGAGAAAGGATACATATTTTGGACCGATGTATCTATGTCTGTAATACGACGAGCTTTCATTAATGGAACGGGAATTATAGGTGAGTTATATGGAATGCCCTACAAGAGAATATATCTAACCGTATCATACATCTGGAATGAACTACACAATAGCAGTGCCAACGACAAAAAATAAATTTGTGTAAAGCACTAGTTTTATTATCCAATGATTGGACACTCATAAAAACACAAATTTTATTTTTTCTAATACACGCACATCTAGTCCAATAATAGTGCCACATGTGCAAAAATGGAAAATGTTTGCAATTTAATAAATCAATATTGGGTTCCCTCATTATTGGCTGTAAAAAATTTATTTTAGAAGTTAATCTTTTCAATTGTATTTTTTCCATATCGTTCTTATAAATTTATCGCCTATATCATAAAAAAACTTTTTGCATACCTTAACCTTTATTCCATTTAATGTTAGGAAGTATGATAAATTAACACCGCGCCTACTTTTTTCGACAGTTCTTCAGTATTTGGTACAAAGTTTTTCCAAATTGCCTTTACAGAGCGTTGTCTTTTAGATTCCAAAAACGTGAATGAATTTAGTTTTTGGCTTCATGACTAAAATTTGTATTGCATTTTGTTCGACAGTTGGCGCCACAAAAAGGTTTTAAAGTCCTTCCACTCTTCTCTTGTTACCTTCTGTTATATATAGCAAACCAGAGTTGACTTTTAATTTCTTCAGATTTCTCTTCCACTGATTTGGATTACGAGCTTTCTCTCGGAAAATCCTTCCTTGGGCCTCTTAGTCTGGTTCATTATTGTTACCCATATTGTTTTCTTGTAATTCATTTTTAGTTTGCCCCTCTGTTCTACCTTCATGATCATCTTCATCTTCTTCTTCACTACCGGTGCTTGAATTAGTCAACCACCGAGTCATCTGAATTTACCGGCTCATGCTCAAAACGTTGTTCCTCAGCATCCCGTAAATATTCTTCTGTATTTTCTGATTCAATTGCTTCTGTACTCATATTATCATTATAATATTCTAATTCTAATTGTCTATTTGTTTCAAGTGGTGGTGCATTTGAAGAAAGCTAAAATTTACGCTAAATTAGTAAATTCTACTAACTTAAATTACAGAAAAATAAACCTCAGTCTATTTCATCTTCATTATGAATAGCCCCATTCATGTATTCCTATGATTATAATTATAATTTTCTTGAACTGGTAAGAAAACAGGAACAGGCAAAAAAGGTTTTGCGTTTGACGAAGCTCGTTATTTTATATTCCAATTATATAGAATTAATATGGATATTGATATTTAAATCTCAGTTAAATTATAAGGAGGAAATAATACGTACCTGAGTAAATGCAAGTGTGTTATGATGTTCGATATTTAAATTATTATTAAATGAAGTTGTTGGCTATAAAAGAAGTATCAAGATTTTTGGGGTATTGCTTGCGATAAATAATATGGGGACTGACCTGTAAATATTATGGAAAATTATCACCAGAATTAGCAATTTATTAGCTAGGTCAAGAATTCTTCTTGCGCTGGACATTATAATGTACACTACACGTTATTTTTATAAATACTCGTGTAATAAACAAGGATCGGAAAAATGCACCAAAAAATATAAAAAAATGCGCATTTTAATACAATTAATTTACAAAAAATATGCAAAAGTAGGCGTCTTGGATGATACGGGGACTCCCATACAAATTTTTCGAAGACTACTTAACTAACCGAAAACAACATGTTAGGATAAATGGAGAACTCGGTAGACAAAAAGTTGTATCGTTTGGAGTTCCTCAAGGTACCGTACTGGGACCAATTCTCTTTAATTTGTACATTAATGATATATTTTCTTTTAACTATTCGTGAAAGGTAATTGGTTTTGCAGACGACACTGTTGTAATGTATAGTGACAAAACGTGGGAAAAATTAAAAAATATAATAGAAACTGATGTAAAAAAAATATTTGATATATTTAAACACAAAATGCTGTTAACTACAACAAAACCTATATCGTCCCGTTTACCAGTTATAGACACAAATTACCACTATAATAAAATTACTCTTACGGACAACAATATGGTTACTGAAATTTCTTTAAAATCTGAAATTAAATATCTTGGTATAAAAATAGATTCCCATTTAAGATGGACCTCACATTTATCGGACGTAGCTAAAACATTAAGGTTTTTATTATATAAATTTAAATATATAAGAACAATACTAAACTTACATCTAAAAACGATTTACCATGCACTTGTGGAATCGCGTCTCAGATATGCCATCATAAGTTGGGGAGGTACATTGCCAAGTCATATAGAACAGGTCGAAATCCTACAACGAAAAATTTTAAAAATTATATATTGTAAAAATCTAAGATTTAACACTAAAGAAACAAATGTAATGTCTTTGAGGCAGCTATATCTTTTTAGTCTAATCATTCATTTATTTCAAAACCGCACTTACCTGCAAACACCTGGCGATCATTATCATACTAGAACTAAAACAAAAGATTATATACTGCTAAAAAACCATGGGTACAAGATATTTCGATTTTGTAGCACCCCGCTTATTTAACTTCCTACCTGATATGTATAAAATTTATATAAGAAAACTAAACTCAACTAATCTCCTAAAATCGATTTTTAAAACTTATATAAAAATACTAGGTTCTAAAGAAATAGATAAAATAATTGAAAATGAGTAAAAAAAAAAACAAAATAAATATTGTTAAAAAAATAAACTTTAAAATCAAAATAAAATAAATTTAACAAGCTATAAAGAATCAGAGAAAATTATGTATACTAGTTTTAAGCGTAGAAAAAATTGTATAATGTATTATATTATATTTTTAAATCATCCGTACTCCATGCTCAACCTTTATGTCCTTAATGATGATGAAAATTCTTAAATTGATTGTCATGTATTCTGTACTTGAACAGTAAGTTCTGTTTAAAAAATGAAAATGATATAAACTGATATAAACTTTTGTTTTTAATCATTAGTTATTTATTTAAAGATAAAATTATTTAAAATGAATAAGAAAAAAAATGTTAATATTAAAATAAAATAAACGCAATCAACCAAAGTAGAATAGATAACATTATCTTTATTTATAGGTCTAGTGTAGAGAACATTATGTAAAATATTTTTAAATCATCGGTGTACTCCATGCTCAACCTTTATGGTCTTAATGGGTTACACAGATGAAACATTTTAAGTTAGTGTCATATATTTGAACAATATGTTCTGTTTATTTAGACGTATTACTGTTTGTTTTATATATGATAAAATGTGAGTTATTCTACTCCTAAATAAACGTAATTATTATTAAAAAAAACAAATGCAATGTAAAAATGCAACATTAATAATAATAATTAATAATCCTCACTTTAGGTTTGTGTGAGGTTGGATATAATCACATTTAAATAAAACAATAGTTAGTTTTTAAGTACATACTTTATTTACCATTATCTTGAATAGGCACCTAAAATTACATAATACTTATCTAAACACTAGCATACATAATAACATAGTACTTATATTAACAAATACCTATTTATTGAAATTGTTAAAAGCATTGCCAACTAAACTTTTTTCAAAATTTTCGACAAGAAAGTTTTGTCTTTTATCCGTATAATACATATGCTTATACATCGAAAAGCTTCGTTCTAAGTCTACAGATGTAATAGGGGCATAATTCAAATGGGGTAAAGTCAAAGCGTAATATTTATTTAAAATAATTTTTCCTATTTTTCCTTGAACTTTTTTAAATGCTATTAATTCAACAGCTTCAACTAAAGATATTGATGTATTTTGTAATTGCACAAGTACTTTTGCAGAATAATTTGATTTGATGTAAACAATTTGATGTTGTAGTTGTTCATTTTTAAATAACTCTTTAGACTCTGATAGAGCATCTGAAGAAAAATCTGTTAAATCATTAATGACAAGGCCTAACAAGACACGAAATGAACATCTTAAAATCAGCTTACAGGTTTTTCCAATGAAATTGTCAAATCATCCGTAATGTTATCCTACGGGCCAGATAAGGGTTTAATCTCTAACTATAGGTAATAAAATTAAATTACCTCATTTAAATATTTTTCTTAAGAAACGAATTATAACCACCCGCTAAGTTTACGACTGATACTTTACTTGGAACTGAACCTTTGGGACTAAAAATAAAAAATTAATGAAACATTTCTGACTTAATAAAAAAAAAAATATACCAAATGTGTGGAAAATTTGAAAAACTGCAATATTTATTAATTTGTTGAAAAACAAAATGCAAAAAAATGCAAAATGTTTTTTGCCGGTCCTTGATAATAACTATTAATTTCACCAATAACATGATATTTTTACAAAAACAAAATCGATACTGTCATTACGACACCATAACCTAACAATTTTGTCATATAACAAATTTGTCATCGATTGATTTGGTGTGGTTTTGGTAACATATCGCCATAACTGGCAGTTGCGGCTGTATTGCACCAAAAAATTCATCAATGCAATGGGGCTGTATCTCACTTGAAGGCCAAACTAATGCATCCCATTCAATCAGATGTAGGCAATTTTCTACCGCCATAACCCCAAAAATGAAAAATTTGCAGTTGTGGCCCTATTGAACTAGATGTGCGTATAATAATAAATTACTTCAATTTTGCTATACAAAATTCCACAATTAAACAACATATTTAAAGAATAAACTATTAAACATTTCTTCATGTTCGATAGAACTAATAATCACCTATTTACAGACATTGTGAAATCTGGACTGGAGTCTCCTGGTGGTATTGCGTTAGACTGGATCCACGAATTGATATTTTGGACAGATTCTGGTACTAGACGAATTGAAGTTGCAACTTTGGATGGAGAACAAAGATCAATAATCGCCGCAAGTGAAGTAGACAAACCCAGAGCTATTGCGGTACATCCAGGCGAAGGCATCCTTTTCTGGACAAACTGGGGTCCCAATCCGAAAATAGATCGTTCTGAAATGGACGGAACAAATAGAAAAAGTATTATTACCGAATCAGTATTTTGGCCTAATGGACTAACTATCGATTATACGTCTAATCAAATATATTGGGCAGATGCTAAACATAACGTGATAGAAACCTCAAACTTCGATGGCTCGAATAGAAGAAAAGTTATTAGCAAGGGGTTGCCACATCCATTTGCCATCACGATATTCGAAGATGCACTGTTCTGGACGGACTGGCACACGAAAGCTATTTCGACAGCAAATAAACTTACCGGAGCAGGATTACGTCCTTTACATACTCAACTGTATTTTCCAATGGACATTCACGTCTACCATCCGCAGAGACAGCCTAAATACAACAACCACTGTGGTAATAATAATGGCGGATGTGCGCATATGTGCTTACCAAATAAAAATTCCTATACATGCGTTTGTCAAATGGGACAAAAATTAAAATCAGATAAAAAATCATGTCAAAAGCCGGATAAGTTTTTATTGTTTGCGAAAAAGAAAGACCTTAGAATGAAATATTTAGATGGCAGCTATCAACATCAATACGAAATGGTAAGTATAGGCAGTTCAGTTTCTTTTTATGAAAGTTGAACATCGCTTACACTTTATAGTAATGCTGACAATTTCAAGTTTTTTTTGATTGAAAATATCCCACCAAAAAATTTACGTTATTACGGCGCTTTTCTTTAAACCTTAGATAGTTTAAACCATTTCTTTTAAATTTTACCCAAAATATGAGTATCTTTTTGGGCCACCGATAATTAGACGCAAGCCAAACAATCACATAAAATTAATGAATTCAAAATAGTTTTACGTTGTAGCATCTTTAGTGAATTTATTATAATTCAATAAGATTTATGTTAAACATACAAAGCATTTTTAATCGTAAAAATAATTAATAATTAAACTAAGTACGGTGCTGTACAAATTCCAGATACGCGCTACATTTTAATATTACTTTTTAACCGATCTAGTATTAAAACTTATGATTACTTTTTAAAATCACTGTTTTGGTATCTCGTTTTTTGTTTCTTAGTTAGGATTTTTTTCAATATTTCAATCCCCTGTATTATCCTATTTTTATTTATTTATTTATTCCCTATTTTTAATAAAAATGTCATGTTGATATCGCTTTTAGTTTTTGATTTGTTAAAGAGCTTTATTTTGGCTAAAAATTTCAAGTTGATATTATTGTTTGATTTTGAATAATTTTTTAGTATTTTAACCCCCCCTTAACCCCCAATTTATTTAGATTTTTTTAGGAATCAATGATTATGGGATGATAAGGGGGTTGCAATTTAAAAATATACAAATCAAAAATCAAAAGCGATATCAACATGAAATGTATGTAAAAATCAAGCTCTATAAGAAAATGAAGATTTTAACAAAAAAAACGTGAATAATAATTGGGGAGTAAATCCTAATTCAGAAACAAAAAATGTTAACTTGAAATCCTAAGGAAAATCAAGCTCTATAAGGGCATAAAATTTATTGTTTCTGATATAAATTTGATTAAAAATGGAGGTTAAGGGGTCTGTTAAATTGTGTATAATATGGAATACTAAGCATTATATATCTTTATCCTAGTTATTATTTGCCATGGGGCTCAGGGGTGACTTAAAGATGATTGAAAAACCTTACCCATCATCATCTAAACAGAAATTAAATTACTACTAATACGGCACCCATCAAATACTACAAGAAACTATGTCAATTAAATAAAAATTCACAGGGAAAAAATATTAATTAATATTAAAATGTGTGCCACCCTGGATTTAAAAAAAAACTAAATAATATTTTTATGTCGACGGTATTTTGTCAAAAAAGCGTAAGCTGCTTGAACCTGGTAATGTACTAGATGCAAAAAAACATGTTTTAACTTTATATTTTCATTTGTTTTGTACGTTTGTAGTAAAAATTATGATAAATAAGTTACAGTACATAAAATTAGACCATTTTTGTCGCTTACGCCTTTAAAAAATATCCTCTTTTCAAAAATGAAATTACCTAATTAGCTCTTCTTATAGTAAGAAAATGGCAGTTACAATTCCCTTACACTTTTCTTGTTTCACTACCCAGTAATGTATCTGTAGCTTATACCACCGATTCAGAACCCCATAATAAATTAAGAAAAGTTATATCGAAAGAAAATAATACACTATTTTAAAATGTTTGAAAGTTGAAAATGATCAAATACTTAAAAAATCGAAACAAACATTAACAAGTTGTCGCTCACGAGACATCCTAGAAAAAGATTAAGCGCCAAGCGACATTTTGAAACGAAAATTTAAATCTATTTTTTAAAATCAATTTAAAAAGCAAAGACGTTAATGTAATAATATACAGTATATACTTTGGTCGACCCTGTAGAAATAAATATTCAAATAATTACATCGTTGTAAAGACGATTAGAAGACCTTTCCAATGAGGTGTTTTGAGACACATGGTTGCATTTAAAAAAATTGCCGATTACGTCACCACGGTAATACTGGTGACGTAATGTTCGTTACATCTACATCATGTGATGACGATTCAAAAATTAAAATTGACCTGTTTTTGGATTTTTTTCAAAAGTCGATTATTTTAGAAATAATGAATTTATTCCATACATTAGCGACATACTGTAGAATATATATTTAAAAATACTGTTTTTGTTATTTAATAGAACAGCTTTTATGTATTATTGTAATATATAGCGGAATGACACTTTATCAAAAAGGCTTAAGGGACACTGTACGTTGTAGTAAAATTATTAAAGAGATATTAGTGTGTAATAACCTTCAATATAATATTTAAATTCTATACGTGCAATTGTGTATTTTAAAACCAAAATATCTAACTGTTACCTTAACTTTTTTGCCACTTTACAAGCCCTAGGAATAGAACACGTAGGCTCTTATGGACGGGACGGTGGTTACTAACGTTAAAACGAGATTTACGCGGGAAAATTTGTCGCTTACAATATTTAAAATCGAAATATTTTGCGATCGGGATTTTAGACAGTTATTTTTATATGCTATCGAAGTGGAATATTGCAAGGTTAAATTTCGCATAAATATCTCAATTTGGCTAATTTTGTCGCTTACGCCCTTTTGTCAAAACATCATCGACGTATACAAAAATGTTTTCAATTAAGTTAAATAATATTTTTGCAGGTTATACCAATTGATGGAATCAAATCGGCGGTAGCTATTTCTTGGGATTCTATAAATGATTACATTTATTGGTCAGACGTTGAAAAAAATTCAATAAATCGAGCTTTTTGGAACGGGACTTTTCAAGAAGTCGTTATACACCAAAATATAAGTAAGTAGACTTGTATTTGATTTAACTATACACGAATTAATTTCCTATTAAAAGGTACAAAAATAAAAATTTTAAATAGAACTTCCTGAGTATGTTTGAATATTTAATAACTGAATTAAAATACAGATTACCCAACAAAAAAAAAACGTAAGAGGATTTTTCGATTTATAATATTTTACGTAAAAAATAAGCTTTGTGAAATTATCTAGATCGTTTAAATAATTGAAAACTGTCTCTTTAATATTATTACCAAGGACGGCTCCAAGAGGGGCGAAGGGGGGCATCGGTCCACGCCATGTATGTCCATTCGTGCATTTGTTTTATTGTTTACTACATTTACTCGACAATATTAAAACAAAATGGAAAAATAATAAAAATTTAGTAGTATGCTTTGTTGACTTTATGACTGAATATAAGGACATGGGACATATGTCAAAAATTGACTTAGATCAGGAGGCAGATACAATATCATAGTTCCTGCCACACCATGGTGTCCTAAATGAGAAAATTACCACGACAAAGTTAAGAGAGATTTTTTACGGATCTGCAAACACTGACTCAGGAATATCATTCAATGATATCCAACATACTGGGCCTAAAATCCAAGATGATTTATGGTTAATTTTGATTAGATTTAGAAAACATCCTATTGTTGTTTGTGCGGACATTGAGAAAATGTACCGTAAGGTAGTTGTTGAACCCAGTCAGAGATCACTTCAAAAAATACTTTGGAGAAGTGAGCCTGAAGAAGAACTCTATGAGTACACCCTAAATACGGTGACATGTGGAACTAAATCCGCACCTTTTTTTGGCTATTAGATATCTGAAACAATTAGGTTTAGACAATATGGTTAAAAATTCTAAAGCCTCAGAAGTAATATTGCACGATTTTTATGTAGATGACATGTTGTCTGGAACAAAAAGAACTTCTGAAGTTATAGAGGTGTGTAACAAAGTAGCAACTATTTTGGAATCTGGAGGTTTTAAATTGAGAAAATGGATTTCCAATGACCCAGGTGTTTTAAGAGTTAAAGAATCTGATAAATCTGCTTCCCAAAAGGATTTTGGTAAAAAGGAGCAAATTAAAACTTTAGGTGTGTATTGAGCCCCAAGTCAGGACAAAATAAAGTTTTGCATAAAATTTAATGAAAAGTCAAAGTGCACGAAAAGATTAGTCTTATCTCAAGTTTCGAGAGTATTTGACCCTCTAGGTTTACTAGGACCTTCTATAATTTTATCAAAGATTCTCCTACGGCGGTTGTGGGAAGAACATTTAGCGTGAGATGATGAGCTCCCTATTGAGGTAGAAAGAAAAAATTACGAGTGAAAATATTAAATTACTTAGTATGGTTAATAATCCATAACATACTTTGAAATTAATAAAAATTTTGTGAAAATTTTAGTTTCGCCAGCTGGTATATCTTTTGATTGGGCTACTGATAAAATTTATTGGACAGACGCTGGTACTGACAGAATTGAAGTAGCTCATTCCAATGGAAACATGCGTTCATTACTAATTTGGGAGGAACTAGACAAACCCAGAGATATTGTTGTTGACCCTGAAGGTAAGTACCAAATTATAATTACTAAGATAAGGTTAAAATAAGTACAATTAATATTACTATTTAGTTTTCAAATTAAAAATACTGAACTTGTCTAATTCTATTTATTAAACATAATGAATTATTTCTGTTTTTAGGTGGAGTAATGTATTGGTCAGAATGGGGTGAACGTCCGAAAATTGAGCGTGCTAATATGGACGGCACTAACAGATCCGTTATTGCAAATACCAACTTAACTTGGCCAAATGGTTTGGCAGTAGATCATCTTACGAATAAAATTTATTGGACTGATGCCGGTACCAGAAGTATAGAATTTGCCAATTTGGATGGTACTAAACGAAAAATTTTGCTAGGTAAGTTAATATAAAATTACAAACGGCAACTAGCTACACATACATACGAGAGATACTTCCTATTATATGGAATTATAAAAAAAAGGACAAAGGATGTCCACATTAGATTTTGTACTTTTCAAAATTTCTGCCTATAAATTTAAAAAAAAAGACAAACATTCTTCTATATTTTTTTATATAATTTTAGGTGGAAATAGTTTACCACATCCATTTGGACTAGACTTATTTGGAGATCATATTTACTGGACAGATTGGAAAACGCAAAGCATAGAAAGGGCAAATAAATTTAATGGTCAAAACCGTACAGTTTTATCAAGTAACATGAATGATTTAATGGATGTACGGGTTTTTCACAGGAACAGAAAATATTTCAAGCATGCCTGTAACAGCAATAACGGAGGTTGTTCGCATCTTTGTCTACTGAAACCAAGAGGTCATTCTTGTGGCTGTCCAACGGGAATAACGTTAGGGGTAAGTTAATAATACTGCATTTAAAATCAAATCAAACATTTCATTTATTTCCAATTATGGTACTCTTTTATTATTTCTTCTACGACATAGATGAAATTGATAGCCTGTTTCCATCAAGTAGATGAAATGCTTTTCTGAATTACAGTTGTTTCCGTAATTTAACAAATAAAATTTAATATAGTTTCTACTTAATTTAATAATTTTAGGAGGATGGAAAAACTTGTGAAAAAGGCCCGATTAACTATCTAATATTCGCTCATCGGATGGATATCCGTCAGATATCTCTGGATGTGCCGTACATGGCCGATGTAGTTTTGCCCTTCCCTAAGCTCAAAATAGCGACGTCAGTTGACGTAGACAGGAAAACTGGTGAAATTTATTGGACAGATACTGCAGAAGATGTCATACAGAAAGCTACGCCAGATGGGAAAAATATTGAAGTTGTTATTATGCACGAACTAGAAGCTCCAGATGGACTTGCTATAGATTCAACTGGACGGAAGGTAATGTTATGTTAAATTAGTTATTATACCTTTTTATATTATGTGATTATTATAAACTATAACTCCGCTAAAGACCACAATAACTAATTTTGTCAGATGTAATTGAGAATTAAAAAGAACTACTTACGTTTTAATATAAAAACAACATATTTTTCTCTTTATTTGTGAATTCTCAATAATAAACGATTCCATAATGTACGTAATACTTAATCCAAAGTCATTGGTTTATGAATTAGAGACAAATGTTATATCAGGAATTTTAAATCTAAAATTTTATTGAAAGTAGTGGAGACTGGATTAATAAATATGGAAGATTTTTATTAACATCTTTTATATGCATTAATAGGGGAAATGCGACATTTTTTACTTCTCCAGTTATTGTGCTGACATCTTTCGTTCGAACACAAAAACCTTTTAGCTCTGCAGAAGCTATAACTGTAGGCAACTCTTAGCCAACAATCAATTTTGCCAGCATCAATGTGTAGACCAGTACTAATTGTTCAACATTTGGTGATTTTTGTCTTATGGTACAACCTGTGGTTTTAGATTGGGACACCGTGGGTTCTACCTTGGGACATTGTAAATAATTGAATATCATAGTTTTTATTATGTCAAAATAAGCCATAACTTTAGGTGGTATGTATTTGTTTTTTATTATAAAAATATGTTAAACATAATTTATACTGAATACAATTTATTTCAAATTAAGATCCTGTGGAAATGAAATGTTAAAGAATTGAAATCCATGACGTATTGTTGGAGTAGCCAATACTTTCACTATATTGCACAGATTAACACTGCTGATGTCGTCGACGCCTGGGGAATACAAAATGGGTTATTTGCTTCCTGAGAAACTTTATGGTCACATCTGGTCCAGATTTGTCTTGTTCCACTACTAATTCAATGTAGTAAACATCTCCTTTAGTTTTACCGGCGATTTGAAATTTAACTAGAACCCAGCTGCCTTTGGAGAAAATCAGCTGATATTCGCTAGTTGGAAAGAAATTAGACGAATCCTCATCTTCAGAACTAGAATGGAACCGACTCCCTCCTGAGCTATCGCCAAGGTCAGGTAATTCTTCAGATGAGGATGATGAAAATTCTACAGCTCTTTTAGCAGCTTCTCTCTTTGGGAATAACTTGCCTTTTTACTCTTTTTCTCTTAAATTCTCTGCTTCTCTGGCGTGTCAGTGGGAATCATACACCTCCCAGGTTTTCGTCCTCTACCACAAGATTGTTGAATGTGTCTTCCTTGATTGTTCTCTGTTATTTTGCCTCTCCTCACTTTCATCCGGCAGTTGGACTTCAGCTGCTGCTGCTTCTGCTGCAGGGTATGGTCTAATTGTCATTTTTCAGCAGGTAAAAACTTATCGTCTTCGAACACTTCTGCATTAAAAAGTCAGATGCCAGCAGCCCTGAATCCCGCGGTGATGTTATTTGGCGTGAATACCAGAGGGAATACTTTTCCCAACAATGCAGATACGTCGTAAATAGAAATAGGCTTTCCGGGGTGGTCGATCATCCAATCCTTTGGAGCTTTGTTACAAAAGGCATTGAGAGGCCCAAAGACAGACCGGTCCAGTGGCTGGGGTTTATGGCTAGTGTGGAGGGAAAACGTGAGAAAAACGATGCCGTTTTCTTTCGCCAAATTTATCGCTTCCAATGAAAGGTGACTTTCGTGGTTATCCATAATAAGCAACACTTTAATGCCACTAGAAGACTTGACCATAGAGATAAAGTGTTTCAGGTACTTCACAAATAGTTCTGCATTGAACCAGCCACTAGAAGTTGCCATACCAAGGGTACCGGATGGTGCATTGTTAATCATGTATTCTTTGTAATAAACACGAGGAAATATGATGGCTGGGAGAATAAATGTTTTAGCAGTATTAACGCAAGCTATCACCGTTACATTTATTCCACGTTCTCCAGAGGTAGCTGCTCCAATTTGTTTCGCCTTTATGTTACCTAGCACACGTGACGGAGTGTAAACCGTAGAGCAACCCGTTTCGTCAAGGTTCCACACGTTTTGAGGTTGAAGGGAGTACCTTATTTAAGAGATTTTTTGGAGCTTCCCAAAAATTATTTCAACATTTGATTTGTTGAATGATGCAATTTGACCTAGGCTAGTAGACTCCGGTTTTCGAAGAGATATTCTGTTTTTATATGAATTACGAAAAGTTCGGTACCACTGTCTTCCTGCGTATCCACGTTCATTCCATTTTTTTGAATATTTGACTTTGTTTGCTTCGGCATATTGGAAAGCTAATTTCTTCATTTCTTCCACGGTCAAATCAAAGTTTCATTGCGTAGCCTTTAAAATATATGAAAGAAGTTCTTCTTCTTGCTCAACGGTGCATTGTTGGCTTCGTATTTGAAATCAGTTTGACCAGACAACTTGTATTTTTTTATGTGCCTGACCAGAGTGCTTTTTGATAAACCATATATTCTCGCCACTTCTCGCAGACTGTTTGTGATAACATCTTTAACAGCTGCCTCAACATTTTTTGCTACTGGTTTTGTCCTCTTTCTTCGCGTGGCACTTCTGCTCATCTGTAACAGTGGTGAAATTGCAATTTATTGTAAAAGTTATTTATTTTTAATGTTAAAAATTCATTTTGTCAAAAGGTACAACCCGCGAAGTGTCCTAAGGTGCAACCTAGCACACATTTTCTTAATGTTAAAAAACTAAATTACTTTTCAATATTTTCTTGCATGGACTGTTTGCTTAAACAACACTTCGACAGTACTACATGGGGTAAAAAGAATAAATTATGTTTACCTTGTTTATATAAGAGCTGGGAGTTGCCGCAAAATTTTACTTTCAGGGCACGAAAACGATAAATCTGACTTTGACCTCGGAATAATGACTGAAATGGTATTGGTGGGCAACACAAAGGATAGTGTTGGTAGCATAATATGTAGTTCTGAGAGTTACCGCTAGAGTGGGTGAATTTTGAGAGCAACTGTCCGAAGGTAAAACCGATCTACGGTACAACCCTTTCCCCTACAGTTGTTTCAATAAAATTGTTCTTTTAATAATATTTTAGAAAATTTCTGACATAACATTTGTCTCACAAACTAATGATTTTGGACTGTATTACATACATTTTTAAAACTTTCTATTATTGCGAAATATAAAATTGAAGAGAAAAATATGTTGTTCTATTTAAAAAAAATCGAAGATGTCATGTACATGACAGTGTTTATGTCATTAGTGTATCCAATTGTAGCGTCGCGCAGTTGAAAATAAAAATTGAACTGTGGAAGCATTTTGTTATACTACTGTTAGACAGAAAAATATTAAATTTAATTCAACTTATAATGTATAATGAAAGAAATATTTGATAAACATTGATTATAAAAAAATCTGAATTATATAAATATTTATAGATATATTGGACAGACGGCGAAAGAAACAGTATTGAAGTAGCTGAGCTAGATGGAAGAAATAGGAAAATCTTATTCCATAGACATTTGAACAATCCAAGAGCAATTACATTACATTACCACCACGGTCTTATGTTTTGGTCCGATTGGGGAGATGAAGGTAAAATAGAAGTGGCTTTTATGGATGGAACGCAAAGGTTTGTAATAACTGTCTAATTAAATTACAGTCGATAACTCTTTTGGATTTTAGGGAAGTTCTAATATCCAAAGATCTAAATTGGCCCAATGGTTTAGCCATCGATCGACCTGCAAGCAGACTGTATTGGAATGATGGAAAACTTCAAACAATTGAATCCAGCAATCTAAAGGGAAAAGACAGAAGAAAAATTTTAAACAACGTACCTCATCCTTATGGTCTAGTAGTTGTGGGAAATCACATTTATTGGACTGATTGGCAAACTAGATCCCTGCACAGAGCAGACAAAATTACAGGCGATGACAAAACTATTATTCGGGACAGACTAGATGGTCTAATGGATGTCCGATCAGTCCAAAGTGACAACACCGCAGAAAATGCATGCGGTAATGACAATGGTGGATGTTCTCATTTGTGCTTAAGAAATGCAAATTCTTATTCATGTGCTTGTCCAACAGGTCTAAGCAAGTCTAAAACAAATGAAAAGCAGTGTGAACTAATACCAGAAACTTTCCTGTTGATCGCAACAAGATACTCGTTAAACCAAGTCAGTTTGGATACAGATGATGCCTGGGATGTTACCCTGCCAGTAGACGAAATAGAGAACGTTATAGATGTAGACTTTCATTGGGAAAAGAAACTTTATTTTTACACTGATATTGATAAAAAATGTAATAGCAAGCGTGTCTATGTACAATTTGTCGGATGTAAAAACAATTATTAATAAAAATTTATCGAGCCCAGATGGCCTAGCTGTTGATTGGATAGCAAATAACATATATTGGACAAACACTGGAAACAGAATTATAGAAGTAGCTAGATTAGACGGTTCACATCGCAAAACGATAGTTGGACAATATCTAAATGATCCAAGATCGATAGCAGTGTTTCCGAGAAAAGGATTCCTGTTTTGGACTGATTGGGGAGTACCGAAGATAGAAAGATCTCATTTGGATGGTTCAAATAGAAAACAATTGATTTATACTCAAATTAAGTTTCCGATCGGTTTATGCATAGATTATGATAAAAGAAGACTTTATTGGATTGATGCAAAAATGAACGAAGAAAAAATTGAAACTACGGATCTACATGGAAATAATAGAGTTATGCTTAGTGTTCAATCCACTCACCCATTTTCTTTAACAGTGGTAAGTATTTTGTTACGGTTTTACCTAAGGTTTAATGAATTCTACTTGTGTAAATTCATTTTTATGTGGATTTAAAATACGACCATTTTTACCATTGTCTATTTTAGCATGAAGAGTACTTATACTGGACTGATTGGGTGAGAAAAACAGTCTTAAGAGCAGAGAAAAATTCCGGTCAAGACTCAATTATAATCAGGCCACAACTAGATGCAGCCATGGGTATAACTATGGTATCAAGTAAAAGACAGCAAGGATGGAATCCTTGCGCACTCCACAACGGAGGTTGCTCCCATTTGTGTCTATTTAGGCGTAAAAATTATACCTGTGGATGTCCAGATAAATACGATTCTACTTGTAAAACAGGTATATTTTCGTTTTCAAACATTTAAGTAAATCTTTTGAATATTTTGGATTTTATTTTTGTTGCAGAACCGAACTACATAGTTCCACTAAAATGTCCGCCTGGCGGTACCTTTAAGTGTGACGAAGAGGAAGACGATGATAGAGATTACGATTACTTCTTTAGATTTGATCCTCCGAAACTCGATGATAGCATTGGATTTCCATCGATAGGTCATTCGAATCTTTTTTATATAATGACACTAGTTCCCATGTTATTTATAATATTAATATGTATCACTTTAGTCCTATTTCTCTTAATTAAAAAGGGTAAGAAAAATTACTTGTACAGCACCAGCAGAAGTTTTTCGAATCCAAATTACTATTCACCTAATGCTGACTCAATTGCAGTTCCAACTAATGGAAAATTTATATGGAAAAGATTTAAAATATGACAAGACGCAGGTAAAGTTTATTCTACTTATTAAACATTCTGTCTAGTAAAAGTTATCGCCGTCTTTCTAACTCAATTTTTTTTGTAATAACGTAGCAAAGAGTCTCAAGCGCAAGTTAATTACTGAAAAACAATAAATATTGAAATATTGACAGAAAATTACAATTACCTCTTACCAATATTATAAACCCTGTCACTACCAAGATAAAATAGTTTTGATAGTTCAACAATTCAATCAAATAAATATTTTACTAAAAAATAGGTATTGATTAAAAGAAGAAGTTAAAGGTTTATAATGATTATATTAAAAATTGAAAGACAAAATGTCATACCAAGAAAAATGAGAACATTTAAACAATAACAAAATTGGAAGTGATAAATGAAAATGTACCTAAAATAGTTGATGAAAAAAATCACGTATGTCGGAAATTAATGAACTTGGCACTACAAAATTGCGAAAATGATCCAAAAGCGAGTGAAAGGATTGCCCATCGTTTGCCTATTATTACCCATCGTTTTCCTATTATTGCCCATAAAATGACTTTTGCACAATCTCCACAAATTACTAAAAAAAAAAACAGAACTGAAAAAAATCATTATTCGAATTGAATATGACTGCATTCAAATAAAAAAAAAGTTATTTATTGTGAATATAATAGACTCGTTTTAGTTTATAAATAGTAGAACCTTATTATTTTTGTTATTTAAGGTAGCTTTAGTGAAGGCTAAGTATTTTTATAACTTAACATTTTAAAAAAATAAAAGTTCCTGTTTGAAATTATAACTGCCGCAGTCAGTAGGATACAGCGTGAGTCGTGAAAAAAGTTAATTCGTCTTCGATGTTGCCGAATATTAACTTTACGTGACTTTGAAGTTATAATTCCTTAAATGTGGTTCCTAAAGAAGAATTGGTGGACGTCTCCATAGAAGAATCATCTGTGGACATCATCCCGTGATGGGATAGCTGAAACAAAAATTAGACAATTATTGAAGAAACTAGTAACTGCCAAATATCCCTTTAACTGCCCTTTCCTATAATTTAGAGGTTTTAAAATATTGTACTGTTATATAATTTTGAAACTATTTTCATATTTTATTTATGAGTGAATTAGAAGTTAATACTTTGCTTAAGCAATTTGCAAATATATCGTTAAAAGATAATAAATCAGATAGTCAAGGAAGTAGTTTAATCATGACACTTCCAGTTGATCAACGTAGACAAGTGAATTGGGGCCTTTTTAAGTCAAAAATAGATAATGTAAAAACTTTTGATGTTTGATACCAGTTCACTAAAGTAAATTTATAGATGTGGAAAGTTTTATTATTTAAATTTTTACTTCGATAGGTTTAAAAAATGCTTTGTTACAATATCGAAGAGTTTTAGATTGCCCAGTGCAAGAATTAACACTTAGTAATCCCTTAATAGGTGAACATTTAATAAATTTTGCGAGTAGATTGCAGCTATTAAGAAGTAGCGTTATTTTGCGAATTAGTAATAATCCAAATTTAAGCGATAATTGGAACAATCTCTCGGGGCTGAGACAGGCTAAGATACTTATGAGTAAATATAACCAGGAAAGATCGGAAGCCTGCATCTGCCTGAGCAAGAACAGGCTACGTATTGTAACAGGGATCCTTACCGGGCCTTGACGACTAAAAGGACACCTTAGTAAACTGAGAGTAGTGGAGAAGGAACCTTCATTCACATTCTAACTGAATGTGTAGCACTCCAGAATCCAAGGGCACTATACTTAGGAGGATATCAAATACAAGAGGGAAATTTACCTAACTTGAAAGCCACTCCAAATCCTACACTTCCTTGAGAAGATAGAAAGGGTCGTTATAGGCATTGAGACATTTCCTTGTTGCATTAGCGACAGAAGGGGGCACAATAGATCTTTAAGGTCACAATGTATTAACACTCCATTCCCAAACATAACATAACATAACATACATAACATAACATAACATAATACATAACATAACATACATAACATAAACATAAACATAACATAACATAAACATAACATAACATAACATAACAAACATAACATAACATAACATAACATAACATAACATAACATAACATAACATAACATAAATAACATAACATAACATAACATAACATAACATAACATAACATAACATAACATAACATAACATAACATAACATAACATAACATAACATAACATAACATAACATAACATAACATAACATAACATAACATAACATAACATAACATAACATAACATAACATAACATAACATAACATAACATAACATAACATAACATAACATAACATAAACATAACATAACATAACATAACATAACATAACATAACATACATAACATAACACATAACTAACATAACATAACATAACATAACATAACATAACATAACATAACATAACATAACATAACATAACATAACATAACATAACATAAATAACATAACATAACATAACATAACATAACATAACATAACATAACATAACATAACATAACATAACATACATAACATAACATAACATAACATAACATAACATAACATAACATAACATAACATAACATAACATAACATAAACATACATAACATAACATAACATAACATAACATAACATAACATAACATAACATAACATAACATAACATAACATAACATAACATAACATAACATAACAAACATCACATACATAACATAACATAACATAACATAACATAACATAACATAACATAACATAACATACATACATTAACATAACATAACATAACATAACATAACATAACATAACATAACATAACATAACATAACATAACATAACATAACATAACATAAACATAACATAACATAACATAACATAACATAACATAACATAACATAACATAACATAACATAACATAACATAACATAACATAACATAACATAACATAACATAACATAACATAACATAACATAACATAACATAACATAACAATAACATAACATAACATAACATAACATAACATAACATAACATAACATAACATAACATAACATAACATAACATAAACATTAACATAACATAACATAACATAACATAACATAACATAACATAACATAACATAACATAACATAAACATAACATAACATAACATAACATAACATAACATAACATAACATAACATAACATAACATAACATAACATAACATAACATAACATACAAACATAACATAACATAACATAACATAACATAACATAACATAACATAACATAACATAACATAACATAACATAACATAACATAACATAACATAACATAAACATAACATAACATAACATAACATAACATAAACATAACATAACATAACATAAACATAACATAACATAACATAACATAACATAACATAACATAACATAACATAACATAACATAACATAACATAACATAAACATAACATAACATAACATAACATAACATAACATAAACATAACATAACATAACATAACATAACATAACATAACATAACATAACATAACATAACATAACAATATAACATAACATAACATAACATAACATAACATAACATAACATAACATAACATAACATAACATAACATAACATTAACATAACATAACATAACATAAACATAACATAACATAACATAACATAACATAACATAAATACATAACATAACATAACATAACATAACATAACATAACATAACATAACATAACATAACATAACATAACATAACATAACATAACATAACATAACATAACATAACATAACATAACATAAAAACATAACATAACATAACATAACATAACATAACATAACATAAACATAACATAACATAACATAACATAACATAACATAACATAACATAACATAACATACATAACATAACATAACATAACATAACATAACATAACATACATAACATAACATATACATAACATAACATACATAACAAACATAACATAACTAACATAACATAACATAACATACATAACATAACAATAACATAACATAACATAACATAACATAAATACATAACATAACATTACATAACATAACATAACATAACATAACATAAACATAACATAACATAACATAACATAAATAACATAACAATAACATAACATAACATAACATAACATAACATAACATAACATAACATAAACATAACATAACATAACATAACATAATACATAACATAACATAACATAACATAACATAAACATAACATAACATAACATAACATAACATAACATAACATAACATAACATAACATAACATAACATAACATAACATAACATAACATAACATAACATAACATAAACATAACATAACATAACATAAACATAACATAACATAACATAACATAACATAACATAACATAACATAACATAACATAACATAACATAACATAACATAACATAACATAACATAAACATAACATAACATAACATAACATAACATAACATACTAACATAACATAACATAACATAACATATACATAACATAACATAACATAACATAACATAACATAACATAACATAACATAACATAACATAACATAACATAACATAACATAACATAACATAACATAACATAACATAACATAACATAACATAACATAACATAACATAACATAACATAACATAACATAACATAACATAACATAACATAACATAACATAACATAACATAACATAATACATAACATAACATAACATAACATAACATAACATAAACATAACATAACATAACATAACATAACATAACATAACATAACATAACATAACATAACATAACATAACATAACATAACATAACATAACATAACATAACATAACATAACATAACATAACATAACATAACATAACATACTAACATAACATAACATAACATAACATAACATAACATAACATAACATAACATAACATAACATAACCCCAATGGAAAAACAAATTCAAATAATTATGTTAAGGCGCCTTTAAATACATTCGTCACAGGATGTACAGAAACATTAAAGAATAATATGCAATCTGAAAAAAGACGCTTGAAGAAGCTTATGTTTCTAAATTTAAAAATTTTAAAACCTTATATCTTAATAATAATTCATATGAAAGGAATATGTCAAAATATAATTCAAATTTTTATACTAAACAAAATTTATATTACATGAATCGAAATGTTAATAATATGAAACATAATTTGGATTTTTACAAATTCCGTTTACAGAAATCAAAATTATTATCAAAGATATTTTAATTAAAATCCAACAAATAATCAATATATTGTCCCTATCAACCTATTAATGTGCAATCAATCCCACAAATAAAAAAATACTTTACTAATCAACAAGTTTTTGGACCATTAAGACCAAAAAATGTTTGAAACCAAATCACAAATTCCAGAAAGCCAATTGTCTAAATCAGAACCGATGTCAACGGCATCAAGAAACCCTTCTTTCCAATCAAAAAGATAATTTTATGATAACCTAAATTTACAAAATTTTAATTCAAGACCACATTTTACTTTTAAAGAATTACAAAAACTACCAACTAAAGGCTTGTTGATAATTATAATAAAACAGTCACAATCCTAGACAAAAATCAAGAAAAATTTAAAGTTGATATGGAAAAAAATTCAAGCAGCTATTTATTATAATAGAATCGATACACTTGAAAGTTATGTTAGTTTTCAGGCCATTATATCACAAATTGGTTTAGATTGTCAAATGGCAATTTCTTTTAAAGATAATTAAGAAAATGCCGTAACCTTTGCGAAATTAAATACTTTCTATAGTTTCCAGCTCAGACATAAAAAGCATGATAAAATATTTACATAAAATCTATAATATTGACCAAATTCTGAAATTTTACAAAAATATTAACATATTAGTTCTTAAGAACGCAAGTATCGATTTCAGAAGTTAATTTTTACAATACATTTTCCTATTTTTGAAACTAACACATTTGATTTTATCAATTATTCCCGATGATCCAAACCCAAAAAATGTATACCCCTATTTGGCACAAAAACATCAAGATACACAGTTTGAACGAGAAGAATGTCCATCCGTTGAAAAATCTATTATTGTGAACAGACTTTCATTCCCAGAGATAATTATACTCTCCAACTTCATGAAGGAAAAACTTTCAGAAATTGTCATTTAATAAATGTTAATTTAGAAGAGTCCGAATTTGAACAAATCGCAGTCGATGAAGTCTTAATAATTCTGTCAAAACCTGATCAAATTCTTTTAAAATACAGGGTGTATCAACGATGCGTGGGTGAACGATAGCTGCTTCCCTATATGAGATAGGAAAAAATGCTTCAAATAAAAGTTGTAAAGGGCATTGAAAGCTACGTTCCAAAAATAACTACCAATATACAGGGTGTCCGATAAATGTATGAGTTATCGAAGTAATGTTTTTTTAAAGGAAACACCCTATATATTTTTACTCGATTAAATTTCTTTGGAAGAGTGTTTCTCAAAAATATAGGGTTGTATGGGTTTATACTGGGTGGTTAGGAATTTATGGTGGGATTTAGGTAACAAAATGGGTTTATTCAACATCAAATATCTCTAAATCAATAATTTGGAATACATTTTTTTTCTGCCGAATATTCTCGAAAATAGTATATTTTCATTTCCTATTCATAATTTTACCGAATGGCGCTTTTCCCATACAGGGGCAACCAAAACTCGGTACCACTCTTTTCTCAGTTTTTTCAAATGGAACACCCTGTAAATGAGGCCATACCAGGATAGCCCATACCATGAGCTTTTAGAAAATGTAGGGTTTGCCTACTTGATTTTTATCGGAAATGTATCTAATTCTTAAGGAAAGTATAAAAAAGTTATAAAAGCTATAACTATTTATTTATTTCATTCGAAAAAGCATAAATTCACATCATTACTTCGATAACTCATACATTTATCGGACACCCTGTATATTGGTAGTTATTTTTGGAACGTAGCTTTCAATGCCCTTTACAACTTTTATTTGAAGCATTTTTTCCTATCTCATATAGGGAAGCAGCTATCGTTCACCCACGCATCGTTGATACACCATGTATAACATAACCAGTATATAGACATAAGATCACATGTATTAATCAAGATACACCAAAATCTTGTGAAATTTTGACCAATGAAAGAAGATATGCTAACAACATTCAACTGAGCAGAAGAAAGCTATTCATTCTACCGAAGATCGACATGAAGAAAATTCAAACTTTAAAATCTTATCAAACTTCTAATATAATTAAATTAGATTTTAATGATTTAGATGAAATTAATCAAATATCTAAACAATTAAAATCAATTAAATAAATTAAAAATGACTTTTTTCAAGCAATTTTTGGAAAAAAAATTTATTTGCATAATTATTATAATACTAATTAAATGCAGAAGACAATTTTTAAGAAGATATAGAAGGAAAAACAAAGAAAACCAAGAAATTGAATTGGAAAATCTCACAGAAAATGTTTTGAAAAATAACTCCATATGTTTCATAATTTAAGGAGGGAGGGGTTATATACTGTCAATATAATAGATTCTTTTATGTTATAATTAGGTTATCTTTGCTAAATAAGAATTTTTAGTTTTTGTTGTTATTTAAGGTAGTTTTAGTGTAGGCTTTAGTCCAGAGTTGTCTTGAATATCCATTTAAGTGTATAAAAATAATTTAAATAAATAAAAGTTCAGTTTTGGAATTTATAACTCGGATAACAATTTCACTGTCAGTGTTTATTTGTTATAAAAAAATGGCTTTACACCGAAAACTCATGCTAAAATAATTGTCACTAAGAGAATTGTTTTTGTGAAGAATGCCCATTAAAAAAAATTCCAATAGATGAGTTAAAATTGCGATGAAGTATTTTCAGTAGATACTGTTTATTATAAAAATATGGGTAAACTACATAAAAAAATTAAATAACGAAAAGACACTAAAATAATGAAGATATGTATTCTAAGAGTAGACCCCGTTTTAAAAATTATTGTCATGAAAATTCCTAAGCCTCCTCTGCCTATTGCAAGCGATCTTCAGCTGCTTGCTCGAAACGACGGAATTTTCTAGGAATGCCGCTGACGCTCGAGAAAAGGCTAGAGACTTCTCGTAGCAGAGTTGGACTTGATATAAATAGCCCTACTCACCGGCGAACAGTTTAGTTTAGAGTATTGGAATAAAAAGTTAAATTGTAATAAATAAATTAGAATTGTGAGTTAGTGTCTAGGTATTATATAAATTAATTAGTACGTCTTAAATAAATTGTAAATATTGTGTTTTAAATAAATAAACTATAAATAAATTAGACTATCGTTATATTATATTCCAATAAAAATATAATATTAATGCTTTTTTTATGAGCAATAATGAACAAACAATGAGCAAACGATACGGAAACGATGGGCAATCATTTTCCACATTTTACTTCATTTTTGCAATGTTGTTTTATCAAATTTACAGTCCTATATTCTTCTTTTTTTAATGACAATTTGGATATTATTCAGCTGCCTGTCGAGAACTATTTTTTGATTTGCACATCTTTTAACTAAATATAATATAATAATAAAATAATGTTGCATATGTATCTATTATTTTAGGAAAGAGTATACGAAGAAACAGTAGGAATAAGTAGCCCAGAAATAGCAAGCCTTATTCCAACGATTTTGACGCCATGCAGTTCGAATTGCGAAACTGTTACACCAGAAGTGGAGAGATCACCATCAATAACGCCATTACATAAAATTGACGTAAACGAAACTGTTTCTTAAATAGTCTAATTATAAAGAGTCACCTATAACTAAAAAAAGTACATAAACGAGTGTAGATAAAAAGTCAAATTAAGGTGACTGACAATAAAATTGTAATAATAGTTAAGGAACTATTTTACGACAAAAAAGGGTTTGTAATAGTCGTACCTACTAAGGGCAATCGCAAACGACGTTCTGGGTAGCTGACAATTTTGTAGACAAAGCATTCCTACCGATTCTTTTGAAATGTTTCATAAATACTTCTTGAAAGATGGGAAATATTCAACAACTGTTTCCAGACCGACAAGCGATTTGTTTTACCGAAAAATTGTCGGTAATCTAGTGTTAATCCAAGGATTTTGTTATACTAAAAAATTATTTACGTTTTTTGTATTTTATTCTTGCAAATTCTCTACTGTACCTACTTATATAGTCCTAACGTTACAAATCAAGTTTTGCAATTGTCACTTTTATTTAAATAAAAGCATAAATCGTTAAAGCAAATCTACGCGAGATTCTAAATTAAATACATATTGTGATACCGTTTTTTAAAGATAATAAAATATTGCTTAAAAAGTTTATCTAGTAAGAAAGGAAACAAATATAGATTTTCTGTTAAAAACAAAAAGTTGGAACAAAGAATTAAAAAAATATATAGGTTTGAATGATGTACATTTTAGACTGCAGTGAAAATGTCTAAAAAGAGAGCACCAAGTAGACACACAGTTTTATGTATACCTATGAGTGAAAAGAGTTCCCCAAATGTATTTTCTATGTTTACAAAATTAAAATATTCTTTTAAATTATTAAACTACTAATATTTTTTTAATACCTAAAACTTATAATTATTGTTAACATTTTTGACACATTGGTAATTGTATTATTAGAAGATGGTCCATTTTTCTAAAAGTTTTCTATAAATCAATCAACAGACCGAGATTCATGCTTTTGTATCATTTTAAAAAAGATTGGAAAATTTTGTGTGCATCGCTAGGACTAAGAAAATTTTTCAGACTGTTTAAGTATATTGGAATATTGTTAATTATCCAATTACCGTTAATATAAGTGTATTCAATAAATGTTACCTACATATCTCGTTGACAAAATAAATAATTGTTTATGCATATTCAAAATTATTATAACATATGGAAATGTTTTATATGTAATTCCATATCACGTTTCCTATGCAAATTTCTGCGAGAAAAATAACTATTCAAATGTTTCGAAAATATTTGTTTATAGGTAATTTACCTGCTCATGAATGTAAGTTGTATGATATTTAAAGATATTTTTTATAAAAAATGCCACAAGTCAAAAAATTAAGACTGAAAGATAGATGAAGATGAATATAGAGAAGGTAGTTAAATATATTGTAAATCACAAAATATTTAGGTACAATTTTAACCGTGTTGGAATGTACGTTTGTAAATATGCCAGAAATATATCCGCTAAAAAATCTTAATCAATTTTTCTACTATACAATATCTATATATTTAGAATATTAATTATTTAATAACTTTGTCGATAACGTACCTAACAAAATTTATAGTGATATAGTTAGTACATACTTTATAAATTATAGAAAATATATTTTTGTTCCTTATGCATTTTGTCAGGTGTGCCAAAGTAATTTAGGTATTAGATATTCGATTAAGTTTAGGATAATGAGATTTTTTAGCGGATATTTAACTAAGTACTTTCTTCTATGGCTCAAGAAGATAATACTCGAAGCGAATGAAAATACTTGTATAATTTTTTTAAATTAATATTTATCATTGTAATGTGTTCCTTAAATGCTTAAATAATTGTTGTAAATCAATTTGCACACTGAATAGAAAAAAATTAAAATGTAATCTATACAAATTAAGAAACTAACAATTTAAGAACAAGATAACTGCACAAATTTCAGACCTTTATATACAGGGTGTATCGAAATGATTGGTCATATTCTTTGGTCAAAAATGGGTCGATTGAACCTTACTTACATAATTATGTACAAAATTGCACACACAAAAAGTTACAGTGTTTTTAAGTTAAAAATTTAAATGATTTTTTTAACGGTGCTCTAAAACCATTTAAGATTTTTTTTTTCATAAAATTTTATATGACGTGTTAAAATACAATGACTAATAAAGCCGAGGTTCGATTTTTGTAAGTTTTTCGAGTAAGTCATCGTTTTTTTGTTCACCCAACTTTTTTGTGGTATAAAAAATGAAACTCCACTTGAAATTAACATCCATTTTCAAAGATTTTTGTCCTTCAGTATTTTTTTGTAAAATGTTTGGTTTAAACGATACTTTTTCAATTTAAATTCTTCTTTTTCAAAAATATCGAAATCAGGTTTATTAGTAAATTACAACCATTAACCTCAAAATACAATACAGTAGACTCCCGATTATCCGAGCTAATGTGGACATTTTTTTAATACTTTTTAAAAATAAATTCCAATACCTACTTTAAAATATTTTATTAATAATTCTTACAAACAAAGGAACAACTAAAGTAAAATAAAAAACCAAATAAATACATACATATATTATGTATGTACATACCTGTGTAAATGTTTATATGTATGCAAAAAAATAAAAATATATAATATGTACTTTAATATAATAAAAAAAAAATTCTACTACAATATAGTATATTATTAAAAATATTTATTAATAAGAGCTTGCTTTTTTTGCTGCAATATTTCTCAATCGTTTTAAAAGCAAAACATCTGATGGCGTGGATTCAGATTGCTGCTCCACATACTGAAAGGCTCTTTCTAAATTAGCAAAACCATCTTGATTAGAAATGCCTTCAACAAACTCTTGCTCTTCATCTTCATTTTCAAGCAGGTCTTTCTCTTGAGTTTATTCATATGCAGCTATTTCTTCTATAGAAAGCTCTTGCTCATGGTCATCAGAATAAATCCATTGTAACATCTTCACATCCCTTTATGTGTTTCATTAAATCAAACAAGATCGTCTCATCCTCACAATCGCTGTCATCTTGCGCATCCTTTAATCTTACAGCTAGCTGATTTAGAGGCAAATCGTCTTCTGTGTCATCATCCTGGATCAAGCTATTGTTCCATGATTTTTATATTGTGGATGCTTGTGCAGAGTTCCAAACTTGACTCACCCAGTAGATAACATCTTTTAAGGTAATCTGCCGCAGAGTCGCAGTAAGTTCATTATTTTCTGTCATCTGTAACACATGTTCAAGAAACAAACGTCTCTACTTTTTCTTTAAATTTTTTAGGACAGATTGACCCATGGGTTGAAGAATGCAGGTGACGTTGGTAAAAACTTAACAATAATATCGCCTACCTGAAGATTTTCTCCAGGATGTGACGGAGCATTATCCATAAGTAAAATTGTCTTTCTGGGGAGTTAGATTTTGTCCAAAAATCACTAAAGGAACAAACTGCTCTTCAAATCATGCACTAAATATCTTTATATCCATCCAGGCACTTTTTTGGTTTGTGTAATAAACTGGAAGCCTCTCTTTACTTCGTTTTTAACCTGGGGCTGCCTTTTGCTCTCAATTTTTTTTAAATAAGCTTTCTCCAGAAATATTCCAATATGTTACCAATAATATTTTATTGATTTTCTCGAAACAACAAAAAAAAGTTACCTAGTTTTTGCATTCAGCCGACGATATCTGATCAAGTTGTAACCGTGGTAGTTTCTAATTTATGGTAGTAATTTAAAGGAAAAATAATTGCGAAGTTTTTTGCAAAAAAAAAACATTGTAGTGACGTGTAGCGTTCCGTTTGTAATTTAAGTTTTTCATTGCTAAATTCAACAAATAAGTGGCTGTATCGTTTAAACTAAACAATTTACAAACAAATACTAAGAGACAAAAATGTTTGAAAATGTTAAATTCCAGTGGGGTTCCATTTTTGACTAAATTTTATGCCCCAAAAATTTGGAGGGTCAAAAGGGCAGTGGCCTCCTCTAAAAACTAAAAAATCAAGAAAAAAGATTGCCTCTACCTCGGTTTTGTTAGTCATTGTATAAAATTTCATAAAAAAATGTTTAACGGTTTAAGAGCAACGTTAAATAAATTCATTTAAATTTTTAAATTGAACACCCTATAACATTTTGTGTTTGCGGTTTTGTAAATAACTAAGCAAGGTTCAATTGACCAATTTTTAACCCAAAAACATGTGGTATAATGTTGACCAACTTTTTTGATATATAAGAAAAACACTGGCCCTTACATGGACTAGGGTGGCTCTCATTTATTAAATACCTAAAAGTTTAGCTGCCACGCCCTTAGAATAAGGACAATAATAACATGCTTGTCATTCTATATTATACTCTTTACAGACCCCTTTAATACCCCCCCCCCATTTTTAATCAGTTATTTTTTAGAATCAATAGGCTTTGCAATTTTATAAAGTTTGAATTTTTAGTAAAAAATTTCATATTGACGTCGCTTTTCGTTTTTGATTTTTTTTTTCAACCCCCCTTTAATCCGATTTTTAATCAGATCTTTTTAAAATCAATAGGCACCGTTGCCTTAAAGAGCTTGATTTTTGCTGAAAATTTCAAGTTGATATCATATTTGGTCTACTGAAATGTCGTCCCAAATATGACATGACCTTGATTAATATTCTGCTATTTTTGTTGTTGCTAAATTTGTCGAATATTTTACAATTTGATTCTACATAATTTTGGCATAAATAATCAATTGATTAAAGTCCTCGAGCTAAAGCTCTCGGGCTCTAATCATATTATTAATTCCAAAAAGTATGTCTCATCAAATTGATATTAAAATATTCTCGAGATTTAGATTCAACAAAAATAGCCGACTATTATCAAGGTCTTGGAATATTACCCTCGATTATTTCTCTAGAGAAATAGTCGATATTTTGTATACTGAAATAGTCGTACCTAATATAACATTCTGCTATTTTTGTTGTGGCTAAATATTACATTTTGATTCTACATAATTTTGGCATAAAAAATCAATTGATTATTAATGCCAAAAATTATGTCTCATCAAATTGATATTAAAATATTTCAGAGATTTAGATTCAACAAAAATAGCTGACTATTATCAAGGTCTTTGTATATTACCCTTGATTATTTTTTTAAATTTCAACTCCGTTTAACTCCCCATTTTTATTTAATTTTCTTTTACCAATAAGCAATTTTATTTTTTGTTTTTTTTTTTAAGTAATAGGCTTCGCCCCTTATCGACCTTGATATTTGTTTTTTTTTAAACTTTCAGGGCAATATAATTTTTTGTTTTTGACAAAAAAACGTAACATAGGTTGGACGGACGGACATATTTAAAAGTTGTTTAAAATTTACTACATTTTTTTTTTTATTTGGATTAATTATAAAATTTTGGTTTCTCGAAAATAAATCACAGACTACTGTGTGAAGAGTATAATAAACAATGATGTTTGTTATTCCGCATAACAATTTAGCCAAATAGCTAAGGATGACCCTAAATAAAAAAAAATTATTTGTTTCTAGAAATGTTGCAAAATTAATAGTATTTTAATAATTTGAGAATTAATAAAGCTTGTACAAATTTTACAATAATATTTTTCATAGAAAAAACATATTGCATCAATTTTTTTCCTATCTCAATCTGACTCTGATTTAAAAAAAAAAACATCAATTTATTATCTCCCTTTCTCACGATCGTGCAAATATATTTACATAGTACATCTCAACGATATACATACAAAAGCATTTAGGGGGCATTTAAAAAGCTTTAATTTTTTTATATCTTATCATACCGTTGAATTAAAAATGAAATTGACTTTATTTTTAATTCATGTTATTACTATAGGTATTAGCTCAATGTATTTAAGAATAAGTCGCTCAATAAATTAATTTGTAGTTATCAAAAATATTTCAGTGGCCGGCTAACTGTAAAATTCTAGTCACAGGGTCCCAATAGTATGTACAAAAAAAAAATGGAACTTTAAAATAGAGAGTATCGCTCACCGTTCTGCCCAATTCATGATTCTATCTTGATGGGTATTTAAAAAATATATTTTCATAGAAATGGTGCCAGCCCTTATTTCCAATTAAGATAAGACCGGGTTTAGGGGTCTAAATAGAAATATAAAATTTAGTATATAATATATAAATATTACGCAAAATTTTTTACCATAATTCTATTCATTAGACTTACAAATAATCCACCTAAGAGATACTAGCTTTTGAACTACTTATAAATTCTAAACAAAACTCTTACTCTTTACTAATGATCCAGGAGTTAATATAAAAATAAATGTATCTAATATTAATAATAAGTTCATTATTCAATGTGTTAATTTTTAAACGTTCATATCAATTATTTTTATATTTTAATGTATATTTACTACAGCGTCGGTATGTAAATTTTTGCCATATACACTGATTTTTGTATATATAGAATCTAAAATAAGTTCCTAAATTTTGAATAATATAAACATTTTACAATTAATCGGCTACCGATCCAGATGACAAGTAAAATATCACCAATTTAGAAGAGCGAAAGTAAATTCTTTCATGTAAAATATAATTTTAAAATTTTAAAATAAGACAATTTCTTTAGTAAGTATACCCTAATAAATGTTTTTCAAAATGTTACGATATATTTATAGATATTTATGTTAATATATGAACAACAATCATGTATTCTATAAAATCATGAATCTTGTCTGAGGCCTCCGACTAGAAACATGATGATAATAAAATTTAAATGTTTTATCCTTGTTTTATTAATATTCTTAAAAATGCAACATAAATGTTGCAGACTTAAATAGTATTCGTACAAATTAATTTTAAGATATATTTTCAAAGATTAATTAGGTTTTTTTTTTGTTAATTGACAAAATAGTTAAAAAAGTTATTTTAACAAATGTTTTCAAAGGATATACCAACTTATAGACCACGTTTTTAGGTTTCAAAATTATACTCTCATGGTTCTGATTTGGATGAAACTGAGTAATAAAAAAATTGTAGCTATTCATAATTTTTGATTTTGAACTTTAACACCCTAAATTTCGGAAACAAGTATTGTTTTATCTATGGATGTTTCGTTAAATCAGCTTATTTCTAATCAGGTAATTCAACAAAAATAGCCGACTATTATCAAGGTCTTGGTATACTTGTATTACACTTGATTATTTTTTTAAATTTTAACTCCCTTTAACTCCCCAATTTTATTTAACTTTTTTTATCAATGTCCAATTCTTAATGGAGTACTCTGTATATACCGAAAGGTCTTAGAGGGAAAGCCCAAAGCCCATTAACGCGGTTCTGTCGCGTGGTCATTTAAAAACATCAAAAGTATTGCCGCGTGCGATCAGTCGCGCGCGACATGTCGCGTGAGTGGGCTTTCCCTCTTATAGCCAAAAAACCAAATAAAAAAGTGTAAAAAATAGTTATTTACGTGTCAAGCTCGGAAAGTGATACTTTACAGAACAAGCACGCAATATTTTTTTGTGCTGCCGCCAATAATTTGACAATAATATAGGAACAGAATAGTTTTTTTTTAGTTTAATATTGACTTTTTCATAAGTTTTTAAATTTTAGGACATTTTATTTTCCTTATACTCTGCTATAGGAGTTATCCTCCTTTTTAGGGGTGGTTTGCCCTGATTACAATAAGTAACCTATTTCCTAAGTTGTCATGTGCGCGTGACGGACCGGTGTTCCTCGAAAATATCGCCAATTTTACTATTTCCAACCTCGTAAATGGAAAAGTCCATATATAAGGTGGGGAATATGATTTAGGGAAACCACAAAAACCTAAATCACGATATTGTACAAATAGTATGAATTTCTACTTATATGATTGGGAAGGGTTTATCTAATGTTTAGGGGTGCTGATTCCAGCTAATCCTGGAGTTCAGCGGAGAAGTCTCAGATTTGGTTACGGCATTTTTCTTTTCGGTTTTCGAAAAAGTGGGACTCGGCGTGGGCGCCATGGGGTTCGTAGTGTGTCTTGTGAGTGTGTGTTGGTGCCTTTCAGGGGGCGAGAGACATATTGTTTCCTAAGGGTTTTGAAACGTGTGAGGATGGGGCTGTTGGAGATGTTTTAGAAAACTTCTACGATGGGGAAGCGATAGGGGAGATATTGGTAACGTCGGAGTATACGTCTCTCGAGTGTGGTAAATTTGTGGGAAGTACGCCGTAGGGTGCTCTGTATTTGGCAACGGGGTGGATAAAGAAATTGTAAGTGTAAATTAGGGTGTTTGTGTTGCAATGCCCCATTCGTCCGCATAATGCTTTAAGGAGACTGGCATCTTATGAAGAGAGCGTTGGACATCAGAGGACCAGTTGAGTGTACGAAAAAATTGTACCCCCAAATAGTCAACTTCAGTCTGTTAAGCGAGCCTGACGCCCAGGAGATTTACATTTACGAGTTGGGGGTTCTGGGAGGTTCTTTGAGAATTTGGGTGTTAAAAGACGAAAAATTGTGTTTTCTGTGAATTTAATAAGACCCTCCATTTGCTACACCAGTGAGAGTACTGGTTTAACAGATTTTGGGTTCGAGTATTTAGTTGGTTCAAATTTTTGGGTACCGAGATTAGAGCTGTATCGTCGGCGTATAGGAGGGCATTTGGACATAGGGTGGTTTGGGGGGGATTGCAGGTTTTGGTATATGAGTTAGACATCTCGCTATAATAATAAAAATTTATTTAGACTTAAAAAAAAGTATAATATTAAAATGTATTGAAAGTCTTCTTTGTCTGAACTTGTCGTTTCTTGTTTATTTTATTATTTTTCGTTTCCATAAAAACTCCATGACCATGGTCGTCAAGGCTCGACCAATCAGGGCACACCTCAAAAGATGTCGAGCCGATATATCTACCTAAGGCTTAACAACGTTATGACCATGACATCAGTTATGACATCGACGCTTGACCAACCTCAAATACAAACGACTTAAAAACTTTAAAATGAAATGGCAAATGGCAAATGGCAAATATGTCAAAACTAAAAAAAAAGGTAAGGTCATGTGGGGAACATGATGTCGCCACAGGAATGTCGTGTGTGTAGATGAGGTAGAGAAGAGGGGCCAGGACGGAGCCTTGTGGGATGCCCGAGAGTGGTGTGAATGTGTCTGACAGGTAGTTACCTACTTTGACGGTGATTTTTCTGTCTGTGAGGTAGGAGTGTATGAGTTTGGAGATTTGGGGGTAAAACCTATGTTCATAAGCTTTTTGACTAGTTCGGCATGCCAGACTTGGTCGAAGGATTTTTGAACATCTAAGAGAACGACTGAAGAAATTTGTTGGAAATTTACTGCTGTGACCGCATTAGTGTGAAGAAAGGAGATTGCGTCCTGTGTGGAGTGATGAGGTCTGAAACCATGTTGGGATTGAGAGATGATATTTCTTTCTTCACAAAATTCCCAGATTCTCTCCTTGAGCAGAAGCTCAAGGAGTTTCCCTAGGATTGATATAAGAGAAATGGGTCTATATGAATTTATGGATTTGGAGTATTTGCCTGGTATGGGAATCAAAATGGTGTTGGCGGATTTCCAGGCAATTGGAAAATAGGAGAGGGAGAGAGGGGCTTAGGAAAAGGGTGAAGATCGGAAAGATGGTTTCAGGAAGATGCTTCAGCGTTCTTCTATGAATGGAATCAGGCCCGGAGGCCGTGTTTATGCCTACTTGGCAGGCATATTGGTTTTCTTGAAGGGTGAATGGGGAAGTGACGGGGTTTTCGACATCCAAAGGTAGGACTGGGGCGGCGAGGTCTGACGGACGTATTGTTCGGTCTCGTGTTTGAATTGTTCGTCAAAGTGGAGGTTGTCGGGGGTTCTGAAGGTGGTTGAGTGGATTTGTCCGTCTATTTGGAGGTAGGAGTGTGTTTTAGATTGTTGTTTATGTTTGGAGCCTGATCAGGGCTTTAAGGCGGCTCCATTCAGTTTTGATGACTGGGTCGTGAGTACGGACATATACAATCGTCGTTTTTGGGATATTTGTGCACATTATATATTTGTGCCAATCTATGCAGAACAGACTTTTGTTGGAAGATAAATCTGTTTTTGTTGGTAGAAAAACTATTTTTTACTGTCACAATAATTTTTAATAAAAAATGAAAAATAATTTTACTTTTGCCTAATATAACCTGCAAAATTAATGTAATACATTTATTTTTCTTTATGTATTTGTTTAGTTAGTTATTTATGAGAAAAAATACTTTATGAACGGAAATAAAATGTTATCACCTATAATTATAAAAAAAAAATAGGAAGATATTACCAGACCAACCTAAATTATTATTGTTAATTCCACGCCTATTCAATAGATTCCTCTTAAGAAATGCACGGTACATGTGTATATTTTATAAATACGTAACCTGAAATCGAGCGCTGTTTGTAAATAATATGTATGCACATGGCGCGATGGGAAAGTTGGGTGTGAATAATATATACACGTTGTTCCATTAGTGCGTGATTGTTCAATATTTCAATTTGTGTTGTAAACACTAAAACAAGTTTCAAATAAAAGTTTTATGGATTTTAGAAATAGGTATTTTAAAAATATTTTTAGACATACAGGGTGTTGCGTTTTTACCTGATAAATAAAAAGTTATATTTTTTAAATAGAAATCCCTGTATTTTATTTCAGTTTTGGAATGCTTTGGTAATACTGTACTTAACCCTGAAATTTTATAAACAAATATTGCAGGGTTGCCAATTAATTTTTAAATATGGTCATAAAAATTTTATATTAATTTTTTTTTTTTTCGTAATTTCAATAATAAAAGAGTTATCAATTAATTACGCACTGATGGGACAACCTGTGTGTGCGCTGGCGAGAGTCGAAATCTGATTGAGTTCAAATCTACGAGTTTGATTGTCGAAGCTATGTGTATTGATAGCCCAACCGGTAGAGGCGCGAGCACGTGTAGCTGAAAGGTTCTAGGTTCGATCCCTGGTCGATGCATTCACTTTTTCTTTTCTATAATTATCAGTTTTTTAATTTTTCTTGGATATGCTTTCACTATAGGTATATGGGAATGTATTTTTCATAATTTAAGAAGACTAGCTTATAAATTCGGATTGTCCTACCGTACCAGGTGAGTTAATCAATATTTTAATTATTTGCATATTTTAGGTTTATTCTAAATATTTCAAATCACAATTAGTATGTCTGAAAATTAAATATATTTTACATATTTTTAAAAATTTTACAAAAAATTATATAAGTAGGTATATTCAATAAGTAATGAAATAAAATCATCAACATTAATGACTTATGGTAAAAAATTTATTTCTTCAAAACAGTGATTAGATAAGCACTATTACTTAATATTTCATGAACATTTCTTTAATTAAAACTTTGAGGACAATCTTATAGAACAAATATTTTATATTACATTCATTTAAAAACGATTCATTCATCGATATTTTAAAAAGTCATAATACAGGGTAATTCATTGAGGTCAGTCATTAACAATCGTTTATTTTACAATTTCGGGAATATTATAAAATGTGTTTGAGCCCTTTTCTTGCAAGATTATTTGCAATCTCTTTACCCTTTATCCCATTATCCCGTTATGTTTCGGCCATCAAGTGAGAGCAACTCTGTATTTTCCTCGCCTAGCTCATTTAGTTTTTCTGGACACCTCCAGACCATTTTTGAGACGATTACGTAAGAGCTCAACGCTTTGATGGCTGTATCAAAAGTTGGTTTAAGAAAATTTTAATGGCAGCAGGCCGCATAAGTTAGGAAAATTAGTTGGGTTTTTTATTTTTTCCATTTTATGTATAATTTTTATGCGAAGCACCCGCGATGGCTCGAAGCCGTGCAGGTTGGTATTTATAGTAGGAAAATATTTCTATTTCCTTTAATATATTATTATACAGGGTGGCGTAACCTATACGCGTCGGTCTCTGTAGGGAAAACGACTTAAAATTTTAATTTTTTTCTAAATAGGGATATACAGGGCTATTAACACTACAAATTAAAAATAATTTAGATTATACAGGGTGACCCAAAAATAATAATTTATATAAAAGTTATGTTTTCTTAAAGGGAACACCCTATATTTGATGGCGTCTTTTGATTCCCCGGAAAAAATAAGGTGAGGTTTTTGTAATGTAAAAAGATAGGTATAGGAAACATAACAAAAACTTTATTTTACAAGTTTTAAGTCGTTTTCCCTACAGAGACCGACGCGTATAGGATGCGTCACCCTGTATATTTAGATTCAACCAGTTTTTCGATCAAAAGACCGCAACCTATTTTTTCAAACAATTAAGTATTCGAACAAAATATTTTCGGTTAAAAAAGAATTCAAAGAAAATTACTTACAAAGTGTGTTCGACGTAAATAACTTTCCAACAAAATGATTTAGAAGAAAAAATCTTCAAAATAAAAGTGCGAACAAAATATTTTCGAACAAAATTCCGCAACTCACTACTTTTTTCTCGAGTAAGTTCCAAAGAAATTTGTTGTCAAGGGTTAGGTCTTTTCTTGGAAAGGCTACTAGTGTTGATTTCTTTGGTGAAGTTTTAATTATAGCTCTGTATAAGATTAAAAAATACGATTTCATTTCGTAATTCTCAAATATTCAAACTAATAAATAATTAATTAAGACATTCACAAACATTAGTGTTCATTAAACTGAAATAATTGAAGTTTAATGTATAAAAAGCAACTTAGGTGAAAATACATTTTCTTCCTGAATTTTACAACATGTGTAAAAAAATTGAAGGAATTAAACCAATGACAGGTAATATTTTTTTAGTAAAAATTATGTTTTCAAAATATTTCTGTTGGATTAATTTTTTGACTCATTTAATTTAGAATCTGCAATTCTAATGCTAATACTCGGTTTAACCTAATTTTTTCCTAATATTTATCATTTAATTGAAATTGGTAATTTGACTTATTTCTCCTACGCAAAAAATCCAGACATTTTAGGAATCTAGTAAGTAAATTATCGTTGCTGAATTTATATAAATTATAAAAGCAGGGGCGTACGGTCCATGGAAGCGGGGGAAGCACCGCTTCTTTACACTTTAAAATTTAAAAATAAATATTTTTCTGTTTACAATGCATAGAAATTAATATTAAATTAGGTTTTATATTTTCTCAGAAACATTACGTAAACTTCTCTTATGTACTAACAATTCATTGGTGTAATGTGAAAACGCACGCACCACCCATGAGAAAACTAATTGGGTAAACGCACACACCATATACTTCGAGTCCGTCGGCGGAAGCGCGCCTTGAAAAAGCCGGCTCATCTTCCAATTGATTTTGCTTCGTGTTATTGACCTTGTTGTGCCGCGACAGTAGTCAGTCTGTTTGGATACGGTTTGTTTTTCGTAGTTGTTTCTCTTTTTGTAAAATGGAGGAACTATGCACTGTGCCTGTGAACAATAATAATGTGGTAAATTGTGTCTGTATTGTGTGCTCTTTATTGAATAAAGGATTTTCAAGTAGAAATGTTGAAGAGAAAATGTACATTATTAATTCTAGTAGACTAAAGGATCCTATCAATTTAGAGACGAAAGTAGAAAAGTCAGCAAAGAGATTTACCAGGCATTTTCACGTAGGGTTCTATGAAAAGTATGAATGGTTAACCGGCTGCAAAACTTTGAGGAAATTGTTTTGCTGGCCTTGCCGAAAAAAACACATTGGAACTCATTCAGTATTACAGACTTGAATAATTTTCACAAAAGTGTAAAACGACATTAATAACAAATCTCATATAAGTGCCACAATTAAAGAAAAAACAATCGGTACCTATCGCATTGAACATAGTTTGGAAAATCATTTAAAAATATACATCACAATGAAAGGGTGAAAAAAAAATAGGGACATCTTACAACGATTAATAAAAGTAACTTGTTTCCTGGGAGAGCATAAACTAAGTTTTAGGGGTTACAATGAAGCAAGTGGATCCGCCAATCGAGGAAATTACATGGACCTTCTAAGCTTTTTAGCAAAATACGATGATACCCTAAAAAATCATTTTATTGATTCGACGACTTTCCGAGGTACCTCAAACAGAATGAAAAATGATTTAATTAAATGCACTGCCGACGTTGGGATGGATCACATTAAAAGTGAAATTAAAAAAGCACCTTTCGTATCAATTGATGAAACCACAGATGTAGCAAACTTAAGTCAATTAGCCATTTCACTAGCGAACGAACTGCAGATGCATTATTTAAAATTGTTTGTGACATTATTTCATGTGGTTCTAAGCTTGTTGCCCAGAGCTACGATGGTGCTGTAATAATGGCTGGCCATTTAGGAGGCCTTCAAGCTAAAGTGAAAGAAAAGTTTATACATTCAATTTTCGTTCACTGTATAGCATATAGAATTAATTTGGTTTTATCGCGAAGCATGAGTAATATAAGAGATTGCTTCCTTCTTTTCAAAGTCATCGAAAAGAACTCGTGCTTTGGACGTTCACGTTCAAAAAAGGTTGCTCCGACGCGATGGAACTACAATGGACGTTAAGTGCAAACAGTGTTTCAATACCGTGATTCTTTGATACACTTTTTTCAAGACGTTTGGGATAATAAAGAAACATGGGATGCTGAAACTGTTACTGCCGCTAAAGGGTATTTGCATTGGCTCAAACAAAACTTTGATTTCAATTTTTTGCTCAACATTTTTGCAGAGATTTTCCCTTTTACTGACATTTTATTCGACATTTTAAAGATAAGGGAGGCTTTTGCATTAAACAAATTAATGGTTTAAAAAATAAAATGAATAAAAAACGAGATCAGTTCGGACACTTTTGGATTAAGACTCAAGACATTATCTTAGAACCTGAAAGAAAGAGAATTAGAATTGATAATGTCGGCAACAGAGAGGCCTCCTATCGTCGATTGTACGCCGAAATTTTTGATAATATTTTATAACAAATGAACTCTCGATTTCAAAACTTTAACGAATTAAAATTTGTTCAAATGTGCAATTTCAATATTAGTAACTACGATTCATTAAAATTTCCATCGGAAGCTTTTAATTCACTAAAATTAAATTATGGAATTTTTTTTCTATATTCCAGCATTAAAGTCCTAGTTAAGTGTTGTTTATGAAACAACTGAAATTAGTGATAAAAAGACGCCCATCAATGTGTTAAATTTTCTTATAACTGGTTTAAATAAGTCCCTTTGTGAAGTCGTCAAGTTGTGTGAATTAGTACTAACCATCCCAGCCACAAGTGCGCCAGTTGAGCGAAGTTTTTCAGCTTTAAAGCGCATTAAAAGTTTTATACGAAATTCAACAAGTGAAGACTAATTTAGCCATAATATCCATTGAAAAACAGCTTGTTTAACAGTTATCAGAAAATCCAAAATTTTACGATGATGTTATAGATAAATTTGCAGCCATTGAGGATAGGCGAATAGTACTAAACTAGGTAATGATGTAATAGTAACACTTTAAAAATCCTAATCTCGAATATCCGTAGTACTGAGGAAAAAAATCAAGATTTTGACAAAATGGTGAATGGGCCGCGAAAAATTTTCGCCTGCGGCGCTGTGCTTACTGGCCTGTTGTATTCTTATACAATCGCTTCCCCTTCCAAAAATGTCACCGCACCACTGTATAACAGACTTCGAACCATGGTGTTTATCTTAAAGAACTCCAGAATTAATGTATTGACTGCAGATTATTATTAATATCCGTAGAATATTATAATTTTAATTATTTTAGCAAAATTTAAAAAATCCGTAATATTTATAAAAAATTTCAGATGATCCTTTACGATTTCTATTGACCATAACATTGCATAAATATGGGCTGAAATATACTCTGCTCGTTGATGTGATTACATTCGGTGTAGTTTTCTTCATGCAAATGTTTATATTAATATACATCTACGAAGTATGGTACGCAAAAACCATGACTAATGATAAAGCTTACATCTGTCTATTTATAATTTTGCAACCGGTAAGTATGAAAATTGTTATTTGAGTACTAAGGGCGTTAAGCTGATCTTTTTTGGCCGAATCAGAAATTTGCAGTTGGACCAAAAAGATCATACGGCCGAGGTGCACACAAAATTTTTTAGGCCACTTTCTCATCAAGTAGATCTAACATTTTTGTTTCTGAAGAGAGACTTTAAAAATTGATATTTTGACTTTTAAGGGTGTTGCGGGGGTGGAAGTTTTTAAAGAAAAAAAGTACTCATACTCAAACTTTATTACTAAATAATAGTAACATTTTATTCACTATTATAACATTTTTATTTGTAATTTAAAAAAGATTTTTTGAATCTATTTTGAAAAGCCCAGCTTTCGACGGTATTGCGTTTTTAAAACTAAAAAAATGATTTTTTTTACAAAGAATACGATGCACCCTAGTATGGATGTTGGCTAATTGTTTATTAATCAATTCGAATTAAGTCAGCAGACGTTGAACAGTTTACAGAAGGATGCACATAAGAGAATATATCTATTTTAATGCTTGGCGCAGTACTTGCCATGATGATTTGTTACTGAATAATAAATAATAGATCTGGAAAATGCAGCGTCAACAACATGGCCGCCATGAACTGACAAAATCTACCCCTAGTAGGCATTCCAACGACCTGTCTATGGAGTGTGGAGGAAAGGAGGACAATCTCATACGGTTGTTCCTCTCAAAAAGTTTCTCCCAAAATGTATAAAATTAAGATGGCGTTCGTTTACTAGAAGTGAAAGATATGATATATGATATATAGTTATATAGATAGCTCACCCATATGTAAATCAAACGACGAAAAGCACTATTGTCATCTATTATCAAAATTTATCTCAGCTCAGTTGCTTTTCACGATGACTTTTCATGATGTAATTTTTAGTTTTTAGGCTATACCCTTCGAGCATATACAGGGTGGACCGGATTTAATTTGCGTATACAGAGATCTCGTAAACCGTAAGATATACATTGTCGGTTAAATGGGGAAAAAGTTTCATATTTTGAAGGATAATACAATGGTCCATAGAAGTTTCAGATTTTCCTACTGGTTCCGGAGATATTCGATAAAATCCGAAAAACCTCATTTTCGTTTTTTAAGTCATGCGTTGTTATTATAAAAGATACAAAAAAAAATTATACTAAGTTTTTATTATAAATCAAGTTCCCTATAATCTGCCATGTCAAAATTTTTATTACGACGTTTCGTATTTCCAGGGCCACCTTCAACTTATTTTTTTTTAAATACGGACCTGGATTTTTAACTGTAATTTTTTATAGCTTTTGTATAGCTAAATACAACGATATATTACACCTTACCATTTTACTACGTTTCGTCTATGAAAATATCATCAGCTCTGTAGCTTCTGATGATACCGTTTCTTACTTGATTAAAACAAAGTAGCTAATTAAATAATAATTACAAAACAAAAAATGCTTAAAATGTGAAATTTTAAATATTATTTGAAACATAATACAAGAAATATTTAATTACAAAATGGGTTACAATTTTTTATCAAACATGATTAAGTACAACCAGCAAACAAGACTAATGAAGAACGAATTATGGTTGTACACATTCTACAAATAATAAAGCTAATAACAAAAACATAAAATGAAAAACAAAACGGTCAAGCAATCTATAAATTCCTATCACCTGATTTTCTGTAAAATCTTTCGCTTAGGTTTCTCACACCGTATTTTTTCTATCTTTAATGTTTTCATTTTGCATACATAAGATCTTAACAAAATCATGTTTGCCATGCATGTCAGTTGTAACTTGTCACCAATATTTCTGTTTTAATCTGTAACATCTAATAATACAGTACTTTTTTAGCTTTAAATAATTTAAAATTAAATAAATATTATGGTTCGTTGTACTGAAAAAGAGAAGAAAGATATGTATGATGTGTACATAAGATGCTATAGGAATGAAACCCGGTCAGCTCAGACTTATTTAGATTTATATCCTGATAGACAACAGCCATATAAGAGGATGTTTTCTTATATTTCAAAAAATATGGCAGAGCATAGCAGTGTGAAAAAAAGGAGAACTAGATATCAGGTTCGACATACTGATAATGAAATTAATGTTCTTGCCCAAATACATATTAACCCTGAAAATTCTACTAGGCGAATAGCTAAAGAATGTGTAGTAGGAACCTCCACGGTTAAAAGAATTTTAAAGAAACATAAATACCACGGGTATAAATTTCAAAAAGTCCAGAAATTACACGCTGGAGACTCTAATAGAAGACTGATGTTTTGTCGTTGGTATAGTAGAAAACTGCGCAATGACCGTTCTTTCAACAAAAAGATATTATGGACGGATGAATGCTCCTTTACTAATAGTGGAATATTTAATCCCAGGAACAAGCATTTGTATGCTACTTCTAATCCCCATTTAATCAGAGAAGTTAGACCACAGTTCCGTTTTACCCAAAATGTGTGGTGTGGACTAATCAATAATCAGATTATTGGGCCGATTTTTTTGGATGGTAATTTAAATCAGTTCCGATACCTGCATTTATTGGAGGAAGTACTCGATGAGATGCCCTTACAGACAAGACAAAATCTTCAATACTTTATGCAAGACGGTTGTGGTGCACACAATGCGAGGAGGGTTGCAGAGTATCTCGATCAATATTTTAGAGGTAATTGGATTGGTACCAATGGACCAATAAGATGGCCTCCGCGATATCCGTGTCTTAACCCCATGGATTATTTTGTATGGGGCTTCGTAAAGAACCAAATCTACGACAAAAATATGCCAAATAATCTACAAGAACTTCGTCAACGAATAGTAGATGCATTTGAAAAAATTACACCAGAAATGGTTGATAAAACTGCATCCCAAATGTCTAGGAGAATTGCACTCTGTATCCAACAGAATGGACTACATTTTGAGCAACTATTGTGACTGTTTTTGTTTTTGAATTTTGTTTTTGTTATTAGCTTTATTATTTGTAGAATGTGTACAACCATAATTCGTTCTTCATTAGTCTTGTTTGCTGGTTATACTTAATCATGTTTGATAAAAAATTCTAACCCATTTTGTAATTTAATAATTCTTGTATTATGTTTCAAATAATATTTAAAATTTCACATTTTAAGCATTTTTTGTTTTTTAATTATTATTTAATTAGCTATCTTGTTTTAATCAAGTAAGAAACGGTATCATCAGAAGCTACAGAGCTGATGATATTTTCATAGATGAAACGTAGTAAAATGGTAAAGTGTAACATATCGTTGTATTTAGCTATACAAAAGCTATAAAAAATTACATTTAAAAATCCAGGTCCGTATTTAAAAAAAAATAAGTTGAAGGTGGCCCTGGAAATACGAAACGTCGTAATAAAAATTTTGACATGGCAGATTATAGGAAACTTGATTTATAACAAAAACTTCTTATAATTTTTTTTATATATCTTTTATAATAACGCACGACTTAAAAAACCAAAATGAGGTTTTTCGGATTTTATCGAATATCTCTGGAACCAGTCAGAAAATCTGAAACTCTATGGACCAATGTATTATCCGTCAAAATACGAAACTTTTTCCCCATTTAACCGACAATGTATATCTTACGGTTTACGAGATCTTTGTATACGCAAATTAAATCCGGTTCACCCTGTATACCCTTACCTTTACACTCTATACATTTGGGTGAGCTCTGAGCACTATATATACTTCATTAGTGTCATTGTGTGATCTGAATTATCGACTGTCGGCGTCCCTCTGGTACAGAAGCGCCATCTCAATTTTATACATTTTAAGGGACCTTTCTGTATACAGAAAAAGTTCTTCTTACCTCTACATTCCATAGACTTGTCAAACAATAGCTGCCGGTGGGAAGAGCTCGTATATCTAAGTGGGTTGCGACATAGAATTCTATCTTGAACGCTCTGTATCTGTATCTGTATCCGTAAAGTGTGGAGGGTGGGTTATCCCCACGGCACTTAGGCCTCATTAGGCCCATTGTGCATCCTTCTAAGATGATAGGCACCTCCTAGCTCGTGAGCCAGCCTACAGATTTAATGTAGTTGACAACGTCGCTAAGAGGTGCTTCTCTTATATCGGCCGGTGTTAGCCGATACTCGCCGAACATAAATCTTCTAATAAATGAGAGCGTCAGGCAATCGTAAAGGATATGCTCGATGGTCTCATCTTCTTGTTTGCACCCTCTGCAGAGTGCGGATTCTGACAGCTCCATGATATGGAGATGCTTCCGTACTTGGCAATGACCAGTCAGAATGCCTGTGACCAGACGCAGATTCTGTCTAGTCATAGTCTTGAACGCTATTTTTTAACCTACTTCAAAAAAAGGAGGAGGTTCTCAATTCGTCGGTATATTTTTTTTTTGTATATTTAGCGATAATTCTTTAATACTGTGTCCGATGTCAATTTTTCTTTTTTTGTTAGAAAGGGATGATCCCATATAAATTTGGTCAAAATCTAATAATTGGGCCCATGAGAAAATCTTCATTTTTTATATATGTTTAGCGATAATTCTTTACCATCTTGGCCGATTTCTATAATTCTTTTTTTATTCGAAATAGTAGTCGCCAAGCCTGCCAATTTATGAAAACACTCGTTACATATGACCATCGGCGTTAGCATAATTCGTGAGTTTAAAATAAATAGTAGCGGAGACTGTTGTACCTTGAGTATATTGTAACTTGGAACGAAATTAATAGTACTTAAAATGCTGTTGAAAACTCCGAGCAATTGCTCGGAGGTTGAAAATCCTAAAGAATACATCACAGTTTGGCAACACTGTACCAGATGGTCATTTGACAGAGTAACGCGTCATTTTCACTAACCTCAGTGTTCGATAGTACACGCCGAAAGTTTCGCGCGTAAAAAGTAAATTATTTAAGGTTTATATTATAGCTTATAATTTCGGCTAGTAAGAGTGAAGTGAGAAGTTTTCTGTATGCACATCAACAATACATTGTGATAAGTATTTTTACATTTAGGTTTTTTTGTTCATCATAAAGAGCGTGGAAAAAATACGAGTTGTTTACAAAAACGTATCCTATTGTACCTTGAAACACACCGACATCATATACCATGAAACGTGTTCCAAGGTACAAGAGGTGTTAAAATACAGGAGGCCTGAAATATATATTTTTTTACAGAATCATAATGCCTAGAAGTAAAGTTGGAAAAAAGAGACCGGCCGTTGATGCTGCTTCACTTGAAAGAGCTATTGAAGCTGTTACCTCCGATAATGGTATTTCATTAAGGGAAGCATGCAAAGTATTTAAAGTTTCACTGGCAACTTTGTTCAGACATTTAAAACAATTTAGGGAGTCTGGAAAACAAATAATTACATATTCCATAAAACTTGAAGTAAAGAAGGTATTTATCGAAGCAGAAGAAACCAGTTTGGTAAATTATATAAAAAATATTGCTAGAATGCAATATGGCCTCAGTAAGTTCGCAAAGGCAAATAATAAAAGCGTACCTCCTAACTGAGACAAAAACCAAATAACGGGAGAAGAATGGATAGGCTGGTTTATGAAACGGCACAAAAATATCCTTTCAATGAGAAAGCCAGAAGCTACTAGTCTGTCAAGATCAATTAGTTTCAATGAAAATAATGTAAACAAATTTTTCAATAATCTTGAAGATGTCCATAACCGGTTTGGGCCAATCCCGCCAGAAAGAATTTGGAACACAGACGAAACTGCATTAACGACGGTTCAAAAACCAACTAAAATTTTGACCCCTAAAGGGAAAAAACAGGTTGGAAGTGTAACCTCAGCTGAACGTGGTCAGTTGGTTACTCTTATTGAAGCAGTAAATGTTATCGGAAACCATATTCCCCCATGTTAATCTTTCCTAGGGTTAATTTCAAAGATTTTATGCTTAGTGGTGCCCTCCCCTGGACCATTGGAGGTGCAAATCCCTCCGGATGGAGTAATGAAGACTTTTTTTGGTATTTTTAAAACACTTTGCCTCTCATGTGAAACTTTCAAGAGACGAGCGGGTGTTACTTCTTATGGACAATCACGAAACCTATTTGTCTGTCGAAGCTCTCGAATATGCTTATAAAGTAGGTATTGTTATGTTAACGTTTCCCCCTCACACGTCTCATAAGTTTCAACCCCTGGACCTTCCTGTTTATGGACCCCTGCAAACATTCTATGGCCAGTCTATTGATGCATGGTTAAGAAAAAATCCGGGTAAAACATTTACAATTTATTGCATAGCTAAAGCTTTAGGACAAGCTTATCCTCGAGCATTTACTAGTAGTAATATTATTAGTGGATTTAAGAAGCCTATAATATATCCCTTTGACCGTGGCGTTTTTTCGGAGCAAGACTTCATGGTGTCATATGTAACCGATCGACCTAATGAATTAACACTTCCTTCTGATGTTCCTCCAGATAACAGTTGTAACACCCGCCCATCTTCAGAGTCAATTCCGGGACCGTCCTCCAAAGAAAGAACACCTTCTCCCATCCCAAATAAATCTAGTTTTGTTTCTCCAGAACTAATTTGTCCATATCCAAAGGCTGCGCCCAGAAAGCACTCGAAAAAAGGTAGAAAACCAGGAGACACTCGTATTGTGACTGATACGCCAGGAATGGAAGAAATTAAACAACGAAAACAAAGTAAGTCTTCCAGCTCAAAAGCGAAAACTAAGCAAAAGGCAAGCAGGAAAGTGAAACGACAGGTTTTTGATAGATTAGGGGGATGGATCAGGGGAGATTTTGTTGAACGATGACAGTGATTCTGATATATTGACAGCAGAGATTACCAATTTTGAGGAAGAAGTGCAATTTATTTCGAGCTCCTACGCTGTGGGTGATAATGTTCTCGTTCAGTTTCCTTAGAAAAAGGGCTTGATAGACTACTACATTGGAAAGATTATTTCAAAGGATTTAGCCGACAGCGGGTTCAAAATTGAATTTTACAAGCGGCTCAGAAGCAGCAACAATAAATTTGTTAAAGAATCTGAACAAATATATGATGTCAACGGCAACGACTTGGTTATGACGCTGCCTCAACTAGCTCCATTGACAGGTTCTGACAGGTTATCTGGACTGTTGTGGTTCCAAATTGATTTTAAAGATTATAACATAAAGTGAAACATGTTTATGTATTTTGTTCTGTTTTAGTAAATGTTAATAAATACGTAATATGACTTATAAATAGTCTGTCATTTAGTGTTTCAAGGTACAAGGCTATGCGTTTCGAGGTACAATACCATTTATACCATAAAACATTATACTTCACAATATAAATTAATTAATTTGACACAAAAGTTTTGTAATTAAGTCACCTCTAACGTTATAAAATGGTGTGAGTTGTTAATGTACTTCTACAAAAAAATATTACCCTTCAGCAGTGGTCGCCAACCTGTTGATCGCGAGCTACTGGTAACTCGCGGAGGCAATTCTGGTAGCTCTCACAATGATTTTAATTTAAAAAATACAAACTGCAAAACTCAGAGAAGCTTCTGAAAATTCCACAAAAAAATCTACGCAACGTTGCGGTGAGCGATCTGCCGCTGACGCCATCAAGCTAGAATTGGCTAGAACCGACCAGCCGGACCAGCGCGTTAGTGTTCGAGAACGATCAGGATTACTTTGAACGGGATAAATACGCACAGCGCGGCGACAGTGCGCTTAGTTTAAAACTGAACGCGTAACCAACGTCCAGCGGTTGGGTTAGTAGAGAACAACAAAAAATAATATTATGGCAAGCAGTTGTAAGAAGGTAAAGACATACCACTTTCATTCGGAATGGGAAGAACAATACTTTTTTACAGAAGTTAAAAATGTGTGTTTGTTATGTAATACTTCGGTCTACGTTGCTAAAAAAGGAAATATTGAGAGACATCATAAAACTGCACATTCTAATTTTGAAAAATCATTCCCACTACATTCTGCCGCCAGAAAGGAGAAACTGAAACAGTTAAAAAAGCAGTTAATTGGACAACAATCAATATTTTTAAGAAAAGTCGACAAAAATAAGGCTGCAACTGAAGCGTTGTACCGTGTGTCCCAGATAATTGCACAAAAAAGAAACTTTATGAAGACGGGGAAATGATAAAACAGGCGTTTTTAGAAGCTGCTGATTCGTTATTTGCCAATTTTAGAAATAAAGACGAGATAGTTTCAGCTATAAAATCTATGCAACTTTCTGCTAAACAGTGATGAGACGTGTAGAAGTAATGAGCAATGATATTTTTTTACAGTTAAAAACTGACTTAGATAACTGTGTTTATTTTTCACTTTAACTGGATGAATCAACAGATGCCCAGATGGCCGTGTTCGTCAGGATGGTTTTTAGTGATTTTACGATTAAAGGAGATCTTTTGAAGTTTATTCCACTGAAAGGACACACTACTGAACAGGAGTTGTTTTCTCATTTAAAAAATATTATTTCTTCCGAGAAAATTCCAATATCGATAATGGTAGACTTGACAACCGATGGCGCTCCAGCTATGGTATGTTGTGATAAGGGTCTGGTGGCGTTATGTCGTAAAGATGAAACTTTTCCGCAATTTCTCTGTTACCACTGCATTATCCATCAGCAAGCATTATGTGGAAATTTCCTGAAACTAAACAACGTTATGAAACTGGTGGTAAAAATTGTGAACAAGATTAGAGCTCAAGCGTTACAAAGAAGATTATTCAAAACCTTGGCCGATGAAGTTGACTGTCAATACGGGGACCTACTCCTTCACTCTGAAGTCCGATGGTTAAGTAGAGGACGGATGCTGAAACGTTTTAATGATGTCTTATCTGGCATAGTTCAATTTTTCAAACAACGCGACTCCGGAACTAGAAAATTCAATCTGGCTTGGAGATTTTGGTTTTCTCGTGGACATTACAGAGAAATTAAACGAACTTAATTTGCAGCTTCAGGGGAGAGACAAAGAACTAGCGGAAATGATTTCCGATATAAAAGCATTTATCAAAAAGCTGGAGTTTTGGGAACAAAACCTAATTAACAGCGATGTCAAGCATTTTCCTATTCTTTCAGAAAAAATATCTCAAAATCCATTAGAACCCTATGACAGCAAATATCATATAGAAATAGTTTCTACCCTAAAGAATAACTTCAAAAATCGTTTTATGGATTTCAACGAAATAGCTTTAGTAGCGCAGTTTGTTGTTTCACCCTTTATGGAAATTGATATCCAACAGTTTGCAACTTGTGTTATGCAGAACTTTGGCGAAGACATGGCTGTAACAGAAATGGAAGTAATTGAGATTCAACATGATTTAGCCTTAAAATCGTTAGTCTCAAGTACCAAATGTATCTGGCCTATTGTAAGTAAAGACAAATATTCAGTTCTATGCCGTGTTGCCTTGAAAGTGAAAGCGTTATTCAGTTCAACCTATTTGTGTGAATCTTCTTTTTCCAATATGAAGTTTATTAAGAACAAATATCGCAATCGACTTACAGATGAACATTTGGATAATTGTATTCGAATGGCTGTATCAAATTATACTGCAAACATTAAAAAAATTATCGATGAGTCTGAGTGTCAGCCTTCTCATTGAACAAGCTTTTTTATTTTTCATTGTTTATGTTCATGATAGTGCGTTACTTTTTTGTTGTTATTATTAACTATTTTTAAATCTTACGTGACATGCCGTTGTGGCTGGATAAAAGTTTTTGTTTATTTTTCAAACACCTTCGTTTGGTAGGTAGGAATGTAGCTATGAACAAGTACGTACTAGTAATATTAGTTATTTTGTTATTATTTTATTATTAGTACCTATGTATTATGTATTACCAGTTAAATAGTAAAATAAATACATATAATGATAAATTAACTGTAGATTATTTCATTTACGTTGCGTTACGTGGCTTCCGTGTGAGTAGCTCGCTGTTTATTCCAAAATTAACAACAACACATTGAGAGGTTGGCGACCACTGCCCTACAGCAACCACTTTTATAACGGCTACAGGACGGAAGTATTATACTGGGGTCTATTCTGTAACAATTCCTTTATATTTAACGGCCTTTAAAAATATTTTCTTCTTTACTTCTGTCATTATTTAAACGGATCTTTAAAATACATTAGAGGACTATCTTAAAGAAATCTGTTTAAATAATGACAGAAGTAAATTAAGGAATACGAACATATTTTTATAGGCCGTCAATATTTTTAAAGGCCGTTAAATATAAAGGAATTGTTACAGAATAGACCCCACTGTCGGCTTATTTAAACGTCATATCGCGAATGGAACCAGTGGCAGTTAACCTGTTAAATTTACAAATAATTTGTTAATAAAATTCATATTTTTTTCAGTTGGCAGCGATAATATTTATTAGTCGTATTTACTTGAAAAAGCTGACAAACTTTATATATCAACACTATGGCTCTTTAGAAACTGAAAATGCAGTTTTCAATAAAAAAATTAAACAAGAAATAAAGATGACGAAGATTATTTGTAGTGTTACATTTATTTTAGAAATGCTTTCAGTATTAATCTTAGTTACTTTAAACTGCATTTATGATAAAAATGTTAATATTTTTGTACTTTATTTTTTGCAAAAAAAATTTAATCTGTATTATTTTTATTTAAAATGGATCATTTTGGTACTGTTTGGTTTTATGGCTTACATTTTTATGTTCCCAATGTGGTTCCTTATGTTTTGTGAAATTCACACCATATTGCAAGTTCGTTTGCTAATCCATTATTTCAAAGATAATATAGATAAATTGAAAATTGATGCTGTAAAAACTCTAGATGATAACAAGTACCAAGATCACATTTATAAAATTCTAAAAATCTGCGTAAAGCACCACATAAAATTGAGAACGTAAGTTAAGGTCAAATAATATTATTTCTGTTATTTTTTAGTATTTTTAGTTAACTTCTGTTAAACTATACAAAATAAATATATATGATTTAAATAATTTTTAATTATTTTTCTTTGAATTATGAAATAATGAGTGTTATATTACTTAAGAAGGCTATTTTGTCTTATATAATTCATTTTCCTTAATAAGTGCTGTAGTACAATGATATTTATTAGTTTTCTTATTTTATATATTTTTTCTTCTAGCTTTCATAATGCTTATATGAGTCTGATTCATATGCCTATGTTGTTTTTATTTTTTGCTGCACAATTAGAATTGGTATCCGCCCTATATTTTGTAATGAACGTAAGTATATTTTTATTTTACCAAATATTATTTAAATCAGTAGCGGGTCGTAGTTAAATACATTGGGTGTTTTGCAAGATTTTGCTTTCCATTCTGCGGTCGTTTCTAGCAGCACACTTATACTAATATGCGTATTTAAAAATCTCTTCTCGTTTATTAATTTAGGAACTACATCCATGTCTTTCATGTACAATGAAAACGCGCCCTGGCAAATTAACACAAACTAATAATCTACAAAATCGAAATGAAATCATATTACATATGCGACAGAATATAAACAAATTTCGCCGGTCTGGAAAAATGCATCCCAAATACTACGTGTCTTGGCATTACTTTTTTAGAGAACCTCGGGAAGGTGAGACGATGAGCGCAGCGGCCCAAGCGCACAGTGAGGCCAAATCCCGAAATCCTGGCCAAAAACTCAATAAATGAATTTTCTAAATGGGTACTTTTGAGCAGTCAGTCAGGTAGAGGACTAACGGATGCATCCATTGTGGAAGAGTAACCGTTTTTGACCGTATACGTTTGTCGCTGCGTTAGTTTGAAGTTAGCCTTCGTGGAGAGTACAAGCATCGCGCGCTGAAGGTACAAAAACTAGGGTGACTTCTAAAATCAATATTTTTCAAGTGAAGTGTTCAATTTTAATTCTGAATTTTGAAAACTTACATTTTCAACTAGTTGAAAAGTTATCGGTTCCAACTTGTTCCGCGAAATCCACAGTGTCGGCTTTTAGTTTACTTTATTATCTTGCAAATTAACAAAAATCAGCTGCCTAGAGGTGCCTACTGGATTATCATGTTTTTCACATCGTGCGATCGTCGACCACGCACACGCACGGCACAATAAAGCAGCTGCTGCCTCGCGTATACACTTAGCTTTGTTCGGCTTACCAATTTTATAACGTTTCAGAATGATTCAGAACTACGTGAAATTAGTTGCGCACTAAATTACACACGAAACAGTCAATCCTAGAGTGTCATAGGACACGTAAATTTAAATGCGCATGATTATAACGATTTTAAACCGTCCTCAAAAGTAAGCCGAACAAAGCTAATAAGAGTGTAAAATCCGGCTCGAAGTATTAGTATAACGCCGCGGCGCATATTTATGTTTTATAAACTGTGGGTAAAAAAAAATAATTTGTTGATTTATAATATTAAAAAATACGAAAGTATCCTTTGGGCGATTATAATCAATATCTTATATAGATCAATCAATAGAGAAAAAACACTTAATTTTTTCTACATGACCGGACACGCCAATGCAATTCTCAACTAATGTAATCAATAAAGTCCATAAAGTCAGTTCATATATTGTAACTATTGTTTTTATACATTTTTGGGGAAAACATGTTTGTTAATTTAATAATTTAATATTCAACCAAAAGGGAAGTATCTTCTGAGCGATTGTACTTAATATTGTAGTTCATAAAGTCAGTTTATATTTTGTTACTATTGTTTTTATAAACTTTTCGGGGAAAAATAATTTTGTTGATTTAATATTCCTTCGGGTGATTGTAATTAATACAGTAGTCGATCATGTCAGTTTGTATGTTATTTCTTTGAGTTATTAAATATTCCGAACTATCATATGTTAATCGGTTTTTTAATCGTATGTCTTAATTACAGGATCCACGTATGAAGAAATATCGTATACGAGGAAAGGGATATTTACCACCATCAAACAGTACCTATCTGAAAGAAGATTCAAAATCAATTATAAAAATTCTTGAAGAAAAACTGTATGAACAAAGTAAACGCTTAGTTCAGGTACCAGAGGACTCAAGAGTATCGTTTACAATGCTGTTCCATAAAATGTGGACAAAGTGGCAAGCGGCTCGTAGGACTGAGGCACCCTTTTTTGAAGAACAATGAAGAATGGCTCAGCGCGCCGGTTGTTTTTGCCGTACCTGCCGCTGTCCAGACAACACCAAGTGAAAAAGGTGGCCGCCCGTCCAAGGAGTTTAAAACTTCCAGTGATCGGTCAAAACGAAGGGAAACCGAAGGTATTCGTGGAAGCTTCACCTAGGACGAGTTAGCATACGCTACTCAAATGAGCCTTCAATCTACAGGACAATTAGACGCATTAGCAGTTTTGAAAGAGATCACATCGACGAGTCCATTAAGAGCTTCTAAGTACCGAAGAGCTTACGGAGTAGCAAATGAAATTCCATTGTTCGAAGAGGCAGCACTTTCCGTTTTGGTCAAATATAAATTATTTCCTCCTTACAAAGAAGTGATAAAAGCGAAAAAACTGTGTTATCCACCCCGTACTGCTATCACCATTACAGAGATTAGTGCAGAAGTCGAAGTACAGGCATTATTGGACAATACAATTGACCGTATTTTACTCGTCCAAAATGAAGTCATTGGAAGTTTAACACAACAGCATCTTCATAAGTTAAATTTAATTTGCAAATAGGGTTGCGATGGAAGCTCTGGGCACAGTGAATATAAGCAGACGTTTGTTGATAGTAGCAAATCAGATGCGCATGTATTCTTCACATCAGTTGTGCCATTACAACTCGTGACTATCGACGAAGAATCAAAGGAGCAAATCACTGTTTAGAAGAACCCTAGGCCTTCGTCTTCACGATTTTGTAGACCACTTAGACTACAGTTTCTGCGCGAAGACTCAGAGTCAACACTCAATGAAGTTCGAATCATTGAACAACAAATAAAGAATCTTCGTTCATTTGAAACTGTAATAGATGGGAAGCTCGTCTCCTTCGTCTACAATTTGGTATTTACCACAATAAAAACAGCAACGAAAACAAGAATAATAATAATAATAACATTCAGAATAATTGTAATATTTAATAAATGTTGTCACTATAAATTGGATATTTGCTTACCTGCGCCAATAGCAATAATAAGTTCTTGTTAGGTTTCTTTAGGTACTTTTAAGGGTCTATTTCGGGGTATTTTCATCGGCTATTTTGCTTATAACAATTTTGACTTCGGAAACGTAATCAGCGAACTTAAAAACTCAATTATACTCATTTTTGACAAGATCTGGCAACTTTTTCACTTACATGACCGCCATATTGGATCGGCCATTTTGTCAATAATAAATTGGACTTCGGATTCGTAATCAGTGACCTTGAAAACTTTAATATACCAATTTTCGACAAGATCTGGAACCTTTTTCACTTGGATGGCCGCCATATTGGATCGGCCATTTTGTTAATAATAATTTAGACTTTGGATTTATAATCAGCGACCTCGAAAACCCATATACCCCAATTGTTGTTAAGGTCTGGCACCTTTTTCACTTCTGTCTCCGCCATATTGGATCGGCCATTTTGTTTATAACAATTTAGACTTCGGATTCGTAATCAGTGGCCTTTGAAACCACTGTATATCAATTTTCATTTCGATCAAAGTTTATTTGAGGTTTTAACCAGGATTTTGAGATTTGGCCCAACTGTGAAGCGGTGCCATGCACTCTCAGAATGACCCCGCTCAGAGATAGATATGACTTGGCGAGGTTTTGTTAAGTATCCCACTGGTCCGTTTCATTACTTTTCTCAGCTATCATCTGACCTTAGGAGATGATATGACACTATGGATGATACTATTTAATGAGTAAAATTATTTTTTTTTGTATTATGAATTTGTATTATGTTTTTATACTTTTATATTATATTTATATATATTATTTTACTTTTTTTTGAAAAAGTGTGTAAAGGTATATGTAGAATGTGGCAGCCAGTAGAAAGATTAAACTCATCCCCGTACAATAACGGTGGTTTATCTAAATTGCTGTTGCTGCTGCTGCTGCTGCTGCTGCTGCTGCTGCTGCTGCTGCTGCTGCTGCTGCTGCTGCTGCTGCTGCTGCTGCTGCTGCTGCTGCTGCTGCTGCTGCTGCTGCTGATTCAACCGGTTACAGGCTTTGCTGGGGTTTCTATTGTATCTTGGTTTTCTCTTCTCTATCTCGGATTGTCTAGGTGTCACTGAGAAGCTGTTATAGAAATATCTTATCTATCTCATAATGAGGAAGATAAAAAAAAATATCATTTTAACGAGACCTACTTTAATAAGTTCAACTAAACCAAATCGGAATTATCATCATTCAAACAAAAAATGTTTCTAAGTCAGAATAATGTATTTTTCCGAGTACTAAGATGAAAACTTTGAAAAATATTTTTAAATTAGGATATGTACCAGAGCTGCTGTAAGTACCCGTAAAATGTACTTAAGTCGCAAGTACAAGTACTTTTGAAAATTGCGAGTAAGTACCAGTACAAGTACAATAACATCTATTTGGTATTTAAATACCTAGTAATTAAATCCTAAAATTTAAGTACATTAGCCTTAAGTACATAAAAACGTACTTATGTACTTTATAGAGTAGTTAACTTCTGAAATATACTTCAGTACAATGTAGGATAAATACATTCTTTACTTAAGTACATATACAGATTTGTGTTTACTTAAGTATATAAAAATAATAGAGAATCTATGCTGGTATGAAGCTTAAAGGCCTAAGTCAGCTCAATTTAAATTAAAATATCATTGCTAACCGGGATTAGTAATATTATACATTAGTAATAAAGTATTTATTAATAAACAGTTCATATTTTACGTACAATTTAAAAATAAAATAGTAGTACAAGGTAAAATAAATATTCCTTTATTAATAAAATAAAAAATCTGATGTGTCCAACACATGACTTTCCTATCTAGTTATTATAGGCTTTTTCCGGTTATTTTGTACAACCTATTGCAGCATCTCTATAAATGTTTAGAGGATAAACTAAATATATACATTGTCTACATACATCTAACTCGAAACATTTTTCTATAGATATTCATTGAAAACGAAAATACTGAAAAATTTGGATTTAGCACTTTTCCATTACGGTCCATTTTAGAAAAATCATGTATAAACAAAAATTATAGAGATCGATATCGCAAACAACGTTTACATTATATTCCATAAAATATAAAAACGGCCTCCCATAAAGTACCCCCCCAGATGTTCCGACTCTAATCATTTCACGTCAGGCCGAAATAAACCTTAAGTTTAAAATTTAATGTTTTTTTCTTTATCCGTTTTTGAGTTTTCTTCAAAATTCGAAATTTACACATTTTCTCAAATATCTCGAATACGGTTCATTTTAGAGAAATTATGTATAGAATAAAAATTATAGAAAATTATATTACAAACAACTTTTATTTAAACAATTTTTTTAAAAAATAATTTTTTTTACATTTTGTCAAATTTCTCGAATACGGGCCATTTTAGGAAAATTTTGTAAAAAACAAAAATTATAGATAATTATATTAGAAGTAACTTTTATTTGAACGTAAATAACAGATATATTCCATAAAATATAAAAATTACCACTTATAAAGTACCCCCCAGATGTTCCGACTCTGCCCAAAATCTAATCAGATCATTAGACACTGGAATAAAGCCTAAGTTTAAAATTTGGTGTTTTTCTGTGTATCTGTTCATGAGTTATGCGACACACACACACACACACACACACACACACACACACACACACACACACACACACACACACACACACACACACACACACACACACACACACACACACACACACACACACACACACACACACACACACACACACACACACACACACACACACACACACACACACACACACACACACACACACACACACACACACACACACACACACACACACACACACACACACACACACACACACACACACACACACACACACACACACACACACACACACACACACACACACACACACACACACACACACACACACACACACACACACACACACACACACACACACACACACACACACACACACACACACACACACACACACACACACACACACACACACACACACACACACACACACACACACACACACACACACACACACACACACACACACACACACACACACACACACACACACACACACACACACACACACACACACACACACACACACACACACACACACACACACACACACACACACACACACACACACACACACACACACACACACACACACACACACACACACACACACACACACACACACACACACACACACACACACACACACACACACACACACACACACACACACACACACACACACACACACACACACACACACACACACACACACACACACACACACACACACACACACACACACACACACACACACACACACACACACACACACACACACACACACACACACACACACACACACACACACACACACACACACACACACACACACACACACACACACACACACACACACACACACACACACACACACACACACACACACACACACACACACACACACACACACACACACACACACACACACACACACACACACACACACACACACACACACACACACACACACACACACACACACACACACACACACACACACACACACACACACACACACACACACACACACACACACACACACACACACACACACACACACACACACACACACACACACACACACACACACACACACACACACACACACACACACACACACACACACACACACACACACACACACACACACACACACACACACCATCGCGAAAATAGTCAAAACGGATTCAGGGGACCTCAAAACGTAAAAATCCGTCGAAAACTCGAGGTCGAAAAAAATCATGATTCCTATACATTCCTTATATCTGTATACAGATAGGAAAGTAAAAAAGAACACAAAAACTTATAAGTTTTTCTAGTTTTTCAAAATTATATTCACTCAAAGCATGCCTATGTGGCGCAATAACAATTCCAGCAAAAGAAAAAAGTCTTTCGACTGGTGCGGAAGATGGCAGTATCGTATTGTGTTTAATAAAAACTAACTTTATATACCTATAATCGTTTAGCATGTCTAAATAAGTTCTACTATCGTTTAGGTATTTTAGTGCTTCTAATTCAGCTAGGGAGTTAGAAGTCATTGTGCTGGTATTTGGTATCGGTAGTTTACTTAATAAAGATACCGACTCTTGTTCTTCTTCCTCAAAATCAAAAAACGGATCGTCTGACTGGATATTTTCATTAGTTATTTTATTTTCCTGGCTGATAAAGTATTCGACAGCCGAGACTACCCAGTTTTGTATTTTTTTGTATGTTGTAACATTTAAGTCTTTAAAGGCATTATACCAGCACATTTTGAATCGTGGACACACTACGGCGCCAATTACGGCAGTTTTGGTTAACAATTCTTTAAATCTTTGCCCAACAGACTTAATTATAGCCTCTAAAGGCACTGTTAACTGTTTTATATCGCCTGATATTTTCAGCTTTTGAAGTTTAGTTTTCATCGAAATTAAGCTGGGTGTAAAAAATCTAATGTTTCAGCCAGAGGCTGCATTAATTTGACATATTCCTCTAAAAAGGATATTTCATGTTCCTTAAATACAGGAGTTATAAGTTTATCACATAGAACTGATATAGAACGTCCAACTTATCTTTGACGGGAACAATTTGGACGACAGCGTCATAAGTGGAGTTCCATCTGATAATTCCTGGAACTTTTAACTTATGTCCAAGTTCTTCTTGTATTATCTCAGCCGATTTCGGCCGTCCGCATTTATTCCATAACTTAGAACATTTGAAAAATATTTGTGTGTTTTTTTGCCGCAAAGGCAATAAACCATTTACCAAATTTTTGTAATGGGTAGTTGCAATGAGATTTATGGTAGTGAGTCACATCTTATGTGCTGCGACAAATATCTTTCCTGTTAGCCGGAGAGGTAACACACATTTCATTAAGTGTTTGATGCACTCTGAAATTTTTTAATTTGAAATCATTTAGATGGAAAAGCAGATATACCTGTGTTGGCTAGACCCACCCCTGGACACCAGGTACTGCGCATAATAGAAAGGGGTCGTAAAATATGCCAACAAACAACAATTGAAAATTTAGGTAATTCTAAAAATACTAGTTATTTAGGCTGACACTTTTGAGAGGGTTTATAATTGATAAATCACCCCAAAGTTATTTTTTTTAAATTTGATTTAAAGTGTTTGAATCACGCTGAAATTTTAATAGCGTCTTAATTAAATATAAAAAAAAATTAATTCCAAAAAGGCAGACACTTTTTCCGGGGTTTAATTGCCGGTCAACATAAAAATGAATGAACCTCGTTATTCACCCCTATGCATTGAATAAGTATATACTTTTTAAGAACTAAACATTTTAAATTACCAAGACTGTAAAATAATAAAACAATATTTTTCCTTTTTTTTTTTAGGAAAAAAACAACATTTAATGGAATGTGTGTTACTAGCTCTTGGACTATGTGTAAAATTAGAACTGTCGAGAGTTGACTCAGAGTCTGATAAAATGATAGGGTTAAGCACGACTTCATATTCTTTTTTTTTCAGAGTCACTGTCTTCTTCAGTAGAGTGTTTCTTATTACCTATGTTTAAACCAAACTCCTTAAAACACTTAACGAAGTTGGAACCATTGTTACAGTGGCTAATAATTTGGTTGTATTTAAATTGTATTGTTTGTCCTCCAAAGTCTCCGCAATTCGATCATATGAATTTGTTCCAGCCAGATACTTTGATTTTCTCTTACTATACGGAGAATGGTCGCGCTGCACAGCTTTCTGAGTGCCTTTTAAAAGGAGATAGAAAACTCCGCCATGTTGATGCCTTATTACGTGTTTCCTACATCTTGGCGCAATATTTTTAATATTTTGCTTGCTGCTGTCAGTGTCAGTGAATATTAGAGCTCTTTCATACGGGGATACTGTATGCCAGATACGCGTATCCGAGATCCAGAAGCGCGGTCGAAAAGTTGGTCTGCTGTATCGAATTCACGCATCTCTACAATCAGTACTAAAATGGTCACAGTGGCGTGCCTAGATTTGAATTAAGGATCTAGAAAAATGCATTATACTGAGGTATATAATACAGTGACCCACATAAAATGCACATCGTATAGGCTTTTTTTGTAAATGCTGTAGATAAATTTTGACTTTGCCATCTTCTATTGCCTTAAAAATGATAACGAATGACATGCAAATGAACATATACGTGACCTTTTTGAATGTCTAAAATGACATTTTTTCCTAAAAATTGCAAAAATGGCAATTTCGAAAAATTGTTTTACAAAAAGTTACTTATTTTATAATTTTTTACCCATATATAGCCCGTGTCAAGTTTTTATTTTCTACCAATTCAGTTTTGGGTTACTGGAGTTTAGTTGTATAAAATATTTTTTAACAAAAAAACATTTAAAAGAAGCGCATCGCGTAAACAGATTAATGTATGCAGGTTAGCGTAAATTCTAGTAACCTTAAAATGAATTGGTAGAAAAAATATAAAAAAGTTGAAAATTGGTATATGGGTAAAAAATAAGTAACTTTTAGACATACGTTTTTTGCTATTTTTTACAAAAAAAAGTTAATTTTGACATTTACAAAAGTCACGTGATTTTTCATTTGCATGTTATTGGTTATCATTTTTGAAGCAACAAGTCAAAATGTATCTACATCATTTAGAAAGAAAAATCCCATACGATGCGCACTTTATGTGTAACACTGTATATTAAGCAAAAGTAATACCTGTGATATTTTCAATATAGATACGGTAGGTGATGAAATAATATTCCAATTAATACAGTCAAAACTCATAAATCAATTTGGAACCAATTCATGTTGTTTTATCAAGAAAAATGTACGAATTTGACACGCAAATGCATCTGTAGATTACATTACTACTAGGAATATAAAAATTCCGTAGTTTAGGCTAATTTTTTATTCGTGAAATAATTAAAAAAAAAACTCTTCGTGCATCTAATTTAATCCTTCCTCAAATAAATTAAACTATCCTACTAAATGCACTCAGGATACCTACCTGCCATTGAAAAATCCTGCGTCTATGATATAATCTCCGTTGCAAAAGTATCCATGTCTGAAAAGGTCCATATATTGTAATAGTAATTCTGTATGCGGCATACGCATTCAGCGTCCGCGGCTGAAGGTGTCGGGATACAGAAATTCCGTATCGCGATACTGTATGCGTCGCCCGTACCGTGTGAATAGGTCCATTTGAATGTATGGTCAGCCTGAATCTCGGATACGCGTATCTCATATACAGTATCTTCGTGTGAAAGCGCTCTTATTGTTGGAGTCACAGTTTATTGCTAAAGGATCAGTTAGCTCACTCGGACCAGTTGAAAGTTCCAAAATAACATCCACTCCAGGGATACAAATTCAGAATGCGCAGCAGACTGCTGTTTTATTATAAGCGGTTGAACATTGAGTTCAAAAGTGCCGACGCAGAGTGAGCGAACTGATTCATTAGTATAAACTGTGGCAAAGGCATCAAAATGGCCCTATGTTGGGCGTGTCGGACCTCTCTCTTGCACCGTATAGTAATCAAAGTATGTGGTTCCCGCCACATACTTTGATTACTATACGGGGCAAGAGAGAGGTCCGACACGCCCAACATAGGGCGCGGCCATTTTGAACCCTATGACACAGTTTATAGCTAAAGAATCAGATCGCTCACTCTGCGTCGGCACTTTTTATCTCAATGTTCCAGTTTATACACTGCGCAACTTGGATAATACAATAAATGACAACAGCCTATAATAAAACAGCAGTCTTCTGCGTATCCTGAATTTGTATCCCTGGAGTGGATGTTATTTTGGAACTTTCAACTGGTCAGAGTGAGCTAACTGATTTTTTAGCAATAAACTGTGACTTCAAAAATAATATTCACTGACACTGACAGCAACAAGCAAAATGTCAGGTGCGTTTTAATCATCCGCTTCTGCTTCCGGAATTGTCGGTTTAGTCGTTTTAACCTGTCAGATTAAAACAAGAAAACCGACAATTCCGAAGCAGAAGCGGATGATTAAAACGCACCTAATAAAAATATTGCGCCAACACGTAATAAGGGTTCAAAATGGCGGAGTTTTCTATCTTCTTTTAAAAGGCACTCAGAAAGCTGCGCAGTGCGACCATTCTCCGTATAGTAAAAGAAAATCAAAGTATGTGGGTTCCCGCAAATATTTGACATGCTAATGCCACTGAGTGTCACTTGATGTCTTTATCCAGCCAATGGCATGTCACCCCAATAAAGCTTCGACTCTTAGAAGACCATATGCCGGCGGTAGTACATACATAATTTACTTGCGAAACATCTCATTTAATAATTTGGCCCATTTTCTGATACATTTCCTCAATTGATTTTGTTGCTGCTGAACGGTCCAGAACTTTAAAGTTCATTCCGTCAAATAAATTTACGAAGCTAGGGTTGGATACAATTGAAATTGATGACATAATGTCGATAACAAATTTTATAACTTTATTGTCAAATGACTTTTGCGATGGCTTTTTATTAGGTGATATGGTGACGCGTTGGATCGGTAATAATACAAGAAAAATCGTGTTCGAAGTACTGAAGTACATTTTGGGTATTTAAGTACATTGACATATTTAAGAATGTTATAAGTACTTAAGTACTTTTAAAGTACTTAGGTGCCTTCTTTCTTCGCTATTTTAAGTAAAAAAAGTACTTAATTCTAAATTTTACTGTTTAAATACAAGTATAACGACGTAAACTTAAAAATGTAAGTACAAGTACAGGCATTTTTGCAAGTACTTAAAGTACAGTACTTGAGTACTTTTTGTACTTAAGTACATAAAGTATTCAGTACTGCAGCTCTGATATGTACCAAGGGTGGCTCCTAGACGAATTTTCGGGGGGGAAACATTGCCTTTAGCCAATCCCTTTTTAGTATATTTTATTGAATAAAAGGCCCATAAATCGTAAGAATTTTCATTTTGGGGGGACCATGGCCCCCATAGCTCCCCTGGAGGCGTCCTTGATATGCACTGTACTATTAGAAAAAGTACACTTCTGATTTTGACACGAGACTCATTATTCTTTTCTCCAATATGCATAATAAAATTTTTAAAAATATAGGTATTTTATTTTTAACTTTTCTTTTTTAGGAAGTAGATCCAAAATATAATTGTGCTATGTATTTAGTTATGATGATGACAATATTATATTTGTTTACATGTTGTCACTATGGACAGTTACTAACAGATGAGGTAATGAAATTTAAATATTTAATTGCACTGGTATAGGTTTTTATTGTGTTATTTTTATAGAACATAGCAAAATCATTAATTCTTATGGAAAATAAGTACAAATTTACTCTTCAATAGGTAGAGACAAAGGAGACAATTTTAGTTAGTAACGAGTTTTTAGCAATAGTCGTATCCCACGTGATCTGGTAAAAAAAGAAATTCAATAAAAAAGCCGACCTCACTGACTTTTGTTTTTATCATCACAGTGGGGATTTCATTACGAAAAAAAAAAAATGATTTGTTTGCCGGGTCGCGTGTTTAACGTAATTTTCTAAATTTATTTGTTTACTTCCTCGGTATTCGATACTGCTTTTTTATTTTCTACACTCCGTTTTTTTAATATTCGATAAACTATCTGTACGGTCTCAAACTGTCGTTAATTTTCCGCATAATATAACTGCGTTATCTAGTGTATAATCTAGAAAATGTTCGCGATTTCTAATAAGTTATTCCGCTTCCAAAAAATGATGCCGTTTCTCAGAAAGGTTGCTACAGCTGGGTAACTCTCGATTTATTTTAAATGACGTTCCAACAATTTCAAAAGTAAAAAAAAATTAATTAATTTACCAGGAAATACCTTATTTATCCTTTTTTCACGAAGGCCACTGAACAGAAACCAAACAATTAACGAAGTAAACTCACAAGTTATTATAGCATCTGCAAATTAAATATTATCGATGTTGCATTTACTATATGGATTGTGACTCAAACGTTCCTGCTTGATTGCATTACAAAAAATGCAAGAGAAACCAAATTCTCAGGCACATGGCAACATGTAAAAACTGATCTACAGCTAGCAGATGATCTTGTAAGGATGTCAGGGTGGAGCAAATTACTATTACGCTGGTTTTTGGTAAACTCAATTTATTAACAATTAAACTGTTAGATTCACAACTATGAACATCATCGTACGACGTCTATCATAAAACTAAACTCTGACGTCAGGATAATCGACTTATATAGCTCCCTTAAACTTTCTATTTCAGATATATATTCAGATATTTCCTGACACGGAATGACATTACTAGGCTATTCTCACTTCTTCTGTTTGTACTTTTAGTTATGACAATCAGCCACATACTTTGATTTTCTTTTACTATACGGAGAATGGTCGCACTGCGCAGCTTTCTGAGCGCTTTTAAAAGGAGATAGAAAACTCCGCCATTTTGAACCCTTATTACGTGTTGCCTACATCTTGGCGCAATATTTTTAATAGGTGCGTTTTAATCATCCGCTTCTGCTTCGGAATTGTCGGTTTTCTTGTTTCAATCTGACAGGTTAGAACGACTGAACCGTCAATTCTGGAAGCAGAAGCGGATGATTAAAATGCACCTGACATTTTGCTTACTGCTGTCAGTGTCAGTGAATATTATTTTTGGAGTCACAGTTTATTGCTAAAGAATTAGTTAGCTCACTCGGACCAGTTGAAAGTTCCAAAATAACATCCACTCCAGGGATACAAATTCAGGATACGCAGAAGACTGCTGTTTTATTATAGGCGGTTGTCATATATTGTATTATCTGAGTTGCGCAGTGTATAAACTGGAACATTGAGATAAAAAGTGCCGACGCAGAGTGAGCGATCTGATTCTTTAGCTATAAACTGTGTCATAGGGTTCAAAATGGCCGCACCCTATGTTGGGCGTGTCGGACCTCTCTCTTGCCCCGTATAGTAATCGAAAGTATGTGCAATCAGCACACTTTAAGTTGATTGATATTGCACTTCTTCTTTTATTCGTACGCTTCCTGAAATTCCTGAATTTTCCAAATTGTTTCATCTTGCTTTCTTAATAGTTTAATAATGTATTTCTGTTTATTTTGATTTGAAGATTCCAAGCATTGAGCTATATCTAAATAAGCACGTAAAATCTTGCCCATTTTTCCAAGAAGTGTGAGTGGAAGTAAAGTGGAAGTCATACATATCGTGCGCCAGGCATAGTGCGCTGCTCAGCAGCCTTTGTGTATTCCGCGAATGGTCTATTATTTTACCTTGTCCAATTCATTGTAAAATAGAGGATCCACGTTTAGATTTCCGTACCTGTGTAGGTATACCATGCACATTTTGATATAAAATTTTATACCTTCATATCGAAAAAATAATTAATACATTTTATCAATACATTATTTATCCACTCTGGGTAAATAATTCGCAAGGATTGATCCCATAACAAAACTAAAAAAAAAGAAGATACTAGAGAAGCATTTTATTTGTTTTCTTTTATCGATGTGTACAATAACTTATATATGTATTGTTCATCATCAAGTCATCAAAATTATGTGTATTATTCTTTATTTCGCGTTAAAGAATGATATACCTAACTATTACATCTATTATAATTTAAAATACAAATTTAAATATTTGTCAATTAACTTTTTTTTGACAATGTTCCTATCAGACATTCAATATCTTCTTTATGTTCAATAAATAGTAATAAAATATCCTAACCAACAAATGTTACAATATTTTCTTGTTTCTACTTTCTACCTTCTACCGATACTCATTGAATTATTTTCTGCTGATGGGATAGTCCAGTTCGTCCATATTTTTTCATCTCTGTGAGGTAGAGATAGATAATAATTTCTGAGTTGTCATAATATGTTTACTACTATATTCGTATAATATACTATCGTAATGACAAGTACGATATAATGAAGTTATTTGAAGAAGAATAATTTCCTGACCTTAGTAGAATGTTATTGTTTCTATAAAATTTAAGCACAGGCACTACATATGTTTCGGAAACACAGTTCCATCTTGTAAAACAAGATGTTATTTTATAATCGTCCCCATATTTTATTAAATATTGACTGGCACCTGAAGATGAAACTATGTTTCAGAAACATTTTATAAAAACAGTAAAAACGACCGAATATCCCAGTAAACTTTTTATTTATATAATGAATTTTTGTCTCTATTGCGGTGTCCCTTTATAGTTAATTTATTTTTTAATACAATTATGTACTTGTCTACTCACTATTTCACCACTTCATGGCATTGGTCCCGAATAAACTCTATATTTATAATATAGTCATAAAACTTTATCATTCTTAATTTTTTAGTCTGTAAAATTCTATGAAGTTATTTGTGAAAGTCCTTGGTATTATTGGAATAAGAAAAACCGCAAGATGTTATTGATGATGTTAGTATATACAAGACAACCATTTAAAGTTACTTGCTACAATATAATGATACTTAACTATGAGTTCATTTTGATTGTAAGTTATGTTTTTAAAAATAGATTAAACTTGAAACTTTCCACCAAAAAGATTAATAAATACCAAATACTTAACTGTCCTTTACAAAATAATCACTATTGCTTATATTTAAAATAAGAACTTTTACAAATTTGACTAAATGTTCTCCATATTTTGAACGCCTATATTTATGCAATTTTACTGTTAAACTATTTAAAGTAATAAATATGTTGTCAATTATAAAAATTGCACAGAAATGCTCTGTCCAGCTCTGGCCGTTCTACTTTTAAATGCCTGTCTCTCCCTCTCCTACTTTTGACTTGCCTAGAAATCCTCTAACACTATTTTGACTCGGCAAGGACCTTAAATCCTTAAATTCATACCGTCCTATCTCTCTCATATCAGTCCTTGAACTTCTGCTCAAGGAAAGAATATGTGACTTTTCTGAACAAAACATAAACCCTCAATCCCAACATGGTTTCAGACGCAATCTCATCTCTTCACACTACTGCGGTCACTGCAGTTAACTCTCAACAAATCTCATCAGTCGTCCTTCTAGATCAGTATTTTTCAACCTGTGGGTCGCGACCCCCTGGGGGGTCATGAAGCTTCTGTAGGGAGGTCGCCAGAGGTCGAGAGAACTTCAGTAAAGAATCAATCTTTTTAATCTTTATTAAGTAAGAGAATTTTAACAAAAGGATATACTCACATTTGTATGTTAATACAAACAAATTAACAAAAAATAAAATCCTAAGACTCCTGTTAATGCGAAGGTTGTGCTTGCTTTTGATTAATCAATTTCTCCCATCGTGGATCTGTATTTGCTACATATAGAATTAAATCGTTTTCCAAATTTAGGCGATTTATTTGCTTACTTTTTATTTGGGCCATTGATGAAAATGTTAACTCGCATAAGTACGAGGTGGCAAATGGAATTAAACACTTCAAAGCCTCAGTTGTCAATTCCGGGTATTCTGTTTTTCTTCTTAACCAAAAGGTATCCAAATTTACAGACTTGAATTCCAAGTGTAACATCCCATTGGCAGATAATTCTAGCAAATTCTCTTTGAGCTTAGTTGGCAAATTAACCTTATTTATAGCTGCATTTAAAAACGGATTTAAGATCCACCTCTGCCCAGTGTTCTCCGATGTCTCTTGCACTGAGAAGTAATGACAGAATTCTTCTTTCAAATTATCTAACACCATTTTCGTACCAGGTATATATGCCTTGATTTTAATCTCACATCCGACTTCTTCAGTAAAAGATTGTGTCGACGAAAATGAATCGAAGTTATTTTGATTTATAGACGACGACCACAAGTCAATTTTTTTTGTAAAGCCATGTATTTTGTCTTTTGCAGTAATGACATTTTCATCTCGCCCTTGAAGACTTTTATTCAAGATATTTATATGCTCAAATAAGTCGGAAAGAAAAGCTAATTTCAAAAGAAATTCCGGGTCGCAAATGAATTCAGAGTATTCTGACTTGGCCTGCTGTAAATATATTAAAAGTTCAGCACGAAGTTCCATAACTCTGGTCAGTACTTTGCCTTTTGACAACCACCTAACCTCTGTATGGTAAAGTAAATGTTGGTGGAGTGCCCCCATATCTTCACAAATAATCCGAAACAATCGTGTCTGCAACGCTTTTCCTTTAATAGAATTAACAATCTTTATAATAATATTTAGAACTTGGCTGTATTCCTGTGGGAAGGTTTTGGCCGCAAGAGCTTGGCGATGGAGAAAGCAATGCACCCAACAAGCGTTTGGCATCTGTTCTTTCAGCATAGCAATAAATCCACTCTTCGCACCAGTCATCGCTTTTGCTCCGTCGCTGCAAATAGCAATGCATTTATTTGCCCAATCGATATTCATATCTTGTGTAGCTTCAAGGAACATGTTATGCAAGCACTGACCTGTAGTATTTGTGGGAAGCGCTCTTCAAAATAGTATTTCATCCATTAATTTTTCACTGGATTCAAAACGCACAAAAGCTATAAACTGCGCACAACCCGCAATATCCGTGGATTCGTCAAATTGCAAAGATACAAAAGTACTTTCCTTTATTTTTTCTATGACTTGATCACGAACGTCAGTGGCCATATCGCTTATCCTGCGTTGAATGGTATTCTCAGAGAGAGGTATACTTTTGAGTTTTTCGACCTCTTGTTTCCCAAACATAATCTCTGCTATATCTAAAGCCGCTGGTAAAATCAAATTTTCGGCAATAGTGTGAGGTTTTCCTGCTTTAGCCATACGAAAAGCTACTCGATAACTAGCAAGCAACGCTTTCTCATTTAGGTTGGACATTTGCACTATAGCAGTTTTTTGATGTTGAAGAGCTTGTAATTTTCTCTCAAAAAATTCCACTGGCTTATTTTTTTCATTTGGATGTTTTGTGTTGAGGTGGCGTGTTAACTTCGATGGCTTCATGCTTTTTCTTGATAAAGTTTCAAAGCAAATAACGCACTGTGGTTTATTCTTAATCACAGTAAACCCGAATTTCAAATAATTGTCGTCATAAAGACGTTTTTTCTTTGTTTTACTTCCACTACTCTCACCAGAAGTTGATGGTTCTGTTGATCTTTTCAGGAATTTATCCATTTTAAATTATTACAAATCACTTCAAATGCGTAATTATTACTAAAAGGTAAAAACAATGTCTTACGGTCGTCAAACAATTGAACCATCGACGTGAACTGAGTGAGTATCGCTTCGTCCCGCGACATGTACGTTCATTCGTTCGCTCGTTTACTCTCGACAACTCGCCAGCTAGCCACCACAGTCAGTGTTGCCAGACGTAGCGGAATTTCGCTATTCTTAGCGGAATTTTATCAAGGAAGCGGTTGTACGTACATATACCTATATACATAAATTGGCGACATATTCGATGTATGTAATTGTAAAATAATGTGTTTTACGTACTATATTATGTTCTTATATCCGAATCCTAATTATGGAGATGCATAAAAACGTCGTATGGAATAAATATTTGTAACAGTGTAACATACACATACATGTATGATAAAAAAGCGGAGGGTGGGGGAGGGGGGTCGCGAAATATTTTTTCATACCAGGGGGGTCGCATCATGAAAAAGGTTGAAAAACACTGTTCTAGATGTTCAAAAAGCCTAGTCAAAAAGCTCACGAACATATATCTCCCAGCATCTTCAAACTCCTACCTCACTGATAGAACAATCACGGTCACAGTAGAAAACGCCCTGTCAGTATTCAATAAAATTTAATTAATTTTTCACAGATCGTTCTAGAATCTTGTCCTAAATGTCGGAATGCCATTTTTAAGCAAAAAAAAATTTTTTTTAAATAAATAAAAATCCTTGCCACCTGTGGGATTCGATCCTGAGACCTTTCGATCTCAAAGTCATGACTCTAACCACTAAGGCCAATATTATTTACAAATTCAATTTTGTTGCTTCACACTGTATATTAATTTGCTAAGAATATTTTTATATAAACTATATATTTGCTTAAAATTTTCTAATTTTTTAGGCAGCTCGTCTCTGCTATAGTGTTTTCACGGTTTCACGACAATTTTGATTATGGATAAAAATCAGCAAAATATATGTACCTACATAGATTACAGTAGGTAGGAATTATGGCACTGCAATAATTATTCATTAATCCAGAAGCACGTATATTTATCACAAGGGAAACGTAGTAAAAATTAATACGTAGTAAAAATAAATATGTAGTAAAAATAAATATGGAATAAAAATAAATGAGTAGCAAAAATAAATATGTAGTAAAAATAAGTGTGTAGTAAAAATAAGTGTGTAGTAAAAATGAATATGTAGTAAAAATAAATTCATATAATACTTATTTTTTAGACATTTTTATTATCCCGGTCCTATATGACTATGGTTTCCAATGTAACATTATAGACCGTCAAATAGTGACAGGTCGAAGTGCCCCATTTTTGCATACAAGCCTCGAAGAGGGTTAAAAAGTACATCGACTTTAAGTAGAATGAAAGTAAATTTACGAGTGGCTCCTGGGGATAACACATGAAAAATTAGATTTTCCCCAACAAGCCGTTTTCACTATATGATTAATTAATATAATTAGGCTTCGGAAAACTAAAAAACTTTAATGTTGCAAGTGACTAAAGGGTTGAAATAAGGGCGCAATCTTCTAAACACGTAGTTAAATAGTTTTCTCCTAAGAGTTATAATGGGTAGATTAGTAGGTAGAGCTTCAAAGCTTATAGGTTCAAGAACTGAATTGAGAACATGGGATGAGATTAAAGAAACCCTTATATTAAGTTTTTTGTGATCAGAGGAATATAGATTGTCTTGTCCAAGATCTTAATAGTTTTAAGTCCACACAGAAATGAAACGTCACACAGTTTTAGCATGCGCAGTCAAGAAGCGCGTAGTTTAGTAATAGGTAAATTGAATTCAAGTAATGAAACAACTGATGAAAAAATAATAAAAATTAATAATTATAATGAATTAGCTCTTAAGACTTATATTAGGCGCTTAACAGGCCAATTACAAAATAATGTGCGTCTACGTAATCCAGATTGTTTAGAAAGAGCAATGTCCTTAGTCATTAAAGAAGAAAATTTCCTATACAGTCAAAATAGAAATAATTCTCTTATTAATCAAAATTATAAAACAAATCCTAAAATTATTCGTTAAAATCCGCAAAATGTTCGCCCACAACTTTCCCAATATTTCTATCCTCCCAATTTTTAAATAGACAACCAAATATTCAACATATACCCCCGCAACAATCGTTGATGCAACCAATTCAATTTCAATAAAACTGGTTATAATTTCAACAATTCTAATTTTAATCGCCCTCCTTCTCAAACTTTCCAAATGCAATGGAGACTTAACAATAATAATAATTTCTCCCAACAAAGATTTCGTAATTTTAATCAACAAAGCCATATCAGTAGAAATGGCCAATTTAGAAATTTTCCAAATCATAACCCAAATTATAAGTTTTCTAAACCTAAACCCATGGATACCTCTTCGGGAAATACAAGAATAACAAAAATGTTGCTCGTACCGAACTATTTGCTCATGATGTAAATCAACAATTTGACAACTCTTTCGAAAATAATGATTACGAAAATTATGACAAATTCAATAATTATAACTATACTCAACAAGATACCGCTTTTTTCGAAAATAAAGACAATAATTTACTATTTAATGATGCTCCTCAAAATTCAGCAAATCAAAATAACTCTGGTGATGTAAATTTTCGTCAGGAGACTTCACCAAAGACTCTTACATAATAAATTTAAATTTATCTAGGAACAATTTACCGTATATCTTCATCCCCTAACTCAACGCAAATTTTTTGATCGATACCGGAAGTTCTCGTAGTTTAATTAAATGGGATTTAGCTTACAAATTTTACTAAAACAATATTTTTAAAGAAAATGTTTGTATTCAAAGTGCTCATAATATATCATATCATGACGAGGTAGTAAATATACCTGTATTTCAAATTTTTAATGTCCCAGAACATCATAAATTTTATCTATTCAAATTTAGTGATAAATACGATGGTTTAATTGGAATTGATTTATTAAAAGAATTAAAAGCCTCTGTAAACGTAAGTTCAAAAACTATGACTGTAAAAATGTAAAAATTCCTATTGTGTATGAAAGTGAACACGATACAAGTTCCAATCAAGATATTCAATTTAAAAATTATCATTTAGTTATACCCCCTAGAACTCAACAAATAGTTAAAATACCTGTAAACATGAAAGAAGGTGTCGGATTATTAGATTATAAAAAATATTCTCCTCTTGTTAAATCCCCTGTTGCTCTAGTTAACGTAAAAAATTATTTTGCCCTAACTACCATAATAAATTCAAACACAACCTGCAAAATTAGAATTCTTAGAACCTTTAGAGATATAAAATATAAATATTAACGAGATTAATTTCTTAGAAAAAATGTAAACTGATCAGGACATTGAAAAATGTCATGATAATCTCTTAAAAGATAATTTAAAAAATATTGACTTAAATCACTGTAATTTAGAGGAAAATACGCAATTAAAAATGTATGCTTTGAATATCGCGATATATTTTATTGTGAAGATATTCCCCTGTCATTTACTAATCAAATTAAACATAAAATAAAATTAACCGATGAATCACCCATATTTACTAAAATGTACAGATATTCTGAAGTTTACAAAAAAGAAGTAAAAAGTCAAATTAAAAAATGTTAGACCAAGGTATCATTCAACCCTCAAATTCTCCATTTTCTTCCCCTATTTGGATTGTTCCTAAACGTCCTGATAAATCAGGAAAAAGAAATGTCCGCTTAGTTATTGACTATAGAAAACTTAACGAAAAACTATACCCGACAAATACCCCTTATCAAACGTAACAGAAATTTTAGACCAACTAGGCAAAAGCCAATATTTCATAACACTTGACCTACCAAGCGGATTCCAACAAATCCAAATGCACGAAAACGACATATCTAAAACAGCTTTTTCGACACAAAACGGACACTACGAATTTAAAAGAATGCCCTTTGGACTTCGTAACTCACCCTCAACTTTTCAGAGAGTGATGGACAATATATTAAGAGGATTACACAACGAAACTTGCTTAGTTTATTTAGACGACATAGTAATTTTTTGACATCTCTTTAAGAACACATAGAAATATTAAAATCTGTTTTTGACCGTTTAAGGCAACCTAATTTCAAAGTTCAATTAGACAAATCGAGTTTCTTCGCAAGGAAGTCGCATACTTAGGTCACATTATTACACCCGAAGGCGTTAAGCCTAACACAGGTAAAATTAATGCAACACAAAATTACCCAATTCCGAATACGCAAAAAGAAATTAAAAGTTTTCTAGGTTTAATAGGTTATTACCGGAAATATATTAAAGATTTTGCTAAAATACCAAAACCGCTAACATTATGTCTAAAGAAAAATTCTAAAATAAAACAAAATTTTAGTTCGTCATTTAATACCTGTAAACATTTGTTAATCAATTCTCCTATACTCCAATATCCAGATTTTTTGAAACCTTTTGTACTTACCACGGATGCATCTAGTGTAGCTTTAGGTGCAGTACTTTCACAAGGTCCTATTCGCGATTCAAGCTAAGTGATACGCCCTCTGGAGGAAATTAGTAGAAGGTCCCTATAAGTAGGATGACGTTCAGTGTTGCCAGAAGCAGCAAAATTTTGTTATTGACAAGGGGGGTAGCCATGTGTGAGTTGAGGTAATTTTAAGGTGAAGGGTGAGAAAAAGTCCTTTATATCTCACTTCGAAACCGGTCGCACTCAATGTTTTGTTAAACAATTAAACATTGGCTTTCCTTGTGAGATATAAAGGACTTTTTCTCACCCTTCACCTTAAAATTTTGTTAGGTCGTCGGATTTTAGTTCTTAAAGAAATGGATAAGACCTTTTATTTAAGAATCAAAATTTGTGTCTAGTAATATGTAATCATACTTTTATTTAAGGATTTTTTTATAAAATCGATTTATTATATTGATTTTTTTTATTTCTGTTCATTTATTAATTTTAGTTTTAAAATCAGTCAGAGACAAAATCAGTTCATCATTTGGCAACATCGGCCTTCGTGTTCATTGTTTACATTTTAATTTGTATCAATTACAATTAGAGTTTTTTGTTACTTTTTAGCTTTAAATTTGTTTATTTCTTATAGTATGTGATAGTATTTAAATTAAAAATGAAATCTGCGAAAAAGCCTCCAGCAAATTGCAATCTATATGGTTTTATTGTCAAAATCAAAACTGAAGTATTCATTATTTTTCATGTGCAAGTCATAAAATTTTGTTTCTTACGATAAATGGGTATCTACAAATTCACAATATTGAAATTTTGCAAAACGTTGTTTAGAATCAAACTCCAATATGAGTTGTGACGGTTTTATTACCATTTACATGTATACAAAGTACTACACAATTCACTTCATAATATAAGAATAAGGATAGTAAGATTTTTAAAGAAGTTCATCAATAATAAACGTTTGGTACCTGATATGTTCTTTAAACCACATAATAAAACATGTCCTGGGTTTAGTAAATACATATTTCTAGATGTTCTTGTAGCAACCAATAGGTCAATATTTCCAACAAATTAGTTCATACTACACATGAAAAATATTACATTTATAACGAAAGCACGAAAACTAAACTTAAATTAACACTAAATGAAACTCAAAAACACTATTATAATAAGAATATTATCTAAAAACAGTTAAAAAATCACAAATACAAAATCCCACAACACGTAAATAAACAAACATCCTACTTATACGTGACAAATGACAGGCGCGCGAAAATTAATTTGAATCGCCAATAGGTTCCGATAAACCAATCGCTTATGCGTCAAGGACTCTAAACGAATCCGAAAAAAATATAGTAAGATAAGAAAGAGAATTGCTTGCCATAGTTTGGGCTTGCAAAACTTTTCGTCCTTATTTATGGAGTGTGCGTTTCACCATATATGTGACCACAGACCATTAATTTGGCTATTTAACCTTAAGGAACCAAACTTAAAATTAATGCGTTGGAGACTCCGTTAAGAAGAATTCGATTATGGTATTGTATATAAAAAAGGAACCTTAAATACAAATTGCGATGAGTTATCACGAGTAGTAATTAATGCGTTAGAAAACGAATCAATAATTAACAATCCAGGTGAAATTAGAGATCCAAGCGAACTAGATCAATTTTTAAATAACCTCCTCGAGGATAGACTACCTGTTGAACCCTCGATAAGTACCTACTAACGAACAACTAAAAATTTCAATTATTTCTGACATTCAAATTAAACCCCCTGACAATCAGATTAGTGACGACTCTGACTCAACTCAACACAGTACTTATAACGAAACTACTAATGACGGTATAAGAATATTGGACGCAATAATAAACGATAAAGTGAATCAAATTATAGTTACACCTCATCTATATCCTAAACTAACAATTACTCAAGAAACATGAAAATCACAAAATTATAAACGTTAAAATTCCTATTGAAAATAATGAGAACCTCATTCTAGAATTTTTAAAAGACTATACAATTATGAAGAGAACATACTATTTAGATTTTCATATCGACTTTCTATATTAAAATTTTAATAAAGTATATTTAAAAAAAATTTCAGAAAAAGGCCCAAAATTAATTAGATGTTTAAAGAGAATAAATACCGTGGCCGAAAAAGAGAAACAAATCATGTTAACTTAACATCATCACGAAGGTAAAAATAACCATCGTGGTATTGTTGAAACCTACGAATATTTAAAACGAAATTATTACTGGAAAAATATGAAAACAATAATATCGGAGTATATTAATTTTCGCGTATTTGGCAACGTGCTAAGTACGGTAGACACCCACCTTATGTACCCCTAATAGTCACCGAAACCGCATCGAAACCTATTCAAATAGTACATACGCATTTTTTTTATTATGATAACAAAATTTATTTCATTATTATTGAGTCGTTCTCAAAATTCGCACAAGCTTATCATATTGAAGGCAAAACAGCCATTCACGTATGCAAAGCATTAATAAAATATTTTCTTCTTTTGATGTACCAGAAAAACTAATATTAGATAACGGAACCGAATTCAATAACGAAACCGTTAAAGAAATTTTAAATTTACACAAAATCAAAATTCATTTTACCACAGTAGCGCACCCTGAATCTAATGGTATAGCAGAACGATTTAATTCAAGTTTAATAGAGCACCTTAGATTACTAAAAGAAACTTATCCAAACGACAATGACGATTTAATTAATTATGCTATCTTAGGTTATAACAATTCAATACATAGCTCGACAAATTATACCCCTTTTAAACTGATCTTTGGACATACAGACAGACTCACGAAACCCTAACGAAAAAATTTGAACATATATATATATATATATATATATATATATATATATATATATATATATATATATATATATATATATAACAATGTAAGAAAAAATTTAAAAAATCAAAAACAAAAATAACTGACAAAAGAAATAAGAAAGGAGACATAAATAATGATTTTAAATTAGGTCAAATAGTATTTAAACAAAATTCTCAATATCGTAGTAAGAAAAATAATAAATTCATTGGTCCATACGAAATCACTAACCTCTTAGACAGAAATAAAGTAGAAATGACCGAAAAACGAAATAAAAATAAAAAAGAAATAATCCATATAAAAGAATTAAAACAACCTCAACTTGCTACAGGTTATCCATCCACCTCTGCGGCAGAGTAACCTATCCCAAATTCCATAACCTTAATAATAACCCTGGCCTTTTGCCCTACAAATTAGGTAATGCTAAAATAAAATAGATTTTTGGTCATTTATCCAAATCTTTGATATTTCAGATGTAGTTAAAGAGTTTGAAACAATTAAAACAAATTTAAGAAATTTACAACAATCAATATACCGAAATAATATAAATTCCAAGCCAATTGATGAATTTCAAAATGCTTGTAATCTAATAAAAAATTTAGAACAAAAAATAAGTAATCAATTAAATCAGTTAAATCCATTAAATCACAATAGAAACAAAAGAGGATTATTAAACGTACTTGGCTCAATTATTAGATCTTTAACAGGCAATTTAGATCAAGATGATGCTGAAAGGTACGATAAAGCAATAGCACTACTTTCAGAAAACCAATCAAAACTAAAAAATTTAGCTGCGAGTCACTTTTACAAAATTATATAAATCACTTTAAAAATAGCACGAGTACTCTGGTTCATAACGAACAAATCTTATTAAACAAAATAGAAAAAATTGAACATTTATTAAAATATGAAAATTCTGACTATCAGTACCTTGTCACCGATACAGTTATTTCACAAATAATCCCAGTTTATCAATTAATTTATAATATTTTAGAGAAGATTGAAGTAGCCATTTCATTTTCTAAACTAATTACATTTCACAATTCAATAACTGAATCTCATGAGCTTGCAGCCGAAATAATGTTAATTAGTAAACAATTAAAAGTTAATAGACTTCCATTTGAAGGAAAATTAGAAAATATTCTAATGTTTGAGAAAATAATCGAAATTAAAAGTTACAGTAAAGGATACCAAATAATTTTTATTCTTGAAATACCCATAGTAGAGAGCAAAATTTACAGTTATTATCACATTTATGCCTTGCCTACCCCAATAAAAAATTCCTTTAAAGTAATCATTACTCAAACCAGATACCTCATTTTAAATGAACACTCCTACATATTTTTCGACGAAAAATGTAAAGAAATTACTCCAGATGAATACTTGTGTAACCAGAACAGTCCAGTTACTATTACAGAAGAAACTCCATGCGAAATTCAAATGCTCCGCTATTTCAACAACGTTACGTCTTGTAAACAGGTGCCGGTTTAGATGCCTAAATTAAGAATTCAAAAACTGGAAAAGAACCATTGGATCATCACAACCCCAAAAGAAACTGTAGCTGTTCAAAAGTGCGAAATCAATAAAGATAGTATCCACCTCCGAGGAACCTTTGTTTTAGAACTTAGTGAAGACTGTGACGCAAACATAAGTGGTACCCAAATTCGTAATAACAAAAATTATCAAAAAGACTTTAAACTAATTAACTTTCCAAACTCAAACATTAAAAATAAACTCATAACAGACTCAAAAGTTAAATTCGTGCTGATTAAATTAGACTCAATTAATTTAGATGACGTTAAAAACATTCAAAATCTATTAGAAGCTCAAAAACACAAAATAAGTGAAATTTCGGACATAATTCTTCCAAATCAAATTAGTGCTTGGACGATTTTAATTTACGTAATACTTATAATTTTTATAATTTTTGGAATCTTTAAATTATTTCATAGGAAAGGAGTTCTCAAAATCCTGAACAGAAGTCAAGAAACCCCAAATTTGGAACTTTAAAATCCTGTTGCCAGCCCCAGAATTTCCCTCTAACGGCGGAGGAGTTATGGTTGCAGTACAGCGAACCCTGCGTAACACGAGAATGCAAGCTTGCATTCTCACGTTCATTCGACCTTTTCTTTATTTCATGTAAAACAGTTCAGATTTAATTTAGAATTCAATGTAGTAAGAGGTAATAAAATTTATATTTTTGAATTTGTTTTTAAAAAGGTTTTTTGGACTTAATCACATTTATTTCTCCTTTCAGTAAGTGAATAAAAATATGTAATTTTCATAGGCGTTTCATTACTATTGACAAGGAGGTAAATAAATTTTAATAAAATACCTAAATCAAATTTAATTACTATTGAATCGTGAGTTTGTGTCTAACTTTATAGACTTTAAGTAAAAATCTGATGTGTCCAACACATGACTTTCCTATCTAGTTATTATAGGCTTTTTCCGGTTATTTTGTTCAACCTATTGCAGCATCTCTATAAATGTTTAGAGGATAAACTAAATATATACATTGGCCTCATACATCTATCTACCTCGAAACATTTTTCTATAGATATTTATTGAAAACGAAAATACTGAAAAATTTAAATTTAGCACTTTTCCATTACGGTCCATTTTAGAAAAATCATGTATAAACAAAAATTATAGAGATCGATATCGCAAACAACTTTTAGTTCAACAATTTTCATAAAAATCAGAATTTTGCACATTTTGTCAAATTTCTCGAATACGCACCATTTCAGGAAATTTTAACCAAAAGCAAAAATTATAGATAATAATATTTGAAGTAACTTTTATTTGAACAATTTTCTTGTCTAAAAATAAATAACAGATATATTCCATAAAATATAAAAACGACCTCCCATAAAGTACCCCCCCAGATGTTCCGACTTTGTCTAAAATCTAATCTTTTCACGTCAGGCCGAAATAAACCTTAAGTTTAAAATTTAATTTTTTTTCTTTATCCGTTTTTGAGTTTTCTTCAAAATTCGAAATTTACACATTTTCTCAAATATCTCGAATACGGTCCATTTTCGAGAAATTATGTATAGAATAAAAATTATATAACAAACAACTTTTATTTGAACAATTTTTATAAAAAATTATTTTTTTTACATTTTGTTAAATTTCTCGAATACGGACCATTTTAGAAAAATTTTGTAAAAACCAAAAATTATAGATAATTATATTAGAAGTAACTTTTATTTGAAGAATTTTCTTCTACAAACGTAAATAACAGATATATTCCATAAAATATAAAAATGACCACCTATAAAGTACCCCCCAGATGTTCTGACTCTGCCCAAAATATAATCAGTTCATAAGACGCTGGAATAAAGTTTAAGTTTAAAATTTGGTGTTTTTCTGTGTATCGGTTCATGAGTTATGCGACACACACACACACACACACACACACACACACACACACACACACACACACACACGCACGCACGCACGCACGCACTCACGCACGCACGCACGCACGCACCCACGCACCCACGCACACACACACACACACACACACACACACACACACACACACACACACACACCGCGAAAATAGTCAAAACGGATTCAGGGGACCTCTAAACGTAAAAATCCGTCGAAAAAAAAATCGAGATTGCTATACTTTCCTTATATCTGTATACAGGTAGGAAAGTAAAAACATTGTATGCTCTCGTTACCCAATGGTTGAGTTCTCGAGGACCTGAGTTCAAACCGATGGCACATTCTTTTTTTTTTAATTGATATTCTTGTTTTATTTTATAAATTAGTAATAAGGAAACTTAGTTGAGCTGTTAGTAAAAAAAATAAATAAAATTGGTGCCTAACCAAAAAGATTGAGCTAATTTCAACAATCACATGTATTTTTAATTATTTAAATTTCGATTAAGAGATAAATATATCATCCTTCAATGGGTGTAAATATACTATAATAATGATTAAATTTCTTTATATATAATAAAAAGTTTTTTGATACAACTTATATCAATAAACTAATCATGTTTTTGGAGAAAACTATTATTATTTTACCATTATTTATATTATTCGGTAATCTATAAATTACCTAAATTGAAAAGTTATTTGTGTATTAATACCTAACTTTTTTATACACCATTTTACCATTACATTTGTAACTCTATGAAATATGTTCACTAACAGAAGCAAAAAAGAAAACCAAAAGGTTCTCAATTTTTATTTAAAAATTAGTCATTATTTGATGCTATTTCCTGAAAATGTATACAAAATCAACAAAAAATTGTTGGCTTGCATATTTATCTTTTACGCATTTTTACTTTCAGCAGAATCACATTATTTTGTATTACTAAGACGAGTTGATGATAAGAGTTATGGTATTTTATTGATTATAATTAAATGCTGTTATAACTTGTTTACAATACTGGTATTTATTGGATTGATAAAAGATAGAAAGAACTGGAAAATAGTTCAGTTCAGTGAATGGTAAAATTCTTGCGAGTGAACTAAAAACCCCTTCAGTAGTTTTGAAATGGATTTTCTTTTTAGCAGCAGTATGTTTCAGAACTAGCATGATAATCACGAATTTGGAAAATAGTTTTCTAAAAATATTAGTTTTAATTTATTTTGCTCTTTCATTTGCACAAGATACTCTTTTAGTATTTATTGTATTAGAAATATCAAATATTCTAAATAAACTAAATCAATATTTATACAAGATGATTGAAGAAGTATATCTAAATCCAATGACCTCAAAAAATAAGTTCCTAACAGATATCAACTATATAAAATTTGTGTGCAAGAATATTTTTTTGATATCAGAAAAATTTAATGACATTTTTGGAAAGTTTATAGTCATGATTTTGACTATACCATTTTTTAATACTATGCTTATCTTGAGTGTCGTACTTACTATTTTAAAAAACGAAAATTTTGAAGAAATTTCTTTTTCTCTGAATGTCTATGTGATTTACATGATTTTTGTATTCGTAAGTATTCATTGATTAATTTAATAATTTTGAATTAAAAAACATATACATATTACCTGTAAATTTGATTATTAGGCGTGGACTTTGTGTTGGTAATCTATTTGATAGATAGTAGGTCAGTTGTTTTTGCCATTTAATATCTTATCTAAAGAGATAAAGATAAAAATTTAATTCATAAACTTCACTCAATTTTATTTTTAATTTATCCAGTCCTGATTTTATAATATTTTTTTTTTAGTTTTGACATATAAAGTGACATATTTTGTAATCGCAGCAAGTCTCAAAACGATCTATTTTATGCAACCAGTTGCATAAAGTAAAATTATGCAACTGATTAGGAAAAGTTGATTATGTCACCAGTTACGAAATGAAAATAAATGTTTTTAAATCGAAAAATCGAAAAATCGAAAAATCGAAAAATCGAAAAATCGAAAAATCGAAAAATTGAAAAATCGAAAAATCGAAAAATCGAAAAATCGAAAAATCGAAAAATCGAAAAATCGAAAAATCGAAAAATCGAAAAATCGAAAAATCGAAAAATCGAAAAATAGAAAAATCAAAAAATCGAAAAATCGAAAAATCGAAAAATCGAAAAATCGAAAAATCGAAAAATCGAAAAATCGAAAAATCGAAAAATCGAAAAATCGAAAAATCGAAAAATCGAAAAATCGAAAAATCGAAAAATCGAAAAATCGAAAAATCGAAAAATCGAAAAATCGAAAAATCGAAAAAATCGAAAAAATCGAAAAAATCGAAAAAATCGAAACAATCGAAAAATCGAAAAATCGAAAAATCGAAAAATCGAAAAATCGAAAAATCGAAAAATCGAAAAATCGAAAAATCGAAAAATCAAAAAATCAAAAAATCAAAAAATCAAAAAATCAAAAAATCAAAAAATCAAAAAATCAAAAAATCGAAAAATCGAAGTTCTGAAGGTCTGAAGTTTCATTTTGTCAAACGGTCAAACAGAAATCTATTTTAATTGAGAGGGCAGCTATAGTACCCTGGCGACGGCGTTATTTGCGAAGTGGTCATCTTAAAGGTACAAAATTAGAATTGGTGCGGGTAGGAATTAACCAAAAGCGCTTGGTACAGAGTCCAATAGGCGGAGAGTAGGTAATGTTAATATTGTATGAAAAATCGGAAAAAACGGAATAGTGGGTATCCAAGAAAAATTGTTGACAAAGAAGAACAATCGCTTAAACTACCGCTCAGAAGCGAGCTGATGTTAAGTGCTTGTACATGGTGCTTGAAACTGCAGAGAAGAATCACTATACGATAAGTCCCCCAAACTAACAAGATGAGGCTAACTGATTAAGCTGCTATAAATCGGCGAAATACCATACAAATGGCGTATTAGAATAAATGTCTATTATTAAAAAGTTTGGAATGCTGGACGCAAGGTGTCTAAAATATGGCAAGACACTTCTGTAACGAGTTATTGCCAAGCTTTAGTGGAGGGATTACATACAGGTTTGAAAGTACCATCAGGTAAAGGACAGCACTTAATTGTTACTCATACAGCAAGTGACACTGGCTTTTTGGAAAACAGCGCTGTTGGGTTTATATAAAAAAAAACACAAAACTACTACATACTACATAAATGAGGAACTCTTTTAAAAAGTATTTTGCTGAAGTGTTACAGCATGTAGAACCATATTCGGTTATTGTACTAGATAACGCTTCTTATCACAGCCGACGAGTTGAATGCATTCCGACCTAGTCCAGTAGAAAAGCGGATATGCAAATCTGGCTTCGGGATAAAACAATAACATTTATTGAGGACATACTTAAAGTGGAATTAATTGATCTAATAAAGAAATAACATCTTATAACGGTGTATATATATTCAATATGTCGTCGACACAATAACCCGTGATCATAGTATTGCGGTACTGACGCTTTCCCCTAATCACTTCGAAATAATGCACAAAATAGTTACGTATTAATAAATAACCTTGCAATTTTTTTATTTTATGAAAATATTTAACTATTTAAGAAACCACTATATTGAATTTGAATAATATGGAAAAAATGTAAATAAACACAAATAATTTAATATTTAGGTGTAGAGAACTGCATGTGTATATAAAGTATTTAAAATAAAACTCTGTGGTTTTTATTTCAGATTGATTTAAATTTTTGTGCCGTTTAAACATAAGTGAATAATCAAACTCCATATTATATTATATTATATTATATTATATTATATTATATTATATTATATTATATTATATTATATTATATTATATTATATTATATTATATTATATTATATTATATTATATTATATTATATTATATTATATTATATTATATTATATTATATTATATTATATTATATTATATTATATTATATTATATTATATTATATTATATTATATTATATTATATTATATTATATTATATTATATTATATTATATTATATTATATTATATTATATTATATTATATTATATTATATTATATTATATTATATTATATTATATTATATTATATTATATTATATTATATTATATTATATTATATTATATTATATTATATTATATTATATTATATTATATTATATTATATTATATTATATTATATATATTATATTATATTATATTATATTATATTATATTATATTATATTATATTATATTATATTATATTATATTATATTATATTATATTATATTATATTATATTATATTATATTATATTATATTATATTATATTATATTATATTATATTATATTATATTATATTATATTATATTATATTATATTATATTATATTATATTATATTATATTATATTATATTATATTATATTATATTATATTATATTATATTATATTATATTATATTATATTATATTATATTATATTATATTATATTATATTATATTATATTATATTATATTATATTATATTATATTATATTATATTATATTATATTATATTATATTATATTATATTATATTATATTATATTATATTATATTATATTATATTATATTATATTATATTATATTATATTATATTATATTATATTATATTATATTATATTATATTATATTATATTATATTATATTATATTATATTATATTATATTATATTATATTATATTATATTATATTATATTATATTATATTATATTATATTATATTATATTATGTTATATTATGTTATGTTATGTTATGTTATGTTATGTTATGTTATGTTATGTTATGTTATGTTATGTTATGTTATGTTATGTTATGTTATGTTATGTTATGTTATGTTATGTTATGTTATGTTATGTTATGTTATGTTATGTTATGTTATGTTATGTTATGTTATGTTATGTTATGTTATGTTATGTTATGTTATGTTATGTTATGTTATTTATATTATATTATATTATATTATATTATATTATATTATATTATATTATATTATATTATATTATATTATATTATATTATATTATATTATATTATATATATTATATTATATTATATTATATTATATTATATTATATTATATTATATTATATTATATTATATTATATTATATTATATTATATTATATTATATTATATTATATTATATTATATTATATTATATTATATTATATTATATTATATTATATTATATTATATTATATTATATTATATTATATTATATTATATTATATTATATTATATTATATTATATTATATTATATTATATTATATTATATTATATTATATTATATTATATTATATTATATTATATTATATTATATTATATTATATTATATTATATTATATTATATTATATTATATTATATTATATTATATTATATTATATTATATTATATTATATTATATTATATTATATTATATTATATTATATTATATTATATTATATTATATTATATTATATTATATTATATTATATTATATTATATTATATTATATTATATTATATTATATTATATTATATTATATTATATTATATTATATTATATTATATTATATTATATTATATTATATTATATTATATTATATTATATTATATTATATTATATTATATTATATTATATTATATTATATTATATTATATTATATTATATTATATTATATTATATTATATTATATTATATTATATTATATTATATTATATTATATTATATTATATTATATTATATTATATTATATTATATTATATTATATTATATTATATTATATTATATTATATTATATTATATTATATTATATTATATTATATTATATTATATTATATTATATTATATTATATTATATTATATTATATTATATTATATTATATTATATTATATTATATTATATTATATTATATTATATTATATTATATTATATTATATTATATTATATTATATTATATTATATTATATTATATTATATTATATTATATTATATTATATTATATTATATTATATTATATTATATTATATTATATTATATTATATTATATTATATTATATTATATTATATTATATTATATTATATTATATTATATTATATTATATTATATTATATTATATTATATTATATTATATTATATTATATTATATTATATTATATTATATTATATTATATTATATTATATTATATTATATTATATTATATTATATTATATTATATTATATTATATTATATTATATTATATTATATTATATTATATTATATTATATTATATTATATTATATTATATTATATTATATTATATTATATTATATTATATTATATTATATTATATTATATTATATTATATTATATTATATTATATTATATTATATTATATTATATTATATTATATTATATTATATTATATTATATTATATTATATTATATTATATTATATTATATTATATTATATTATATTATATTATATTATATTATATTATATTATATTATATTATATTATATTATATTATATTATATTATATTATATTATATTATATTATATTATATTATATTATATTATATTATATTATATTATATTATATTATATTATATTATATTATATTATATTATATTATATTATATTATATTATATTATATTATATTATATTATATTATATTATATTATATTATATTATATTATATTATATTATATTATATTATATTATATTATATTATATTATATTATATTATATTATATTATATTATATTATATTATATTATATTATATTATATTATATTATATTATATTATATTATATTATATTATATTATATTATATTATATTATATTATATTATATTATATTATATTATATTATATTATATTATATTATATTATATTATATTATATTATATTATATTATATTATATTATATTATATTATATTATATTATATTATATTATATTATATTATATTATATTATATTATATTATATTATATTATATTATATTATATTATATTATATTATATTATATTATATTATATTATATTATATTATATTATATTATATTATATTATATTATATTATATTATATTATATTATATTATATTATATTATATTATATTATATTATATTATATTATATTATATTATATTATATTATATTATATTATATTATATTATATTATATTATATTATATTATATTATATTATATTATATTATATTATATTATATTATATTATATTATATTATATTATATTATATTATATTATATTATATTATATTATATTATATTATATTATATTATATTATATTATATTATATTATATTATATTATATTATATTATATTATATTATATTATATTATATTATATTATATTATATTATATTATATTATATTATATTATATTATATTATATTATATTATATTATATTATATTATATTATATTATATTATATTATATTATATTATATTATATTATATTATATTATATTATATTATATTATATTATATTATATTATATTATATTATATTATATTATATTATATTATATTATATTATATTATATTATATTATATTATATTATATTATATTATATTATATTATATTATATTATATTATATTATATTATATTATATTATATTATATTATATTATATTATATTATATTATATTATATTATATTATATTATATTATATTATATTATATTATATTATATTATATTATATTATATTATATTATATTATATTATATTATATTATATTATATTATATTATATTATATTATATTATATTATATTATATTATATTATATTATATTATATTATATTATATTATATTATATTATATTATATTATATTATATTATATTATATTATATTATATTATATTATATTATATTATATTATATTATATTATATTATATTATATTATATTATATTATATTATATTATATTATATTATATTATATTATATTATATTATATTATATTATATTATATTATATTATATTATATTATATTATATTATATTATATTATATTATATTATATTATATTATATTATATTATATTATATTATATTATATTATATTATATTATATTATATTATATTATATTATATTATATTATATTATATTATATTATATTATATTATATTATATTATATTATATTATATTATATTATATTATATTATATTATATTATATTATATTATATTATATTATATTATATTATATTATATTATATTATATTATATTATATTATATTATATTATATTATATTATAATTATATTATATTATATTATATTATATTATATTATATTATATTATAATTATATTATATTATATTATATTATATTATATTATATTATATTATATTATATTATATTATATTATATTATATTATATTATATTATATTATATTATAAATATATTATATTATATTATATTATATTATAATCTTATCAAAAAGCCTATATCTACCTATTGTGATTTAATTATGAAAAATAAATAAATAATATTTTATTTCTAGGCATGTCCATTCGCCTTGATTCTTTCGTGTGATAGAATTGAAAAGAATGGAGAGAAACTTGTCAGATTATGTTATACTTTACAAAGAAGTGTAGTGGATCCAATAATGACACATCAACTATTGCTAATGACAGATTTCATAAAAGAATTGGGACCTAAAATATCAGCTTCAGGTTTTTTTAACTTGAATAAGAAATTAATACCAATCGCAATATCAACTATAATGTCTTATTTCATTATTATAATACAATTTAACGGAAAATGAATGTGTACTTGTTTATGGTAGCGTGTTTGCACTACTTAAATAATTAGTTAATAAAAACTCAAAAAGTGGAGTGATAATAACCAACTACTAATGTTTTTTTTATTAAAATAACCTTATATTGTTTGTAACAATCTTACTATTTATTTTAATTCTTAAGATTAAAAAATACAAAAAAAATAAATTGATAAAATTAAAAGGGATTGAAATGGAGCCTGGGAGGTAAGGTCGAGAAAAGTTTACCGATGTATTTATTTTATTATTTAAATTTTGAATAGATAAATATATCTTTTTTACGATCACTAACCAAAGTAGGCTTCTGCGCTTCGAAATCCAACCGCAAAGTTGAAATTTTCCGCGAACTGACATTAAATTTTTTTATAAAAAGGCTAGTACACCTACACAACTTAATCAACGCCGTTATTAAAATGCAATGGTACCCCAATATACTCAAAACAGCAAATGTAGTGCCTATTTTAAAAGCTGGCCAAAATAAGGGTGAATTGAAAAGCTGCCGCTCAATTTCTCTCTTAAATGGCTTAGCCAAAATTACCGATCGTGTCTTGTTGACAAGACTACAGACTTACGAACAAAACAACCCCATTATTTCGTCAGAACAGTACGGCTTTAAAGCCGGACACAGCACGGCTGCACAAATAATACCAATTGCACATCATGCAAACAAAGCCTTTAACTGTAACAAACAAATAGTATTGGTTGCACTTTTATGCTACTAAAGCCTTTGATACCGTCTGGACTGACGGCCTAATATACAAAATGTTTATGAATAACTACCCTGTTTCTACATTAAAATCAATAATATTCGAAAAGGACCATACACTGCGCAGGCAGGGGTACTACAAGGTGCGGTACTTGCGCCGTATCTGTATACTATTATGACCTATGATTTTCAAATAGGACAATGGAATACAGACGGCCCTCTACGCTGACGATACTTGTATATTCAAAACACCGGAATCCGCACAAATACCCACCAGGAGGCTGGACCTTCATGTGAATAGAACTTTAGTCCCCTATCTAAATGAAAATATAATTAAAATCAATGCTTGTAAGACTGAAAGTATACTGCTTACAAGAAAAAAGATAGACCTGGTATTAACTAGCCTGAAAGTTGAAAACCAGACTATTAAAACAGATAACAAAATGAAGGTCCACCTAAACCATTGTACAATTCGAGAGACGCTAAAATGGTGGTTCCCACCTTATCTAGACTGAGGTCCACAAGGGTAAACTCGTACACAAGGGTAAACTCGTAGAGTAACAATAACGAGAAATGATTTAACTTGGAACGAAAGACCGAAAGCCGATAGTAGTATTAGGACGTTGAATTTTTTGTTTTGTGAAACATTGGCATTACTTAGGTTCAACCATGTGATGATTTTCACAAGCATTAATTTTTAAAACCATTCTATATCGCCTTTTGATAAGGGTTTAAAAACTTGTTCGAGCAATTTGTCCAATAATAATTGGCCCCTTTACCTCTTAAGACTACTCATGTAAAATATTTGAGCTCCTTATTTCGCCTATTTATATTCTATTAATATTAATAAAGGACAGAAGGATGAGTATTGCAACTATGTTAAAAGAAATAAATTGGCTTTCAGTTCAGAATTATGTTCAGTACATATTACCATCGCATCAGATCTATTAGAAAAAATTCAATTTAATTCGCAATATCACAACTATAATACAAGAAGCCAATCTGACTTTCATGTACGGCAAGCCATCACTAAAAGTTTCCAAAATATAATTTTTATTAAAGGTTTAAAAAATTTAATAGACTGCCTACAGAAATTAAAAAAAACAACAACAATAAATGTATTTAAAAGTAACCTCAAACAATACTTGATAAATAAACAGAACGGATATACTTTCTTGTGATAAGACTCTTTAAACCTGCCCTTTTTAAGTATTTATTGTTATTTTACCCCTCGTTTTACTACTTACTATGTTTAAATTATTAATAGTTTTAAGACGATAGGTTATAGCAACTTATAGCCACAAAACTATTTTGTGTTAAAGTAGATCCATAGAGAGTAATATAATTTACAAAGGCCTTATTCTTTCAACATACAAATAAATGACAACTTTATAATTAAAATGAAAAACACAATAAAATACCTCGGTATCATAATTGATCAAAATTTAAAATAGGTTGATCACATTACGTCATTAAAATCCCAAGGTAAGAAGATTCATTTTTAAATTTTATGAATTGAGGAAATGTATGACTAGGAGTTTACTAATTATTATTTACAATTCGCTGGTTGAATATATCCTACCTCTCTTTTATACGAGTATAATAAAAAAGTGCTTTGTATAAGAACATTATATTATCTGTCTTGCTGTACCTTTATTTATGGAAAGCCTTAATTAAGAGCCATTCACACATCACAGTTGACATCTTGATACTTGACAGGCCCAGCCAAGTATTATTCTGATTTTTGCCAAATAAAATGGCCGGTTAATTATTCTATGGGGTTGCGACAGAGAGCTAGTAAATTTGATAAAGGTGTTTTTGTGACTAGGGGCGAAATAGTAGTACGCTTAAGTTAGTACCACCATAAAAAAGTATCTTTTAAGAAACTGCTTATATATTTTTCATAAATTGGCAGGCTTGGCGACTAATTTCGAATAAAAATAGCCTCCAAAATGGCTATAGTTGCAAATATGAAGGTCGCAACCCGCCTTAGAAATTCCACCTTTACTATCAACAGCTGTTGTTTGACAGGTCGTTAGAGAATGTTTGCAATTTATGGAATGTAAAGAATGTTAGAAATCTTGACGTTAGAAATAATTGGAATTCCTAAAATTGTCACATAAGAAATGCATAAGCGGATTTTAAGAAAATTGATATTAAAGTAGTTAGGATGAACCGGAAATTCTGAAAATCAATAGGGTTCTAAGTTAGAAGTAATTATTCAAGAAAATCAAAACCGCAAGTCAATCAGAACTTTCGTTCTAGAGTTATTGTGCCAGCATACATACACACAGACGACCAGACGAAACATTTTTTTTGCATTTTCGGACTCAGAATGATCGGAAACATAAAAAAACGGGGTAAGAAAATTTTTTCGTCTGCACGAATGCAATACTGAGGCCCCATAGGAAGGGCCTCAGTAATTATAGATTTCCATACGATGAGACTGGTAGAAAATTTAGCTATAATTATTATAAAAGAATTTTAAGTAATGGAGAGCTACTTTATAGAGACTGGCTAGTGTACTCTGTCACAAAAAATTGCGTATATTACTTTTGCTGCAAAATTTTTGGCTATCTACTTAGTTCCCTTTCAAGGCAGGGGTTTAAAAGTTGGAAGCATCTGAATCAAACTCTAAAAGACCACGAAATTTCTAAAAATCATATTCAGTCCCAGAAATCTTTTCTAGAACTGAACCTAAGATTAAAGTGTTGTTAAACTATAGATGCTAATTACCGCAGAAGTATTAGGTCAAGGAACTAAATTATAAAATTGTTTTTGGTGTTGTGTTCTATGATAATATTATTAATAAACCTTAATGTTTTATTTCTTTTGTTTGATTGGCTTCTACGAACCACCCTGAAGAATCAGCATATCTCGGCGCTTTACACATTCCATAAAGAAAATATATATTGACTCATAAATGTTGGGTGATTTTTGGGGCAATAAATCTTTCGAAGCATTCTGTGCTGCACCCAATATATTCGGTGGAGTATTTTCGAAATAATCGTCAGAATTAGATGAACTCATTGTTAAAATGAAGTTTGTATAGAGGCCTGTTTTGTTTTCTGAAGAAAATATCTACAATAATAATTATCATAATAATTACCTAAATATTAAATAGATATATATTTTACTTACCTTATTTCAGTTTAAATGTCGTACTAAATGTCAGTCAATCACAGCCAACTTAGCAAGATTTTTAGAAATCTTTAATTACAATTTTTGTAACTTTTATTATTATTTAATTGAATATTATATTCACTAATAGGTGTTTGCTGAATTCAAATAAGTTTTGATGTATGATTAAACCAAAAAAATTAAGCAACTAATTTAAAATATTTTTGAATATTGATATTGTTCTTGCTTTTTAAAGTTAAAATGTCAAATTAAATAAAGAAGTGTCAGTCATCCATAGCCAACTTAGCAGGATCGTTAGGAATTTAAATAATTTTCGTCAACAGGTAATAACAAGATTTCACAATAATTTTTATTAATATAATATTTAAACTGGATTGAAATAACTATAAAAATATATAATAAAATTGAAAAAATTAAATTAAATTAAATTAAATGTTTAATATACCTACTCATTATTATTTTTATAAGAACTTTCAATACTAAAACTTGTTACTCTGTGGTCAATACACTCAAATTTGACAATTATTTTCTTTACGCACTCAGTGCGTAAATAAAAACTCTTTACGCACCAGTGCGTGAAGTAAAGTTTTACGAGCTCTGCAGCGTGCAAAATGATAGTACTTTGAGAACGGTAGTAGAAAAATGTTATTTTCAGGCCTATCCGTTAGCAATGATTTTTTCTTGTGATAGAACTGAGAAGAATGGAGAAAACCTTGTCAGATTATGTTATACTTTACAAAGAAGTGTAGTGGATCCAATAATGACACATCAATTATTACTAATGACAGATTTCGTAAAAGAATTAAGCCCTACTTTATCAGCTTCAGGTTTTTTTAAAGTGAATACCAATTACAATATTAACTTTAATGTTTTATTTCATTATTATCATACAATTTAATAGAAAATAAATGTATACATATTTATGGTGGCGTCACAGCTTATACAATACAGCTAAAACACTCTCCTGGCGGCAACGGCTTGCGTCTATTCCGTCGCGCATCGTTTAAGCTCCGCCTTTGGACGGAAAAGACGGCTACGGCGTTCAGAAGCGTACTTAGGTAAGATATTGAGCCGTGCGTATAATTTCGTTGATTGCATAATTTTGTTTGAGCTCTCTGTTGTGTTAAGTTAAAGGTACTGTAGCTGTGAGTAGAAAAAGTGAAAAAAAAGAGACATCAATCTGTTTGTGCAGTCAAAAGCTGTTTTAATAAGGATTATAACTGCAAGAAAACATTTTTTCGTTTTCCCAAGGACCCAAACCGATAAGTACCACACTATAAGAAATTTTCATTGTTAAAAATATAATTTTTACAGGGTGTCCCATTAGCAGAGCTGGGTAATTCCTAGTTAAAAAGTAATTAATAATTACAATTACTTTTTATGTAATTTGTAATTGTATTTAAGTACATTTTTAAAAGTAATTTGGAATTGTACTTACAACAAAATCTGTGAAGGAATTGTACTTTGTAATTACATTAATTTATATTTTTTAAATGGTCTAAATACAATTACTTGTCATAAGTACAATTACTTTTCCAATTAGAATTATTTTTCCTATTATAATTACTTTTTCTAAATACAATTACAATTATAAGTACAATTATATTTTTTTTAATTACAATTATTTTTAAATGCGTGTTTGTGAGATGCATGTGATACAAAACCAAAAAATTTCCTGTTCGAACCGGACAATGAAGCTCGAATTCGCATCCATATCATTTGCTTGAATGCATTTGAGGAAAGCGTTGTGCCTTGAAGCAGTGAAATTGTTCAACTCAAGATAATAACAGTAAGGGGGTAAGTAGATGCAGATATCCTTATTTCTAAGACGTATTTTGTATTTATATTATTATAAACATAATTTATGTTGCATAAACATTATAAACTAAGGAAATATAGTATGAAGTGGTGCAAATAGCAGTTTTTATTGGGTAAATACTAAAAAACTACTTATTTACGTTGCGTAGGTATTTCTAGTTATTGGTCTAGTATTCTACATTGAAATGTGGCCGTAGAAAAAACATATTTTTCTATACTTACAGGGATATTAGTTTATCTACGCACAGATTAAAAAAGAAAAAGTAAGCTATTGCATCCAACTGCACAAATATATTTCATATCTATTCTAAGTAGTGAGAACTCTGCAAAAAAATGAAATCCACCAATCACAGTTCATATTTTGGATACCAAACTACTTTTATTTTTAAAATTTTTAATAAGTAACAATTATTCTGTCAAACTAATTGTCAGTATTTTTTTTAGTTATTGAGATTAAATATACACTAAATACGGTATTTTGTTTAGAATCGATAAATAATAACATTTTTATTTTTATTTGGGCCACAATTTGAAAAAAAAAATTTAATCAAACTATATGAAACTAGTTTAATTACGAGTATTAAAACCAAAATCATAAGGTGGCGATGGAGCTGAGGACAGCATCTGCCTTCCATGCGAATAGCCTGGGTTCAAATCTGGACAAGGGACTAATTTACTTTTGTTTATTTTATTTTATGAATTAGTGAAAAACATAAATTATTTTAAAATTAGTTATTTTGTCTTAATAACCTAAAATATTATAGATATTCGTTAGTGGGTCGTACAAAAAATATACTGTACAACTCCACATACATTCTTGTTGCACAAACTACTATTTCAGTTTCAGTATAATTTGTCAATAACAATAACACATTATACAGGATAATTTACCACGCCTCTGACGTTTATAGCGAATCGATAAAGTTTTAAAATGGCTCCTATTTTTTTAAGTATACCGGGTGTTCCAAATTAAAGTGTTACAGTTAAATACCGCCGAAAATATCCATTTTAGAAAAAAAAGTTTCAGACAAAAGTTTTATAGTTTTTTGGGGGAAACATTTTGGCTAAATTCCTTTTTTTTATAGCTGACCGTAATATGGCCATATCAAGGTGAACTTTGGTTTTTTAAATGGGAATCATATTTTTTTCTTACATATTCTTAAAGTACATAAAAAATAAGAAACTTTTGAGGGGAATTTTTTTTTTATTGGACTTTTACTTTTTGAGTTACAGCTACTTGAAAATGTTGACCATATTATGGTTAGCTATAAAAAACGATTTTAGCCAAAAGTTTTTCCCTACAAAACTATAAAACTTTCGTCTGAAACGTTTTTTTTTATAAAAAGCGGTATATAGCTGTAACGCTTTAATTTGGAACACCAGTTATATGATGAGAAAAGCCACCTTTTTAAAATTATTTTAAAAATGTGGCGTATCAAAGTTTTGTGGCACACCCTGTATTTTATTACATTTTTAGATTCTCCCTGAATAACTAATTTCATTGACTTATCAGAATTTTCAATTTTTTTCTGTTAAAACTATTTATAATTGGTCAAAATATTCCTTACTATCCTATTTCTTTTATTTACTACCTCATAATATTTAATTAAAACAAATACGAGGTGGTCAAAAATTCAGACTAAGTAAAATATAAAAGTACCTAGGCGTAGGTACACGGACTTTTGTATTTTTGTTGAAAATCAATAAACTTTTAAAAGTTTACATTTTATTATAAACTTACCTGTTCCATTTTCTTTACTACTTATCGATTTTGTCTTTTCCCTTAAGTTAAGAAGACCTTAAATGGTACAGAAAACAATACACTTAGGGCTAGTTGTATAAAGCTTACTTAAAATTAAGCTCAGTTTTAGGTGATACATGTCAATTTCCGATGCTATATGTGCAGTCTAATGTTTTTGGAAACAAGCCCTAAGTGCTAAATAGTATTTAGACTGTACCTATACCATAGAAAATTTGTCATGTGTCACCTCAAACCAAGTTTAACTTAAAGTAAGATTTATACAACCCGCCCCTAAGATATCTTTAACTTTAACGAATCCTTAAGAAAGTCGTTGCAAACGGCTGTTAGTTTGACACTTTGAATTACCTATTTAAAATTTTTATTTGTACCGGTCCGGTTGGTTCATAGTTCCTCAATTCTATCATAATTTGTTGTTTTATCTGCAAAGTAATTAGAAAAGTAATTATAAAAGTAATTGCTAATTTCTTTTTACATGTAATTGTAATTAAATCAATATAATTCCCATTTTTACAACAGGTACTTTGTACTTGTAATTAATTCCTTTTTTGAAAAAGTACTTTGTAATTGTAATTATCTTTAAAGTACATGTAATTACCCAGCTCTGCCCATTAGTGCGTAATTGTTCAATATTTGTGTTGTAGATATGCAAAATAATTTTAAATAAAAGTTATATGAATTTGAAATATACCTAAATATTTTAAAAATATCTTTGGATTTACAGGGTGTCGCTTTCTTGCCTGGCAAATTTAAATGTATGTTTTTTAAATGGAACACCCTGTATTTTAATTTATGATGAAAATATTAATACCCTAAATTATTGTAAAGACGAGTTGCTACAGAACATTTTTATTAGGTACGTGTATGGTTACCTCTTAATAAAAACCTTGCGGATCCACTCCTGTGATACCTGTCTTACATGTAACAAAGATTACGATGAATTAAATGATTTTTCTTTTTATTGCTTTTGAATGCATATGATAACGCCAATTCAGATACATTTGAAAATCTGCAACTGCCAAATGATGAATTTGTAAAACTACTTTTCAAAATTGAAAAGATATTTTAAAATAATTTTGAAGAATTGGCTACAAAAAATAACATTTGTACCACACTTTTAGAATTAATTAACCCAATACCAAAGAATACCTACCCAAGAAGCGATTCGTGAACAAAAAACTGCCAAGTTTTCTCAGTGTTTTAGAGGTGGTTTAACGTCAAATATAGTTGTCAATTTATGTAGAGAAACGTTTGGTATATTATTATTAGCGTTTTGTAAAAATTGAAATTGTATCTAAGTAGTAATTAGAAATTAGTTTTAAGATTTTTATAACATGAAAAAAAAAATACATTACGTTGTTCATAAATTTTAATGAACGTTCTTGCATCCGGCTGTGAATGTTTTATTTTTAAAATTTCTAAATCAGTATTACCTATAATGATAATTTACGCCTACGTATTAGTCTTTTATTTAAAATGTTTTTTTGTTCTTTAAATCATTCCAATTAAAACAGTAAATAAACAATAATACAAAACAATAATTAAAATATATGACAAACTCACTCCGAGGAACCAAGTCGCTGCTATCAGGATGCAATCGAAATGCATTTACAGCTACCTACAATACTTCTGGATATGTAATGTGTGGAGGGTGGGTTACTTCACAGCACTTAGGCCTCACTAGGCCCATTGTGTATCCTCCTAAGATGATAGGCATCTCCTATCTCGTGAGCCAGCCTACAGAATTCGCCTAGAGGTGCTTCTCTTATATCGGCCGGTATTAGCGAATACTCACCGAAAACAAATCTTCTAATAAATGAGAGCATCGGGCAGTCGTAGAGGATATGCTCAATGGTATCATCTTCTTGTTGCATCCCCCTGCAGGGTGTGGATTCTGATAGCCTCATAATATGGAGATGCTTCCATACTTGGCAATGACAAGTCAGAATGCACGAATGCACGTGATCAGGCGCAGATTCTGTCTAGTCATAGTCAAGTATTTGATGTAGAGTTGTCGGGATAACTTAAAAGCTCACTGGCAACTCTGCAGTTTCTTGTTTCATCCCATCTTTCCTTAAATTTCACAAGGAAATGCTCTTTAATTAGGTCTGCCACTACCGATGTTGTCAGTTCAATAGAAGGGCCAGGTCCAAAAAGTATTTGGTTGGCTGCCTTCTTGGCTATTGAATCAGCAAGAAGATAACCTTTCGATTTGGCGTGACCTTTGATCCTTCTTAAGGTGATCACATTGTTAATGGATACTCTTGCCAAAGCTTTGTGACATTCTAGTACTAACCTTGAGTAAATTCGTAGTCTGTTTAGGGTAAGTAGTGCTTATCTTCTATCTGTATAGTGATATTGTTTCTGGTGATTTCTTTTGCTGCTATGAAAATCTCTGCGAGCTCGGTTTGAACTACATTGGCACTATTGCTCAAAGCCCATTTTACGTTGAGGTTTAAGGAATTGGAATATATTCCACATACTGACCCCTTGTTTTGTTTTAGAACTGTTGGTGTAGATATGAATCGCACCTGCTATTTTATTTGTTTTGTTATAACTTTATATGGATTATGGAAGATATATCTCGATAGGAGCGTATCGAGCGCCTTTTGTCCAAAGCGACATTTCGCCTCACCAGACCGTTCATCAGGTTTTATTCCAACTTTGCAGAGGCGTGTTATTGTCTTCAGCTCAACCTCCTTGATGTAAATATCAAGGAGAATAAGACTAAGAATGGCTTCAATGGATCTGGTTGGCGTTGTTTTCATGGTTTCTGTTATGTTGAGACATGCTGTTATTTCAATTTGTTCTCCTTTTCAGGTAGCTGTCAGTTTTTGGATTTTCGGTACCCAGTCAACTGCGTCGTATGTTAGCATAGGTCTTACCATGGCCATGTAAGTTCATGTTACGACTCTGGGGGAGAAACCGCAGGTGCACCCGACGATTCGGCGGAATTATTCATAAGCAGTGTTTTATTTTCTAAGTGTGAGTTCCATATTAAATTGCTTTTAAAGGTGCTACCTAAATACTTTACCTCTGTTGCAAAGTTTTGTTTTGTGTTTAGGAGCTCTGGAGATTTTAGATGCATTTTTATCCTTTTTCTTTTGAAAAGGACCAATTATGGGAGTAATATACAGTGAATGGTCCTTGCACCACTGTTCTATAATTGTTCTCAAAATTCTATATTTGCAGAATGACCAGGTCATCTGCTTAAGCTATTGTATACTGACTGTAATTATTGTACCTACAGTACTTATTTCGTTATTAAAATAATCCATTTTACATAATGAATCTAGTAAAAATTTTCGGTCTGTCATTGTTACTTTAATATTTATGTGTTTAATTCTTATGAACCAAACGACAAAAATTAATTAATTTTCATACGTTTCCCAGTGTATTAAGTTCCCATGTTTTGGAACATACGAAAACTCATTCAGTTTCGCTTCTTTGGTAGGTATTCTTTGCCAATACCCTTTAGTCATCCATGCCAACGTTTTCCAAAAGAATAACCTATTTTAATATATGTTTAATCTCAATAACTAAAAAATATACTGACAATTAGTTTGACAGAATTGTCACTTATTTAAAATTTTAAAAATAATAGCAATCGGTTGATCAAAATATGAACGGTGATTGGCGGATTTAATTTTTTTGCAGTGTTCTCACTACCTAGATATGAAATATATTCGTTCAGTTGAATGCAATAGCATACTTTTTCGTTTTGTAATCTGTGCGTAGATAAAGTAATATCCATGTGGGTGTAAAAAAAATAATTTTTCACAGTTCATATATTGGTCACCCAACTCCTATTATTTAAACATTTTTAAATATGTGACAATTCTGTCAAACTAATTGTTAGTATATATTTTATTTATTGATATTAAATATACATTAAAATGAGTTATTTTTGTGTAGACTCCAACATTTAAAAAAAAATAAATTTTAATCAAACTACATGATACTAATTTAATTACGAGTATTAATACTGAAATCCTGAAAGTGTCGGTGACAAAATTCGTTAACAATTGAAGCCCTGGGTGTAAAAAGGATTCAAGTCACAATTTGTCGTGAAGTGACTGTTTTAGCTTGAAACATCTATTAGGGAGGATATTACTAGCCATATACAAATTATTTTACCTGTTATCCGAAAGATGTGCTATTTTTCGTAATATTTATATTTAAATAATTTTTTTAATTATATTTGACAGACTTAAGACAAATTTAAAACTTAATTTCTCAAAACTTACTTAATGTAGCGTGTAACCAACCTTATTAAGCCAAGGTAGCACCACTCCGTCTTGCTTAGTTCTCGACCGCCAAATCAAAGGCGCCGACACGGAATTGTGGAGCTGTATTGTATAAGCTGTGATGGCGTGTTTGCACTAGTCAAATGTTTAGTTATTAAAAACTTAAAAAGTAGTAAAGTGATAATAACCAACTACTAATGTTTTCTTTATCAAAATAACCTTATATTGATTATAACAATGTTTGTATGTGACTATTTTAATTCTTAAGATTAAAGAATACAAAAAAAAATAAATTGATAAAATTAAAAGGGATTGAAATGAAGCCTGACAGAAAAGGTCGAGAAAATTTTAACGATATATTTATTTTATTATTTCAATTTTGAAAAGATTAATATATTTTTCTTTAATGGTTGTAAATACATAATCATGATTAAATTTCTTTTTACGTAATAAAAGCTTTGTAGGACACAACATTATATATCATTAAAGTAATTGCCTTGTTTTGGAGAAACCTATTATTATTTTGCCATTTATATTATTCGGCACTAGAAAAGATTAAAACGTTTACCGGTTTTATATTACATTTTTAACTCCATAAGATATGTTCACTAACGAAACCAAAACAGAAAACCAAAATGTTCTAAATTTTTATTTAAAAATGAGTCATTACATGCTGCTATTTCCTAATAATTTTGACAAAATCAACAAAAAGTTATTGCTGACTTGCATATTTATTTTTTACGCATTTTTACTTACAGCAGAATCGTATTTATTAGTAGGAAAAAGGGTTGAAGTGAAGAATTATAGTATTTCATTGTATATAATTAAAAGCTTGTATAACATGTTCACAATACTGGTAATTATTGGATTGATAAACGACAGAAAAAACTGGAAAATAATGCTAGCTCTATTAAGTTCAATGAATGGTAAAATTGCTGGTACTAAATTAAAAACTCCTTGGGTAGTTATAAAATTGCTTTTATTTTTAGCAGCTGTTTGCTACAGAGTAGCCATTTTATTTCTAACTTTAGAAACCAGTTTTCTAAACTTAGTAGTTGTAATTTATTTTGCTGGTACTTTCGCACAAAATATTCTTATAATACTTATTGTATTAGAAATATCAAATATTCTTAATAAAATGAATCGATATTTATACAATATGATTGAAGAAGCATATATAAATCCAATGATCTCAAAAAATAAGTTCCTAACCGATGTTAATTCTATAAAACGTGTATGCAAGAATATTTTTTTGATATCAAACAATTTTAATTGCGTTTTTGGAAAATTTTTATTAATTACTTTGGCTACGACATTTTTTAATACCATGATTATCTTGAATGCCTTGCTTAATAATTTCAAAACCGGAGATTTGGGGAAGAATACTCCCGTTTATCTGGATGTCGTTATAACTTACTGGTTTTCTATAGTTGTAAGTATTTAGTTAATAATTTATTAATTTTAAATAAAAATGCATGGTGATATTGTTATATATACCTGTAAATCTGATTAATAATGCCCCTGTGGTCATTAACCCTTTCAGGACGGCAATATTTTCACTGGTTTTGCCGTGTGGACGGCAGTTTTTTGCATGCTGGGTGGACGAGTGTCACATATATCTGCCACCTAGTATTTACTTCAAAATAAATGAATGTGTTATAATTAAAACTACCTTTAGAAAATAGGCGTTAATAAGCAAAATTGAGCATGACAAAATTGACAGTGATTATAACAGTAACATAGATACAGTAACAAGTATACGTAGGGTAGTATGATAAGAAAATACACTACAGAATGCTTGACGTAAATGCATAAAACTTTAATAAAGTGAAACGAAATAAACAAATAATGCATATTGTGTGCCCAAAAAAAATAACTTAAGCTAAAATTGCATCAAAAGTGAACAACTATTTATACTCAAAATTTGACTTTAGTGTGAAATTCTTGGAAGCATGGAACCACACATAATCCTACATTGCAGTCTCTACACATATATCTGGATACCCTTATCTTTTTTTGGCCCAGTTCTGTCTGGGAACAGACAATGCACCTTCTTGAAGCACTTTTGGACTTGTCAGTTGCAGGTACCAAAGATGGAAAGTGCCTTTCAGTCAGTCTTGAAGTTTTTTCAACAGACACAGGTATGGGTCTATTCACTTGTCCGTATCTAAAATAGATATAATACCATCAATGAATTATGTACAATAGGTACCAAAAAACAAACCTTTCCAAAAGTTGACGTATGAGCTTCAGTTGAAACTTCGCTAATGGATATTTGATAGGATGTTTTGTAGAGAACATGCCATGGGAATTCAGTACACACATATCCAGCGTGTGCACAAACAATTTCTTATACCATTTGATAGATTTACGCAGGCTGTCAATGCTGCTCATCATCATGTCAGAGCGATCAACTGCGCCCATTTTGGTTTCTTGACTTTCTCGTTTGTGGCACGATCGATTCTGTCCAAAGTTATCATTTTATTTTGGTGCATTGTGGTGATCATCGTTACATCCCTTCTATCTTTCCATTTCGTAACTAAACAAATATCAGAACTTCTGAAAGCAGTATCTCCCTTTTTGAGTTTTTCTTCAATTTTGGGCATATGCAGCCTATTAGACCTAACGGTACCACACGAATTAGTCTTTCTTTCAAATAAATAGACTGACAGTATCGGACTGCTATAGAAGTTGTCAGTATACAGCGAATGCCCTTTATTGATATACGGCTCCATAAGCATAGCCACAATATTTCCCGAGGCTCCCAGGCCAATTATATATTCTTGTTCAACGTAGGTATCTTTGCCAATATACACAATGAAATCCAGCACAATGCCACTTTCACAATCACACAGAACATACAGTTTTATGCCGAAACGATGACGTTTGGTCTTTATGTACTGCTTGAAACTAAGTCTACCCTTGAACAATATCATGCTCTCATCAATTACCAAATTTTGAAACGGGTAGAACTGTGATTTGAATCTCCGCTTGATTTCTTCTTGTACGTACTGGACCTTGTGCAGACGGTTATTATTAGCTTCTGCCTCCTCATTGTTTGCCAAATGAAGATTTTTGAGGATTTGTAAATATCTGTCTCTTGCCATGTACTTACCAAAAGCTGGAGTGTATAGTAATGGGTCTACAGACCAATTTTCTTTAACTTCCAATTTTTTATTTCTGGACATTAGCATAGTTAATGCAATGAAAGTAAAAAATTCTCCCACGTCTAATTGTTTCCACTTCTTCTCATTTTGTTGTATTGCATATCGGTTAGTTTCTACTACTATATACTGAGCAATATCTTCAGTGAAGATATCTAAGAAAAATTCAATCTCCAGTGAACCTTCTGTCAGATGTTCGTTTTTCACTCCACTATTACTGTCATCAAATGTATGTAATTTCGGCACAAACTCGTCTTTTGTCCACGTAATAATCAGGTCTCTATAATCTGTTACGTCGGCGTCAAGATTATTGTCGGCAATTTCAACATCTTGCACGTCTCTATCTTCGAAGCTTATTTCATTTACCTCACTTTCGCCGCTCTCCTGGTGGTCCGTGTCAACTTCACTTGGTAGATACTCACTCCCGCTATCAATGAACGGCTCCTCTTCACTATCAGAGCCCAATGTATCACTGTTTCTAAGCAATGCATTAATATGGCGTGCCTCACGTTCATGCAATCCACAATAACTATTATCATAATCACTTTCCACTCTAAACCGCTTTTTTGAAGGCCCTGTCTGCTCTTCTGACAATTTTGGCAGAGCCTTCCCGTCAATGATGAAGCCGCCGATTTAAGATCGGAGATTGATGATATTTAATTCTTACGTAAATTTTGATTTTCTTCTTTGGAATTAACGATGTTTAATAAAGTATTTGTTTTTAAAAAAATATATACAATTGAGTTTAATGATGTGACCACTTTATAGCAAACACTTGCTTGTTACTTGCTTGTTTGGGGTTCTATCACTGCGGATTTTACATCCATTCGCCTATCTTTATCGTTTTTAGTCCTTATTTTGATTTTAGAATGTTTTATTTTCATGTAATTCCTACTAATTAAAATTTGTAATATAAGTAAATTTAATATATATATTTTTTTTTCCCAATTTTTTTTTATCATTTATTTATTAAATTCCCTTTGTTGTTTTTTTTTTTGTTTTGTTTTTTTTTGTTTTTTTTTCCCAGAGGAAACATAAACAGGGACACATTTTACGTCTAACGGTCTTTTTAGACGATTTGTACAATAACATAGACGACCACGGTAAGTTTGAGGGTTTTGAACAAAAATTAAAAAAATAATTTATAATGTAATTTTACATTCACTGATAAGAGAGTTCTTGAATAATAAAGTTAATAAAATAAATTCTTTTTGTTATTGCTACACTAAAAAGCAGTAACCGCCAACTAATAGGATTTACTGCTTTTTAGTGCAGTTCATTCTCACCGTGTCTAATAATATAACTTACTTAAAAGCAGTAACCGCCGAGAAAAACTACAACACAGTCAAAAAATTCGAGAATCCATAAATATTTTGATGGTGGCGCAGCTGCGTTTACCAAAATATGCATTATATCGAAACTAACATTTCTGGAGATACTGCCTTCTTTCTTAGGACGGCAGTACAGCCGACTGTTTACAATTTTAGAATAAAAAATGTCCTATTAGTACCTTGACAAATACAAGTAGATAATTAATACGAAATTGAATCTACAAATTCCCATTCGGATTTCGGCAAATATGGAAATATTTTAACCTACGAGGGTACTCGCAATTGTTTAAAAACAGGAATTCCTTGGAAACACAAATACATATCCTCAGATGGGAATTAATTAAAATAAACAATTTAAAATTAATTAAAAATAAAATTTAGTAACTTCGTCACAAGGTGTATAATAAGAAGGAAAATTACATTCATTTTTGTAATAATAACAGTAATACTGGAAATAGTAGAGATCGGAAACTTGAAAGGTTTTAAATAAACAATAAATTATCATTTTACGATGTTGTTCAACATTCCTTTAATCTTAAATGTTCAGTCAGAACCAGATTTTTGCCTTTGATTATTGTATGTGACTGGAATGCAATTTTGTGACTTACTCATGAGAAACCAGTTTCTACGTTTTCTTTCGAACGAAAATGAAAATATAAATAATAGTTCTTCTGTTTATACATTTTAACTCCACGGTATTATTTAATGTTATTTTTTAAAATAGGTTAATTCTATAAAGAAAACTTATTAGACTTAGGCAACTTCTCATACATTTTCCCATAAATACTGTTGCCTGCCTATATTTTATTATTGATTTTTATTGATTATATCTAATATTTTTTAGTTAAAGCGATAAAAATACATAATAATAATAAATTAATATTTTACTTGTTTTACAAATCTATATACTTTTATTAAAACCAACATATATACTTTATAATTATAAATTCTATTGTAAATTGTATTGTCAATATAGGCAAAAATAGTCCATTAGTACATAAATGAATTGGCACTGCTGTCACACACGGAGCGAATATATCTACCTATTGTGATTAAACTGTTCAAAATACATAATATTTTAATTAAAAACAAGTTATTTTTTTATTTTTAGGCCTATCCATTAGCAATGATTTTTTCTTGCGATAGAATTGAGAAGAATGGAGAAAACCTTGTCAGATTATGTTATACTTTACAAAGAACTGTAGTGGATCCAATAATGATACATCAACTATTACTAATGACAGATTTCGTAAAAGAATTGAGCCCTATAATATCAGCTTCAGGTTTTTTTAAAGTAAATAAGAAGTTAATACCAATTACAGTATCAACTTTAATGTCTTATTTCATTATTATCATACAATTTAATAGAAAATAAATTTGTACATATTTATGATGGCGTGTTTGCACTGGTCAAATGTTCAGTTATTAAAAACTTAAATAATAGTAAAGTGATAATAACCAACTACTAATGTTTTCTTTATCAAAATAACCTTATATTGATTGTAACAATGTTTGTATGTGACTATTTTAATTCTTAAGATTAAAAAATACAAAAAATATATAAATTGATAAAATTAAAAGGGATTGAAATGGAGCCTGACAGAAAAGGTCGAGAAAATTTTAACGATATATTTTATTATTTCAATTTTGAATAGGTGAATATATTTTTCTTCAATGGTTGTAAATACATAATCATGATTAAATTTCTTTTTGCGTTATAAAAGCTTTGTAGGACAAAACATTATATATCATTAAAGTAATTGCCTTGTTTTGGAGAAACCTATTATTATTTTGCCATTTATATTATTCGGCACTCGAAAAAATTAAAACCTATACCGGTTTTATATTACATTTTTAACTCCATAAGATATGTTCACTAACAAAACCAAAACAGAAAACCAAAATGTTCTAAATTTTTATTTAAAAATGAGTCTTTACATGCTGCTATTTCCTATTAATTTTGACAAAATCAACAAAAAGCTATTGTTGACTTGCACATTTATTTTTTACGCATTTTCACTTTCAGCAGAATTGTATCTATTAGTAGGAAAAATTGATGAAGTTAACAAATATGGTATCTCAATGTATATAATTACAAGCTTGTATAACATGTTCACAGTACTGGTAATTATTGGATTGATAAACGATAAAAAAAACTGGAAAATAATGCTAGGTCTTTTAAGTTCAATGAATAGTAAAATTGCTGGTACTAAATTAAAAACTCCTTGGGTAGTTATCAAATTGGTTTTCTTTTTAGCAGCGGTTTGTTACAGAGTAACCTTTTTATTTATGGTTTTAGAAAGCAGTTTTCTAAAAATAGTAGTTGTAATTTATTTTGCTGGTACTTTCGCACAAAATATTCTTATAATACTTATTGTATTAGAAATATCAAATATTCTAAATAAAATGAATCAATATTTATACAATATGATTGAAGAAGCCTATATAAATCCAATGATCTCAAAAAACAATTTTCTAACCGATGTTAATTCTATGAAACATGTATGCAAGAATATTTTTTTGATATCAAACAATTTTAATTACATTTTTGGAAAGTTTATTTTAATTACTTTGGCTATGACATTTATAATTACCATGATTATCTTGAATGTCTTACTTAGTACTTTCAAAAACGGATATTCGGGAAAGAATACTCCCGTTTTTTTGCATGTCGTTATGATTTACTGGTTTTTTATGGTTGTAAGTAGTTAGTTATTAATTTAATAATTTTAAATAAAAATAAATGGTAATATAAAAATAAATGTGATTACTAATGCCCCTCTGGTCATTATAAACACTTCATTGACCTTCACTACAATTGTTTTTTATAGAATTGTTTTAGAAACAAAATACTGTAATTATAGAACCTTAGAATATATACAGGGTGACAATTAAAATACTTTTAATAGCTATATTTCATGAACTAAAAATGTCTAAACATTGACCAATTGTGATTTAACTGTTAAAAATGAGTTATTTTCAGGCATATCCATTAGCAATGATTTTTTCTTGCGATAGAATTGAGAAGAATGGAGAAAACCTTGTCAGATTATGTTATACTTTACAAAGAAGTGTAGTGGATCCAATAATGACACATCAACTATTACTAATGACAGATTTCATAAAAGAATTGAGCCCTATCATATCAGCTTCAGGTTTTTTTAAAGTTAATAAGAAGATTATACCAATTACAATATCAACTTTAATGTCTTATTTCATTATTATCATACAATTTAATAACAAATAATTTTGTACAATTTTATGATATCGTGTTTGTATTGCACGGCTTAAAAGGAGCACAATATACTCTGGAGTTATCTGAAATATATTTCTAATTTAAACAAATCTAATCTGAATTTTTATTATAAAGAAAATGATGCAAATTATATTCAATTCTTAAAAACTTGAAGATTAAAAATAATGATAATAACCACCTAATTATATTTGTAGATTCTATATTAAAATGGGCTAGATGAACAACACCGACAACGTTTACCAAAATTTACAACAAGTCTGTTGTCAAAAATGATGAATTCGCATTCTATAATAAACAAAAAAATTTGTTTCATCATCCATAAGTTTTTCATGCAAAGTAAAAAATTCACCTTCGATTTTTCTTTTATTTTTTATATTTTTTTGCTGTTCTTTTTCCGATTCCAAAATAAATGCGATTTTAATTAATGAAGTTAAAAATATTTTTTAAGATCGCAGGTCGCGATGCCGCAAACAAAAATACCTGAAAAATACACTCATGCACATTTGTACACTCCTGTACATTTGAAAAACTGGTCGAATATGACGATGACATGACCCAATAATGTGAATGATTTCAAAAAGATTTGATCGTGACCGGACCGTGACTTGACCATGCCTTGACCGGCTAATGTGCATAGACCATTAGAATTGCACACAACCTAGATTCAATGCTCAGGGTGTCCCAGTTTAAAAGAAAACTAGTTTCGACCTGTATCTAACAACGATGTAGCTACGCAGTAAAATATTGTTTTTCAATTTCGTCGCAAATCCCAATGAAATCACGAAAACGAGTATTAATTTGAATACACATTACCACCTTATTATATCCTCTTTTTTAATGAACATGTTTTAAGCTAATGCTTTTGGATGTACTTTTTTTAAATAATTAGCTATTTTTGTTTCAAATTTTACTCTATCAAAGGAAAGTCCACCATAAAATATGCTGACTGTTCTGGATAGGGAGGGGCCCTAAGTCATTTTTAGCTTGGAGCCTAGTGTACCGCTAATTCGGCACTGGACAGAGCAGCGGTTAGTAGAGAGAGGAAGGTAGTCTGTCATTTCTCTAAAGACGAGCGAGAAGTGGTACCAGGGACGGACTACGAGTTGATGTCTTAGAATTATTGGAAGCGTCATATAATTACGATCGAACTTCAAGTAAGTTCTTTTGATCTTTTAATTATAGCTCTGTAATGGATTCATAATTCTCAAATATCTTTTCATAATAAATATTCAATCTAATAAATAATTAATGACGACATTAACAAACATTAGTCTGACATTAAACTGACATTATTAAATTGAAATGTATAAAAAGGAACAAATGTGAAATAAATTTTATTTCTAAATAGAATTTTACAACATGCATAAGAAAATTGAAGGAATTAAACCAATGAAAGGTAATATTTTTTAGTAAAAATTATGTATGCAAAATATTTAATTAAGATTTATGTGTATGCACTTAATATATATTTTAGAACTAGGCCAATCAAATTAATTTTTTAAATAATTAATTTTCAGCAAGCTAGAAATCAGTTTAGTTCCCCTATTCAGTCCTAAATGCCTGTAATCTACCCCACTGCACTACCCCAAGAGATCAGCATAACTTTTGGTAGCGAAAAAGTCGCCAAATTTTGGCACTTTTCCAGATTTTTGCTTGTAGCTGAAAAACTATGCGTCGTACGGAAAATGCCATCCCATTAAATATTAATAAGTACTAAATTTTGTGTCGAACAGTATATAAAATTTTTAGTTTAGTTTAGTGGTATAGCCATAATCAATAGTTAGAAACGGGGAACATTTTTCATTTCGGTGTAAACATTTTGCGGTTTCCTAAGACCACATATCTTTAAAACAGATACTCCTATTAAAAAATCCCATGGTAACTTTGCAACGGTTATCATAATTAGGGGGGGGGGGGGTACCAATTTATTGATCCTATTAACCACCAAAGCACCAAATTCATCAAAAATTTACATCATGAAACCTGGAAAGGCAACCTCTCAGAATACGTTCTACTCTCCCAGGTACTTCAACTTCTCGTCTGTTGTCAAACAAAACCAGAACCAGTTGAAGTTTGTCAAGCTCCTTCAAAAGAACACGACATTGCATGATACTGTCAACGTTTTTAATTATGCAGATGCTGATTCTGAGGTTTTCATTTCAGCAGGTCACCTATTCTTGGCACCTAAGGTAAATGAGACCTAATTGGACAAAATCCGCTCCGACATATTTTTAAAATTCCTAACAAAGCAAACTTTCAATTCTTATTAAGCAGCAGATTTGGGCTAAATAGTCAGATGAATTTAAACTTAATAATCAAAAGAAAAATTCTTTTTACTCCAAAGTTGTTCCGCAGTTACCAAAGTATCCATGGTTTATTTAAGTTTGGATTTATTACTAGAAGACATTTTACTAATATCATTAGAATGAGAACTGGACATTGCTTATCACCATCCCACTTCTTTAGAATTGAAGTCAAAGAAGATCTATTTTGTGAATGTGGTAAAGTTGGATCCCTTAATCATATTTTTTTAGAGTGTCCGATTAATCAAACCCCAACATTTGATTTGTACAGTGAATTGGCTAAAACTGGTTTACCTGCGCCTTTTAATATTTATATTATTCTTTATAACCTCAACGAATCAAATTTTGAACTGTTAATTAAGTTTTTAAACATTTTTAAAATTAATTTGTGATACCTTATACATGTTGTACTCCTATTAAAACCATATCGGTTAACACTAATATTAACTTTTGTGAATAGTTTTCTGCAATCTAATGAGTTGTCTGGGTAAATTGTTCCTCAGAACATAGCCCAATAAAAGAATAAAGAAGAAGAAATATATCACTCTATTCGAAAAAAAGGTCCAAATCAGAGATTAGGGAAATAAAGATAGGAAACTCACTAGGAAACCACATACCAGATTTTCTCTTACTAGGAAACCTTAGACTTAAGTCTAAGTAGAAAACGCAACGACCGCAGCAACGATGGCGTCATCTATACATCTCAGATGTTAACTAAAGTTACACGTCATTTGTAGTCAGACAGTGGACGTGGACAACAGTTAACAGTTTGTAAATATAAATGTCGATTAGTTGTAAATATATCGTAGAATCCTGAATTTGAATTTTAAATTTTGAGTTCATGATTGTGTTATCCTAAGCGAAATAGTTGTGATTGTTTTTGTGTGAAATTTGAGTACAATATAGTATATTGTTTCACGAGTGACGAAAAATGATTTTCGACGAGTAAATCACTATACTTTTTCTACGAACTCTATTATGTTATGTAGGTACCTACTAAAATGAAAAAAAACAAACGTTAGCAAATGCTTTATTTTGTGTTAGGAATAACAAAAACTTAACCAACAATTAAATATTTCAGAAATATTATTTATTATTTAAATATTGATTTATTGTTATATTTGAACAATTGTTCAAAATTATGGGGGTATCACACTCAAGCTTTTTATTTATTGAGGTAGATGCCGACATATTTGTTCTACTGTTAAATGTCATTTCAGATGATGATGCGCCATAATCGGATGAACTAGTAGTTTCCTTATTTTGTACAGATTGTAAAATTTTGGTTTGTATTTGGTTTTTACTGTTCGTGGATTCATCAACATATCCTTCCGCAACACTACTAGATTTCCAACCACCGTGCTTTTTTAACTGAAGCAAGTCACCTCCTGCATCCACTAATAGCGTTGCGGATGTTCTGCGAAAACAGTGCCCAGTGTAATATTGGAGATTCGGAAGCGTTAAAAACTGAGTAATTTCATTAGGAAATTTACTGATTTTATTAATTCCAACAACCTGTCTGCTGATAGTTAATAAAGAATCTTGAATTAATTTGATCCATGTTTGCGGGACGTAGGCTCATATATTTTTTAGAAATATCATAAAAGGGTCCAGAAATATGAAAAGAACGCGGAACTTTTGTTTTTGTATTACGGATTTTAACTAACAGAATACTTCCAGTATCCTTTACATCGCTTATTGTTAAATCTTTTAGTTCGTGGCAACGACAAGTGCCAGATAATCCAAAAACTAATGCTACCTACAAATATTAGTAGTTTTGTATTAAGTATTTGTTAAAATAAAAATAATAATTCCGTTACCTTTGTTATTAAATATTTATAGTCAGGTGCATTCTTTAGGAAAGTCTTTATGTCTTCAGGCGAAAAAATTTTGGATTTTTGGCTTTTACAACCATCAGATTTTCTTTTCAAAAGCGAACGTAACTTTGGATATTTACTAATATCGACATCATTTTTAACAGAGAGTGTAGTTCTTAGCATCGAATAAATGGACCATAACGTCGACGGTTTAAAATTTGAACATATTTCTCCAAAGTATGCTAGTAGTACAGTTTCCGAAAATGATTTCACTTTATGTTTTTCTCTCCAGTCCAAAAATTTGATATAAATTTCTTCATATCTCTTTTTTGATTTGGCCGATAATAAATCTGAAGAGGTTTCTTCAGCTTTAAAAATAATTTCTGAGGGAGTACAATCACTTTCTGACTCAGACATCATGAAAATGTGTTAAATTTAGGACGAACTGAAACTGACAGTTCTCAAAAGTGATAAAACTTCAAATAAACAAATGAAAACCAGGAAACTAGGTGTAAATTGGTTTAATTTGCACTATTTTTATACATTTTTATTTTACCTTTAATTCATTAAAGTTTAGGTTAAAACGCATATAGAATTTAATGAGCATCTTTTTATTTCATTATTAATAATTATAAGCTGCCAAAATATTATACGAGGCGACTGATATATGAAAATATATAACAACTTACTTTCGTCACTAGAGACGAAAGTAAACGTTATGGGATTTTTTCTCACTAGTGACGGAAATCAAGTTTTCGCTGAAAGTATCCTGTGGCGAAAGGTGTCTTTTTGTAAGAGTTCGTAGAAAAAATATATTTTGTAATATTACAATAAGTCGGAGCACGTATTGCATTATTAACACATGCCACATGAATAAATTTAACAACCCCAATGAGGCGTTCTTAAATTTACCAAATTAAAATCTAGCAATGTAAGTAACACAAATAGTAGCCAACTTTTGTCGCAAAGTTGGTATTTATTTATTATGTATTGTTTTAGAACAAGAAAATGGCTTCAAAACGTTAGAGAGAGGATTTGATATAGGAAGAAAAATATCTAAATTCTCATTATTGAGGAAAATAACAAAAATGTTAACGTTACACATAAGGATCAAGAATTAAAAAATATTTGTCATGAATAGATCTACAATAATTAATCAATAATAGACTGTAAGTGTAGTATTCTTTTAATAAATAATTTAGCGTAATTACATTGTTTAAATTTATTTACCAGAACATGAGAGTGCAATTGATATTTTTTATAGTATCTTTATCAGATTCTCAAATTTCCCTCTGCGTTATTTGTTTAATCGATGAAAGCACATAGTGGGTCAGATGTTAACTGGTCGTTGTTAAGCATTGGCTTCTTATGAGCGTTTCCTAACTTTATGTCCCTTATCTCTGGTCCAAATAGTACTGAAAATGGTACTAAATTGACTATTTTTAACAAAAACGTACTAAAACTAACAACGTAACACTGATGTATTGAAAAAATTGAAACAGTACTGAATTCAGTACAAACGTACTGAATCTGGTAGCCCTGGTTACCACTATGAAGACTAGTTACCACCATAGACATCATATTATCTAAAAAATGGACTCGCCCTTCATACTGTATAACCAATACACCTTCTGTACGCATGATATACCAGACGGGGAAAAGGGAATCGTACGTCGTACATAGACGTAGTGTTTCGGGAGGGTTTACATATATTTTTAATAAAAAATATTGAATGACCAAATCAATAACCTATAGGTCTTTGGAATCAAAGGTAAATTTAAAGAAAACTTATTCAATTTATGAAGGGCATTAAAAAAGTCGTTTTATACATTTTCTTATAGATTAAAATAGTAGGTAGCTCAAAGTGGAAGAACATTTTTGTTAGTATTTCATTATATATTACCTTTTTTTTTTAAATACATGAAGAGCAAATAAAAATATAAAGCAATTTATTATTATTTTTACATGTGTATTGTCAGCAATCCTTTTCTACAGGTCGAAAAAAGAATAATTATATTGCGGACTATCTTTTTTTATTAAATAAAAAAAAACTTATTAAAAACAATAAAACAATTTTATTTCAGACACATAAATATACAAATAGGATCTTTCCATTACATACCATTTGGGATGCATGTGACGACACTTATCTTTTTACCACCCATATAAAGTGCGAACAGTCACGCCATCTTCTCTTAAATGCCCGACATTAATTAGTAATCTACTAAAAACTAAGTGGTTTTTACAAACATTTTGTTGTACAGATAAAACCTTATTACTCATATTTTTTGTTTTTAAAAAATCCGTAATATTTTTAAAAAATTTCAGTGGATCCTTTACGATTTCTATTGACCATATCATTGCACAAATTTGGATTGAAATACTCTCTACTAGTTTATGTTTTTACATTCGGCGCAGTTTTTTTCTCGGAAATGTCTATGCCAATATATATCTACGATGTATGGTACGCAAAAAACATGAGTGAATATAGAGGTTATACCTGTCTATTTATAATTTTGCAACCCGTAAGTATGGGACAATAATGTTGTGAATGTTTATTTGTTTGATCATTTGGATAATTGCAAAAAAGGTATTTTAGGTAGATACTATTTAGCTTAGTGATTCCAATAAAAAATACTAGTGCTGGTTTAAGATAAATTTGTAAAAAATAATGTTTTTATCATTTTAATTATTTTTAGAGACCGACCAGAAAATATACACTTTCTGAACAATTTTTCGTCCAGAAAATAACGTTTTGCCGATCAAGACCGGAAAGTAGACGTTAGGGACCGGTAAAAGCTTTTTTTAAGACCAACCAGAAAGTTTACACTTTCTAAACAATTTTTCGTCCAGAAAGTAATGTTTTGTCAATCAAGACCGGAAAGTAGACGTTAGAGACCAGTAATAGTTATTTGTGTATTAAGAGCGGAAAGTCCTACTTTGCCGCTTAAGATAAAAAGTTGCCGCGCGACTCGCAGCGGAGTGCAGCATTTTATCGTAAACGGCAAATAGCTTTCCGCTCGAATTACACACAAAAATTTTTAACGATCACACGATATTAAAAGTATATAGTTTTATTTTGCCGAATTTAAATCTTACTACGTTAATTTGACATACACGGCTAACTTGACTAGCAAACGAAAAGTATGTTATGTGAATATTGTGTTGCCTGCTTACTTGAAGATTAATTTTATGATACGCATAAAAAATATTTGTTAGTAAGTACATTTTAAAAATAACTTACAAAATCATCGGTTAGAATATTCAAATCGCAAATGAATGACTCATACACTGTTTTAAGTTTTATTTAATTTTACAAACAAAAAAATTAAATTTAAAAAAAATAAATAATAGCTGGTGAGGATTGAACTCACGACCATCAGGTTCAAAGACAAACGCGCTAGGCTCTACACCAACAAGACATGTTAAATATGAGTGTTAAAAACAGGTTAATTTATTAGCAGTATTATTTTAATTATCATTTAAATATTAAGGAAAATAGTTTGAGTATTAAATGTTCAACTAAAAGATTCAGATTAGTCTACATTTTCTTTTAAAATTCCGATAAGCTTTATAATAACAACCTTTCTAATGAAAATAGGCGTGTGCAAAAAGCAACTTTTCGCCTATATGCGGCAATAATGTCAAACTATGACAATTCATGGAACACGTCAACTTTCCAGTTAGATTAGAATGTGTAAAAGCCTACTTTGGATAGTAATCGTAGAAAGAAGCTTTTTTTTTCCAGACAACACCCGTGCCAGTCACTATCTTGAGCAAAGTAGTTAAAAATAATTACTATTCAAAAATTACATATGACATGACAGTGATTATATTTCACATATATCTATCTATATTATTATATTTCTATCTATATTTCTATCTATAATTATCAAATGTCTTAATTGGAATATAGTTCGATCTCATAGTCGAATATGTTTATCTTAGATTTTATTAATTATCAAGTCAAATAATTATTTAGTTACCAAATGATTTTATCGATCAAACACAATGCGTGAGAATCAACCGCCTTCAACCACAGCTGACCACACACTCGACACTCAAGGCAACTCACCTCGTTCTGCCTGGGGAGGTGTCGGCGGTACCTTGCCTCCGCAAACGTTTCCCCGCACCCCCCGCTCTTGACTGCCGCTGCTCTATATACCCCACCATAATGAGTAATCACATAAAAATTTGTTTACCTGCTAACATATATGTATACATACATAAACTGATTTACAATCAGCCTGACGACAGAGTCATGGCCCTTAACTCATAACTAATATCCAATACCATAGTTGTTATATTGTTCAGTCTCATAGTCGAATAGGTATACATATAGAATGCAGAATGCACCTAGAGAGGCATAAGTACAGTGGACTAACCCGCCACACCCTCACCACACCCTCCACACGTTACAGATATACATAATAATATACAAATTTCTCTTAAATCAGTTATTGTATTTTAAATTTATTAGTAAACTAATCCCTAAAATGCCTAGCTTAATTACAAGAAATCCCTGCATAGGAAAATTAAATCCTTTCATAAATAAACTTTTAATCGTTTTATATGTGCATCAGCGATTTATATCATGACTGTAACACATTTTTAAAATGGTTTTATCTTTCCACTTTTTTCATGCATTAACAAGTTAACTGCCGAGCTGAAACCTGAAAATTAGATATTTTTTATGATATATAACGATAATCAGGTATCAATAAATATTTATATTGATCTTATTATTTTCAATAGGTTCCTTTCTTCGACTATCTATTAAATACTTGGTAATCATTTTATTATAAACTGATTCTGAATATCCATAATATTTTAACTTTTTTATTATATTTTGTGGCTGCTTCCAAGCAAACCTGTAGCATAGTCACTAAGCTTAAAGTCCATTTTAAATCAGTGAGTTTAAAAATGTAATGCGAGCCATTTCATTATTCAGTCATGCTCTAATCATCCAAGTCCCTCTCTGTCTTATTTGGCCTTTGAAGCTCAACTTGTCCGATTATCATACATAATTAAACCCTTTAAGACCAAACATATGTGACTACTATGGCGAAGGCGCTTTCAAATACATTCCAGATATAAAAAGTAAAGTTTCTTCGGACATTTATTCCTTAGATAGTAAAGTTTATCTGCTCGTGTTAAAGCCCCAACCTTTGACGGAAAGATGTCATGGACCAACTATCTTAAACAGTTCGGGACAGCTGCGAGAGCAAACGAATGGTCTGAGAGAAAAGCCAGTGAATCTGACAATCGCCCTTCGAGAAGACGTTTTAGATGTTCTTCAAGCTATACCCGTGGAAGAGACTAAAAGAAACTAAATATGCGATATGGCCATGAATATTTGGAGCATCTGTACCAATCAGAGTTAAAGAATCGCAAACAGAAACGAGACGAGATCCTTCAAGAATATGAAGTAAATATTGCCAGGTTGGTGCGATTTGCCTACCCATCAGCTCCGGAAAACATGATGGAATCTTTAGCAGTCCAAACATTTGTTGATGGACTCCATGACCACGAGATGCAGAAAACACTCCGCTTAGCCCGCCAAAAAACATTGGTCGATGTCTTTTTCGCTGCTTTAGAGTATGAGGCAGCTACACATGCTTCTGGTGGATATAGCAAAGTGAGGACTGTAAAAGAGGAAGAAGGGGAAGATAAACTCGACCCATTGGTTAACATGATGAAGAGTCTTACTAATAAAAATATGAAGACAAAGACCATCAGGTGCTGGAATTGCGGTGAACTGGGACATGTACGAAGTTTCCAACAAATGAAGACGCAGTAAAACTAGAGCGGGTCGGCCTAGAGGGGGCGGCTTCGACCCGAAACCGTTCCAAAGACCTTCTCATACTGATAACCTCTTTGAAATGTCGCGATGATAGTGTACACGTAGATGGCGAAGTCAATGGTAAAAAGTATATACTGTTGGTGGATACTGAAGCGACTGCCACATGTGAAAGTGTCAACATACATGGGGAAATCCAGGTTCAATTAGGAATTGCTACAGAAAAGTTCACTCAAACTGTTATTGTCGCTGATATCGAAGAAGATGTTATACTTAAAATGAATATAATGAACTTACATGGTTTCCAGTTAGACTTTAAGAACAGAGTAATAATAGTTGGTACCGAAGAGGTATTCCTACATCCATATGGGGACAGTACCGTGCCAGTTGCTCTACAGGAGGATACGGTGGTACCTGGCCGAAGTGAAACCGTTATGGTAGCACGGCTTTAAGAAACTATGAAAGAAGGAACATCTTTAATGATGGAACCTTGGAACCACGATAAAGAAGTCCGTTTTATAAACGCTAATGATCACGTAATCATCATCAAGAAAGAGACCAGAATGGGAACTTATGTACCAGTAACTTCCATAATTTGTCAGACAACAACTTTGATAATTCCAACGACAAATTTAAGCTAATAATTGCAGTAGCAGGTCAATATCTGAATCAATTAGAGAAAAAGAAAATAAAGAAATTTCTTCTACGATATCGTGACATTTTTCTACCAAAAGGCAGAAAAACAGGGCGAACTTCTGTTGTAAAACACAAAATTTGCACTGGTGATGCCAGGCTGATTTATCAATCAGCTCGAAGATTACCAAAGGCCAAGAGAGAGGAAGTTGAAAGGATTGTTCAGAAAATGAAGGAATACAGGGTGAGAGAACCTTCTACCAGCCCATGGGTCTCTCCGGTAGTCCTGGTCTAGAAAAAGGATGGAACTACGAGGTTCTGTGTGGATTACCGTCAGTTGAACAATGTTACCTAGAAAGATAGTTATCCTCTTCCTCGAATCGACGATACCTTGGACACATTGGCCAGCAATAAACTATTTTCTGCCTTAGACCTAAAGTTTGGATATTGGCAGGTGGAAATGGAACCAGTAGACAAACAAAAGACAACTTTTACCACTGGATCTGGATTGTGACAATTCAATGTCATGCCATTTGGATTATGTAATGTATTTGAAGGACTTATGGAAAATGTATTGTGAAGGTTATCATGGAAAACGTACCTGGTATATTTAGATGACATTATAGTCTTGGGGAAAACATTTGATGAACATCTAAAGAACTTAGAAGATGTTTTTAAGACTTCAAGCTGCCCAACTGATGCTAAACCCCAAGAAATAGTGAACAATTTAAAGACATTCGAAATATATACAAATTAGAATAGTATTGTTTTAAAATAAATAAGTGTTCAAATAAATTATTAACAAATGAACTGTTGTTTAAAATAAACAAACGTAACATTTAATGGTCAATATCGAAAAGAGATACTTTAGTATTATTACTATAAATTCGCTGTTTGGAGTCAAACAGACCTACTAATTCTTTATTATTAGTGTAAAGTCAAACTCGTATAGATATTATTTTTAAATAAATGCAAAATTAATTAACACAAAAAAATTTTTACAATGGCCATTACTTGAACTCTTCCACAAAAAGTCACTATTATTTGTAAAAAAAAAAACTATACTGAACGTCGCTATCTTATATCGCTATAGATTTTGCAGTAAAATCCTGTAAGTACTGAATAAAATTCTTAAATAGCTGATCTAACCTTGTTTTATTTTAAATATTTCGCTTGACAAAATAACGTTATCTTTTTAACTAAATAGTAGGTAAACTTTTAACTAAAAACTAATATTTTATATCAAAAATAAAAATAAACTGAAGGTTTATCCGGGGAATTTTTGCCGATTTAAATTGCAAAAACAAATTTTAGATAAATCAGGGTGGATAACAAACCAAAGAAAAATTTAAAAGATGGTTACTTTTTTTACATTCTAAAGCTCAAATGAATCGCATCAGAGTGGCATTACTGATTGTTGGTTATGTTGATCCTGTATGGCATGTCCATCCCTTTCCATCTCATTTGAGTCCTTAGTCTCCGCATTCGTGAGTTTGTCTATCAATAATAAGCTCTCGGCTCACGTCATGAATGAAACCACTGGCAGTTAACTTGTTAAATACACAGAAAATATTTATAACAAAATTCATATTTTTCAGCATGTAGCCATGTTATATATTTGTCCGATTTATTTAAAAAGGCTGGGAAACTTTCCAAAGTTTCTGTATCAACATTACGGATCTTTAGAAACTGAGAATGCTATTTTCAATCAGAAAATTAAACAAGAAATAAAGATGACGAAGATTATTTGTAGTGTTACATTTATTATACAATTGCTTACAGTATTAATCTTAGTTACTTTAAACTGCATTTATGATAAAAATGTTAATCTTTATGTACTTTATTTTTTGCAAAAAAAATTTACTCAGTATTATTTTTATTTAAAATGGATTATTTTGGTACTGGTTGGTTTTATGGCTTACATTTTTATGTTCCCGATGTGGTTCTTGATATTTTGTGTGGTTCACATTATATTGCAAGTTCGTTTGCTAATCCATTATTTCAATTGCAATATAAGTAAATTGAAAATTAATGCTGTAAAAACACTAGATGATAACAAGTACCAAGATCATATTTATACGATTCTAAAAATCTGCGCAAAGCACCACATAAAATTGAAAACGTAAGTTAAAACAACATTACACGATCTCTATTTATTATAAGCCCTAAAAGAGAAAAGTGACAGCTGTATTTTTGTATTTATAAAAGGGCATTTTATTTATATTGACTTGTATTTACGAGAAAAATATATTTAAAGTAATTCTACATATTTTCGTTTTAATTATTTTTCTTTAAATAGTGAGTGTTAAAATACTTAAAAAACATAGGTTATTTTGTCTTCTAAATTTCTATACTACATTTTTCTTTAAAAGTACTGTAGTATTTATTAGTTTTATTATTTTACATATTTAATCCTTTCTAGGTTTCACAATTCTTATATGACTATGATTCATATGCCTATTTTGTTTCTGGCTTTTGGTGGAGGAATAGCGATTATAGCTGCCCTATATTTTGTAATGACTGTAAGTAAATTTTTATTTTACAAATTTAATATATTTTTAAATTATTATGTTTTCAAAAAATCTCTAAATCATTACCAACAAAGATTCAAAATGCATGACTTGAATGTTCTGGCAGCATCATATTCATAAGTTCACAACTAAAGATCATTGATCTCCTTAACGAATTACGAAAAGAGCCTTGGTATATTCCAACTCAAAGAAGCAACTCCGTTTTGGTTAAATAAAAATTTTGTTATTCATTTATGACGATTTATTACGATCATGTATTAATAACTATTACATGAGAGTTGCATAGGCTATTTTTTCTACACCCGATAAATAAACAAGAACTGTAAATGAATCACTTATTTGAGAAACCCCTTAAGTCACGAAAAGCAAGTTTTGAGAAAATCAATAAAAACTGTATAATTTATCCGAAAGCTATCTTAATGATTCTATTGTGTTTATGTTTCAATAAACTCATAAGCAACCACATATTTTTGCTGAATTTGGTAATATAGAATTGACTGACTATATTCTTAGAAAATGTTTTTGAAAGTTCTCGACTAATAGGGTTTCTCAAATAAACACGATTTTAAATAAAAAAACTGCTGAAACGGATATTTTATGTATTTATTTAAACAAAAACATTCTTTCCTTATTTAACTTTAAAAAAAAAGTATATTGTAACATTTTCTAGTCTTCAGTTTCCTTTGTAGGTAATGAACAAATTTCATCCCAGAAATTTTGAACAGCAGCATCATCTGTTAAATATTTTTGAAATGTGTTTAGGTTATCCATTTTTTGTTATTTATGGGTAAAGGGCCTGTATATCCTTGTTCTTCTGGCAAAGGTACACGTTTTTCTTTTGAAGTTTGCAAAAGAAATGTGTGGGATAACAATCCTTCTATAAAATCTCTAGCAGTAACCTTGTTAGGTGTATTTGACGAATACGTAAAATGAATAAACTGGTTTATCTTGAATGACATCTTAAGATCTTTGCGGATTCCCCTTCCCTGAGATTCTGTTGATAAGCACGTTTTTTTATAATATTTTGGCCACCATTGTTTGAAATCTATAATATCTTCTATTTTCGGAAATTTTATGAAAAACTTTTGCTTTTGAGGACACTCAAGTATACAGTTTTCTGTATTCGTCAAGAGTATATGTATGATCAAATATGGTAAAAAGGAGTGTCCTCATATTGGAAAGTACTGATTTATTGTTTGGAACTTGTTCTGAGAAACAATCTTACGACTGTATTGTTTTTGTTCTGTGCTAGACGACCATCAGAAAAAAGATGTAAGGTTTGAACATTTTCTGGGATGTTTTTCAAATCATCTATCAGAAATGAACAAACTTCATTCGGTCCCTTGGCAGCAATTCCTTCGTTATATAGATAAAACGTAGCTGAGTTGTCTTTGAGGTTGTGTATACAAGAAACATTCACAACAAGTTGTCTCAAATAAAAGGCTTATTGTATAGGAATACTGGGCAACTGAAGATTTTGCATGTAATCGATACAAATTCCAAAAACCATGTCATCTGTTTTTATTAAGTTTGTAACTTCTTCCAGTTTCGAATAGAATTTTCGCGCTCTCCTCAGGTGCACCATCTTCTCTGCCGCTGCAACACGTTTTGCATTATTATTTAGAGATTTACTGTTTATTTTAAGTTTTAGCGTTTCACATTCACAACATTCACAATGTCAGAGAAAAGGCTTCATGAAAAACTTTCAGATAAAAATCATACTTTACACTGGCATATTCTGGATGCTTATCCTTAAACAACTTATGCATGATTTTTACATTAAGTTGCTCACTTAAGTAACGGTATTCACGTGAACTATAATGCGTCTGCTTGACCGGGAAAGAACCAATATGTTCTTTAATAACTTCAACAGTTTCCCCAGATATAGCATTGCCTGGTATATTTTGACTTCGCATATCTTGTGGTATTTTTCCATCTCTCAACAAAAAGCAAAGACGCCTTACTCTGTCGGGTGATATTCCATGTATATTTACAAAAGCATTTTTGCAAACACTGAATTTTCCAGAAGAACAGGATACTGAATACGAAAACGTACTTTGCTTTAAACGTGCTCCTTCTTCTTTACGAGGTCTTCTGTTTTTAACTGCCATTGTCGAAATCAAACTCTGCAAATACGCATCTTGCTCATTTTTAGTGGAAAAATCTATAAATTTTGTAAAAATTTCCGGTCTGTTAGCTTCCGACACGAATAAAAAACACTTTTTTGCATCTGAAATTAAAAAGAAGCCCTAAGTTAGCCTATTCAAAATACTTAAAACTTATTAAATTTAAACTTACTTCCAGTCCGGACCTGTCTTCCTTTCTGGTACGTTATTCCCCTTATAGTTTGTGTAGGGTTGAAACTTTACTCTTGCTTACTTGATTTTCTCACTTTTATAATCAGATATATATTTTTGTCCGTTCTTTTCCTTTTTTGCTTCAGTTAATTCACTGTCACTACTGCTTGAAGACATATTTTAGATTTCAATCAACCTTCGAACAAATGCACACAAGCACTGACAAAATTATTGTATTATTAACCGTTTATGCAAGTAAAGTAAACAACTTCTACGCAAGACCGCAAGTGGTTTATTTGAGAAACCCTATTAGTCAGCGACTCGTGGGGTTTCTCTATCAAACGTAATATTCTTTATGACGTAGAAAGCGTATAGATTAACTTACTAATAGGATTTCTTCAGCAAATGATGTATCGACTTATAAATAATAATATTTTATACATAACTCAATATGGCCGAAATTATGACTTATGGTGTTTCTCAAATAAGTGATTCAAATATTATATTTATATTTTTATATTGAACGCAATAACAGTGATGACCCTCTTACTTTGTATGTTTATCCATGTTGCTAATCCGTAATGGATGTGTTATTGTAAGTCAAATTATTTTTAACTGTTTTCACAATAAGTATTTGTTGTTTTTTGGACAATTTTCATTTTATTTTTATTAAAATACTTTCATCCCACCGTTGGCCGGGATTTTTTCATTTAATTTAATTATTTAAAATTAATTCTGATGCCACTCGACCATTCACTGTTGGGTTCTAATTAACAGTGCTGTTCCTAAAGTGGCGCTGGGAAACAGTAACAAAGCCTACACAGAACACGAGGCTAATGACCGTAGTAGTCGACGCCGATGACACCAAATTAAAAAAAAAAATACTTTCACTTTTAAAAACATTGACTGCTTGACAATATCCATTTAGGTGTGCCTAAACATGAAGTAACTATTTCGAAACCGGTAGCTAATAAATAACTCATTGATTTTCACACGAGACTCTTTATTCTTTTTTCCAATATTCACAATTTATTTTTGTAATCGTATTTCATCTTTTATCTTTTAACTTTTCTGTTTTAGGAAGTAGATCCGAAATTTAACTGTTCTATGTATTTAATTATGACGACAACATTATTATTTTATTTTACATATTGTTACTATGGACAGTTATTAACAGATGAGGTAATGAAATTTAAATATTTAATTGCACTGGTATAGGTTTTTGTTGTATTATTTTTATAGAACATGTCAAAATCGTCAATTAATATGAAGAAACTCAGACATTGGGGTCTATTCTGTAAAAATTCCTTTATATTTATATTTTCTTCTTTAATTCGGTCACTATTTAAACGGATCTTTAAAATACATTAGAGGACTATCTTAAAGAAATCTGTTTAAATAATGACAGAAGTAAATTAACGAATACAAATATACTTTTAAAGGCCGCCAATATTTTTAAAGGCCGTTAAATATAAAGGAATTGTTACAGAATATACCCTAATATCAGTTAGTGTTTTGTGCGTTGTAAATTTTTTTAGCGTTTTAATAAATTAATGATTTCTAAACTATCTCGCTATTGCTACTAATTAAATTAAGAGGCACTATATTCAAAATATGCTGCCATTTCCAAAAATCACCATTTCTCCATCTCAAAACTACACTTGGATAATTAATTATTTGTTGGGATTGTAATATCTTCTTGCAAACACTGCAATGCTCTATGCTTTTTTTATTGTACGCCAAGTAGTTGGGTTGTGGAAAAAATCAGTTTTACATTTATAAAAAGAATTATTTTTCTTCGAAAGAATGCTTTTAATCGAATTAAATTACCGGTTTTGAGCTTACATTAAATTGTAATTAGATGAAACAAAATGGATTCTATGTATTTTAGGGTGATCTTTTCGAAAAAAGACAAAACAAAATGTAGCTGTTTTCAAAACGCAGTTTACGACATTTGAAAGATTAGGGAAAATGCTAATGTTCATGTCTCCTGAGAAATTTTGATCCGATGCACCGTTCTCGCGGTATGGACGATTTAAATTTGTTTAGTATTTTGAGGCGGCGAAGATCAAAAAATTAAATTTGTTAAATGTTCAAACATTAAATTCTTCATAACTTTGGTAAAAATTAAGATATTTAAAAAACAAAAATGTGTTTTGAACTTAAGGAATGTGACTATTGATTCCCAGAAGGGGGCAAGAGAAATCCCAAAAAAGGGCAAAGTGTACCGCGGGCCTAATTTCATTGTTTGCCTATAACGGCCAAACTATTTGAATTTTTTTAATGCCACTTACAAAGTTTACTCTTGAATGTGATATCTTATGTTTGTGAATTTCACCGAAATCGGACTATAATTGGCCAAGATATCAAACAATTAAACAATTTTTTTTCGAAAGTTTGAAATGGCACAAAAATGCCAAAAATGCACCCAATGGCTCAACACTTTTATTTTTTAAGTACTTTATTGTATCTAGAATACGATTACATTACGGAAAATTCTGCAAAAATATTTTATCTATTTTTTTGACCACTGTTCATTGAGTGACGACCAAAAAACACGGTTTTTGAGAAAAGTGGCCTAAAATTGACGATTTTCAGTTTTTTGGTCTGAAAATTGAGCAAACCCAAATTTTATGTCTTCTGAATGTGTATACAAAGTTTAAAGTGTATATGTTTCTTCTAAGTTGTAGAATTCTCCCGACAAAAGTCCCATTACACGCGCTCCACGGGATCCAAAACTCGTGTATACACTGCATTTCTGTAATTTGATTTTTTTTTGCGATTTTCAGTTTTAAATTTCTTACATACCTAAATTTATTAGGCTTAAAATTTATTAAATTGTATTTTACTGACTTGTTATAAGAAGTTTCTTGAGTTTTGTGCAAAATATAGAATTACCGCAAAATTAGCCGCACGTCGCATCAAGAATAGCCATGGTCTCGGCGTTCGCTATCCGACAAGTTTAAACTTCAAACAGTCATATTATTACAAATTGAATCGCTTGATAGCATAGAAAATGGAGACTACGAAGAAAATGATTATGAATACATTGAGAATCTGCTCAATGAATTGTAAATCAATTGCTATTACGTTTTGATTAAATGAAAGTTGTTGTAATTGTAAAACTGTTTTGATTAGATGTAAGTTGCTGTAATTGTAATTAAATGTAATAGCCAACTATGACTTTTCTTATGTAATTGTGATGAAATACATAAGTATAACTATGTTTAATAAAACTGCTTTTGGCTATTGTTATAAATACAACCATCCTAACCCGGCCTCCAATCCCCTCCAGTGCTGCCAGTTAATCCTCTTCATTTGGGATTCACAAGAAACCGAGACCGACATCTTGCATTCCATTTGCGCGCATTGAGTGCCTAACAATACCAGAAAAATGTATAAAAAATGGTTTCTATTGACATTTATCCCAGAAGTCAATGTTCAGGTTCTCGTTGAGATAAAGGCCAGAGTTTTCCAGATATTCTACTGTGTTCTTTTAAATGGTGAGAAATTTAGTTGAGTCGAACAACGACTTGTCGATTCATTCAAAGAAAGAGAAAAAATTAGGAAAATATTTCAAAAAAAATTTGGCCACGATTTCGCGAACTATTGCAGATTTGCAATGCGACCTATGACATTCGAAATATAACCAAAAACTACGCATTTTTTGTGCTTAGAAAATTGCTCGTAAAACGAGTAGTTTTCTCTTAAATCCAACATTTTCCCTTTTTTTTTTTTTTTTTTCGAGAAAAAACAAGCACGCTGTCGATTTTTTCCCGTAATTTGAGAACTTTACAGACTGAAAATATATAAGAATCAGTAAGTTTAATGAAACAAGCTTACTTTCTCTCCCAATTGCCAGAAAACGCCCCTTTTCTCGAGAAAATTCGAGTAGCTTCAATTCTCGCGAGAATTACCGATCTTTGCACACGTGCGCTCAGAAAACAGTGGATGCTAGAAAAAATTAATATGCCACAGTTTTTCATGTTTTTTTTTTTCCTATTTTATCTAATGGAAACAGTTTTCTATTCAGATAATTAGTTTTCGAGTTATTTTAGAAAAAAGTACGAGAAATCAAGAAAAAATTGTTTTGCAATTTTTTCAAAAAGTATTGCTGATTTCGCCACTAACCCGTCTCATTCGGAACGTAACCAGAAAATACGTATTTTTGTCATGCATATATATCTTCTCCCATTTCAATTTTTCTTGTAAGTAACTAAAAACCAGATGTTAGAGAACATAAAACAAGCTTATCACCAAGTTGGAACTTACACTCAGGTTTAGGATTAATTTCCTAACATTTTTAAAGTATCCTTTTTTATGTATTTTTTTGTGCTTTTTCCGATGGTGAAGTTAGTTTTTTCAAATATATTTTTTTGTTAGATGTTTTCGGAAAACCCGGAGCAAATCATATGGGAAAAAAAATTAAAAAAACTACGCCTTCCGGTTTCCTGCGAATTCCCGAAAAATTATGGCAGATTTCGCCGCTGGACTTATTTTATTTGAGAGCCAACAAAAAAATACGCAACTTCTCTCATGGGCACATATGTCTAACATTTATAATTTCGCCACAAATTCATCGCAAATTTCATGTCCATGGTTCTGATCAAAGAAACAAAAAAACAACTTTTTGGTAAAAGCATTTCTGGCGGCGAGAAATTTGCCATTAAACTACCTGTGCAATAAATTTCCGAACTATATTTGCCTCCTCTTTCGATTGGTGCATTTATTTTTACTATAGGAATAATACTTGCCCAGATAATTAGCATTTTTACCATGGAAAATTCCGGAAAACCCGGTTTTTCCTAATTTAAAAAAAATTGAAAAACAGCTACATCTTTTTTTTCTTTTTTTCGGAAAGATCACATCAAAATACACAAGGTTCACTTTGTTTCATCCAATTACAAATTAATGTAAGCTCGAAGGGGCTTTTTTTCCTTATTTCATTGGACTATTTAGTTCACACCAATTATAGTTAAAAGAAAATGTATATACACGCCCATCTTAGAGTTCTTACTATTTCAGTACCTTCTAAAATAAATTAAAAAAATCTTATAGTACAATAGTATATTATGCAACGATCATGTATTAATAACCATTACATGAAAGTTGCATAGGCTATTTTTTCTACACCCGATAAATAAACAAGAACTATAAATATTATATTTATATTTGTATTGAACACAATAACAGTAATTACTCGTATTTCTATAAAAAATTGTAATTAATGGTATTACCTCGGGTATTAGTATTACCATAGATTTTTGGGGCAAAATACTTTGTACTGCATTTTCTGCTTTTTCCAATATGTGTGGAGGAGTCGATGGTAAGTAAGTCTTCTATATCGCTGATATCAGACATTTTGATAATATAATTATTGATGTTTAGCTATCTATGAAAATTTAATACGTACTGATTTTGACAACTAAAACAATTAAATAGGAATCTAGGACAAACGTCAAATGCACAGTATGCTTGATCGAAAAATTATGGGTTTCTATTGATTAAAAATCTGTATCATTATGAAACAGATTATGGGCATAAAGTGCATGATTGTAATACGGGCGTAAAAAAAATATGACACTCGGAAGGAAGTTATGCGGAATAGTCCATTTTTTATCTTGCCTGACTTAGATGATTTGGAGTGAGGGTAGCCATATGTGAGTAGTAGGGATTAAGTGTAAGGGGTTAAAGAAAAGGTCCTTTATTTCTCACAAGTCAATTTAATTGGCGACCGGTTTCGAAGTTGTCACTTCATCATCAGGCACACCTAAATGGAATGTCAAGGAGTCAGTTGTAATAAAAAACAATTATAAAAGCATGAACGGACTTTAACATATGTTAAAGTCGCCAATTAAATTGACTTGTGAGAAATAAAGGACCTTTTCTTTAACCCCTTACACTTAATGACTTAGATGAACTGATATAGACGAACTGGATCCTCTCATTAACCATAAACAATCTAATTATTTTATTGTATTATTTTTCACTTTTTACTAAATATTAAGAAGATAATAAATGTCCCTTACAGTTGACTAATTGTTTAATACGATTAAACTTGTCTAAGTGTTTCATTACTTCACGACGTCGATCCCGAATAAATACTATATTATAATACAACATGATTTGAATTCTTAATGTTTTAGTCTGTAAAATTCTATGAAGCTCTTTGTGAGAGTCCTTGGATTTACTGGAACAAGAAAAATCGCCAGATGTTATTGATGATGTTGGTATGTACAAGACAACCACTCGAAGTTACTTGCTACAACATAATGTCACTTAACTTTGCGCTCACTTTGGCTGTAAGTTATGTTTTTAAAACTAGATCAAATTAAAATAAATGCGCTACAACACTCCTGTTCAAAATTACCGTACCACTAAAAATATTGATATTATATTTGTGTTATTGTCATTTTTAGTGAATTTAATGTATGGTTAATATGAATAAGGGTAATTTAACATTATTAAATAGAGAAACATTTATTTCAATTTAAAGTTGGAACAATTAAGCAAAATGTAGCAATAAGATACAAAAAATTGAAAAGGGATAAAATCTTTTAACTTCATAAAACAAACGAAAAATCAAATTAAAAAAAATTGATGGACCCTAATAAAGCGGAATACCTCCTCGAGCTCTTATGACCGCTTGCATTCGTCTGGATAAGATTGTTATCAAGTTCTGAATGTTTTTCCGTTCTAACAGAACATCATGCTCCACTTCTTGCAGGTTGATTGGGGTAGGTATATGACGCCGAACTGATTTTTTCAGAACATCACAAAGGTGCTCAATGGGATTCAAATCTGGACTTCATGAATATTAATCTCATTTAGGTAATCTAACACAGGTCTTGCGATGTGAGGGCTTGCATTATCTTGCATAAAAATGAATGTATCCCCTATAAATGGCGCAAACTGCATAAAATGGTCTTGAATAAAGTTTTATAGATATAATTCTGCATTCGTAGATCGTGGACGAATGGGGACTAATTCTGTGCGTACGTCAAAACAAATTCCTCCCCAGAACATTTTTGATCCACTATCAAATGGTTCCCTTGAAGAGATAGTGCAATCACAAAACCTTTCTCCAGGTCTCCGCCATATTCTATCACAACCGTCTGGAGATTTTAGACTTACTCTGGTTTCATCTGTGAACAAAACTCTCTTCCAGTCATCGACAGTCCAATGGGCATGATCTCTGGCGAACCTTAATCTGCGTGATCTGTGATCTACGGTAAGCAATTGTGCAGTAACAGTTCTTCTGCTAGCCAATCCGGCTTCTTTTAGTCTTCTCCTAACGGTTAAAGCAGAAATTCTCACATTTCTTACATTTGCGAGTTGATTACTTAGATCTTTACTTGTACATGTTCGGTTTCTTGACACCTGTTGTCTGAGAAAGTGCTCATCAATTTGACTTCGGCCTTTTTTCTGTCCTGACCACGCTTTCTAAGATGAGATCCATTGTCCCTAAATCTTCTAATCAGTTAACTAACTGTTGAATGATGAACACCTAACAAATTGCCCACATAACGCATACTTTTTCCCACTTCTAGCAAAGTTACAGCTCTTACATTGCTTAAATGGCGTGCTCGATTCATGTTTTTTAGCGAATAGGTTAAATATTGATCTTACAAATTAAGATAGTCACTTAAACAGCAACTTTAAACATTACATTGACAAAACTGGAATGATTTAAACAAAGTAAATATTGTTTTTCCCTTTGCCAAATTAATACAGTATAGTCGTAACAATTCAAAACTGACAAGAATACCTACTTGACAAGAGCCACCTGTTTTTTTTTACAATAAACGTCAGTATTGTCTTAAATAATCAAAATTAATCTTAAATTGTAAGTGGTGCGTTATTTTTGAACAGAAGTTTATATTGTTCACCAAATGAAACTACAAACCCGGGACCTTTCACATTAGTCGACACGACACCGCAACGACGCCGACATTGAATAAAACTTCGTGTAAATACATGTTGACTGTTTTCACATTTACCGACTTGTCGATGACGCATCGTTGCAGGTGACGACATGTTGGCGAGAAGCAGGAAACAACTTTTGTCCTGTTTTATTTGGGTCATCAAGCAACTTTTCAAATAGAATATAATAGAAGCTCTCTAAATATCTCAATTTTATCATTGGATGTACCCACAACTGCCTTTATTTCGTTTTTTGCGTCTCAAATATAACAAATATAACCAAATACAATTTGTTAACTCTGGATATGGTACTGCAGCCGGATACTGTGCCGGATAATGTGAAAATATTCTGCCGTTGTCGGTAGATGTGAAAGGGTTTTAAGACTGTCTACCAAAACAAATTTATATTATGAAAAACATTTTTGAGATACCTACTAAATAATAAAACGCAAAAATGACTATTGCCTATATTATTTTAAATACTTACTTTTTACCAATTTTATTAAATGTTCCCCATATTTTGAATTCCTAAAGATATGCAAATTTACTATTAAACTATTTAAAGTAAAAATTTATGTTGAAAATTAAGGTACCATTTCGGAACGCACGACAGACAGCAGAAGCGACGGAAAAGGAGACCAAAAACGGTCTCTTCACGTCTGAACAAATGTAATTATTAGAAACACATTTTGCAAGGCGCGACCAGTGCTAGAGACAGAAGTTTACGATAGATAGATCGGTCTCGGGGTAGCGTGGCACAAAATTGATCGAAAATATTTGATCGAAAACATTTGATCGAAAAAACATTTGATCGAACAACATTTTATCGAATAACAATTGATCTAAAAGAAAAATGATTGAAAAGAATAATGATCGAAAAGAAAATTGATCGAAAATAGATTTGATAGAAGAAGCAATTGATCTAAAAACCAAATATTCATGAAATTATAGAAAAATAAGAAAAATTAAAACAAAAATTTTACCTAATTTACCTAACCTGTGCGGCTTAGAATCATCGCTGGTTGTTTCGCAAAAACAAACAATGAAAAAATAAAATAAACTAACGTACCTAACTTACCTAACTTGTGCGAGAGCAATCAGTTAAATTTGAATAGTACACGTTAGGTAAATTATTTTTACAATTTTTTTTGCGAGGCAAACCGCAACGATTCCAGACTGGAGCAATTTAACTGATTGCTCTGACACAGGTTAGGTAAGTTAGTTTGGTTTTTAAAAAGAGTTACCTAACCTGTGTCAGAGCAAGTTAAATTGCTACAGGCCACATAGGTTGGGTAAATTAGTTAAGTTTTCTTTATTTTTCCCTTTTTTGTATAATTTTTTTTGCGAAGCAACCCTCGAGGGCTCCAGACGGCACAGACTAGGTAAATTAGTTAAAAATTTTCAATTCGATTAAATGTTGTTCGATCAATTTTGTGCCACCCGCGTTTGCTGCCTCTCTCGCTTAGTCATCGCTTGTATTTCGAGGTGATTAGTTGATATTTTAGAGAAATGGTAGTTGCAAAGTTCTTTCGATCTATCCTGGGTAGAGTTGCCAGATGAAAATTTGCTCGAACAGTAGGTGGGCGAAAAAAAAAACAGTAGATCTGAACAGTAGATTTTAATACAGAGGAAAATAATTATAATTTGCAGTGTAGTAAATAAAAAAAAAACAAGCATATAAGAAACGAAAAATAAACATTTTTCTACCCAAATTAGAAAGTTAACAAAGCATAAAAACAAATAATAACATTTTTAATATATACTTAACGTATAGAAACAAAAGTATTCTGAATCAGATAATTCAAATACGTTGTGTTTGGCATGCATGTTCTTTTTATGATGCCCTATTATTTCTTTGTTGCTTTTTGAATAAAAACATAATGATTATCTTGATGTTTTTTATTGAGCAAACCTACAATGATGACTGCTTATTACGTTGCTTTTACTTCAGCAAATTTACTAGAGAAAATAGTCTTCGACCATTTGCTGAAGAATGAGGCAAATTTAATAAATTAAGAACAAAATTTGCTAAGTTGGCGAAAACAGTAGATTTCATGCCTAAAACAGGAGAACAGAGACAAAAACAGTGGATATATTTAAAAACAGAAGGTCTGGCAACACTGATCGTTCCTCGAATGGTGTCTGCGGTTGTCGTGTCTCCTGTATCTTTGCTTCCCAAATATGTGAAGCGTAACATAAATGCATCGGTCTCCTTTGCCGTCGCTTCTGTTGTCGTCTGTCGTCTGTCGTGCGTTCCAAAATGATACCTTTATAAGCATCTACCTGACATACTCCGGCACATTGAAGGCCGGTAGTCCAGCAAGCGAAGCTACAGGAGTGAGGTTACTAGACGTCAACAAAAGTCCGGAATTTTGAAATTTGTTCGGAATAAGCCGGAAATTTAAATTGTCCGGAATTTTCAGGAAAATCATCAAACGTATTAAGGTAAACTTAAAATCCCGTATAAACAGTACTGTTATTTTTTCATAGTTTATTTTTTATGAAACTATTTAAAGGATGGTTTTGTTTTTTAATTTTGACGCTAGTTACTTTTTTAATAAAACATTTGGCAATAATTTCATAAGTTGGATTATTAATATTTTGTCCGGAGTTTTATTATTTTGTCAGAAGTTTCATTATTTTGTCCGGAATTTTATTATTTTGTCCGGATTTTTAAGGAAATTACTGGAAGGAATTGTATTTTTAAATATGGTAACCCTACACAGGAGGTTTAAAATAAAGAGAAGGGCGGGCTAACCTGCACCATTACTTTTTAATATATAAAGTAATAAATGTCATAATTAGTTTTTTTAGGTTAACAAAGAAGTTTTTTGTAGAAAATAATATAATGGAGTAAGTAAAAGTACTAGATATCTGGTTATCGTTATAAGATTATGTCAAGCTATTAAATTTAAGTTTTAATATTTTACTATGGAAATTTTCGTTAATTTTGGTATACAGTTAAATACAAACCAAATAAATATGTGCTGCATACCAATCGGTACCTGGTGGAAATGGTTACCTGAGGGCATAATGAATTTAAGAGGGTCAATGATATATGTTTATATAGATTGACTATCCATATGTTTTTTTATTATAAACACAAGCTCAAAGGCTGTAATTTGGTTTTAAAACACATTTTTACTAAACCGATTTTGATTAACTAGCACTTGCGAGGCAATATGATCGCTTACAATGCGGCCCGCTTTGAGCAATCTGTATAACTATGTATGCCATTAATCCTGTTATATATTTGCACAAAATATTCATTTTTTTAGGCGAGCCGTTTCTGCTACAGTGTTTTTACAATTGCACGACAATTTTGATTATTGATACAAAATCTGCAAGCATATAATAGGCACTATGGTTATGCAATTATTAATACACAGCAAGTATATTTACCACATTAGATATGTAGTAAAAATAAATTTGTAGTACGAATAAATTCATATAATATTTATTTTATAGACATTTTTATTATCCTATATCTAGGCGTTATCTTCATTGTGCTTTTTCATTCTAAAGATCGGTGCATCTATTATATTATTATTCTTTTTATAGTGATTATCTACTTATTAAATCCTTAAAACTCGTTAACATTATAATTCGAAGTTTTATTGATGTAAATATGTCGTAGCACTGCAAAAGCGGAATAGGACGATTTCAATATCTAAAAATAAAAATATAGTTAGCTGACACATGTAGAATATTGTTCCAGTTTTCTAAGCTATCTTCCAAACGAGATAGTATGTATTGTAGGTAATAATGGCAATGATACTGGCGACACAAAGTAAATCTGCAGTTTCAAAAATAACGTTATTTTTTTCAATACCTTTCTATTTAGATAAAGGTAAATCAAATTATTAGACGTACCAATATGAAAAAAATCATTACCAATTTTTCTTTTTTATCTCTCCCTCACGAAAAAATTCTCGAAATTGCGAAACCTATTACAAACTATTACTTACCGACATTAGTGTGGCCAAATTTAACGAAAAATAATTTGCAGCCCTCAAGTTAACTGGCACTTTCGCTCTTTCCATGATGATTATAAAACTTTTTCGTATTCTTGCATTGCATTTAAACCATTCGGTAGAATACACAGCTTCAGAGATTTTATCGCTCTAAAAAATTACCACTGGTTTTAAATTTAATTTTATAAAATATTGCATTGTAGATTCGTTATAATTCTTACGATTTATAAGCCTCTTATTCAAAAAAATACGTAAAAGGAAGGTACATTTTTAATTTCAGCCAGTAGAAGTGAATTCAAAATCCAGAAGTTGGTGCTCGAACCACTTATAGAATAATTACAGTCCACAGCCAAAGGAAAGACTCTCAATGAAGGAATATTTCGAGAATTAACCCCTTTTATGTCTTTTTAGTTTTGATTTATAACAATTAAAACTTTTAGAGTCGTTTACACAAATGTAGTTAGTGCATAATGCAATTAATTAAGCTGGTAGTAGTTGCGAGAAATCATAAAAGTGTACCGTTCCAATAAAATGACAATTATTTTGTCAACTTACTGAATTAATTCTAACTCTGGGACTTTATGGGAAGAAACATAAACTTAATAAGTACATGGTCGTCTGAGATATCAATTTAGGTAAAATAACTATACTTACACTATCCATCAATATATGACCATACCAGCAATACATAACAAGTTGACACATCATGCACATGAAGTAAACAATAAGAAGTATAAACTGTATACTTGTGACTGAAATCTGGAAAAAATATGAGTGACAACTTTTTGTACAATCCAATTAGTAAAACAACTTACGACCAATATTTGAAATCCTGTAAGGCATATAACAATAACGCTACAAAAAAATTGCACAACAATACCATTGGAGAAAGTTTTTTCCACTTCAGCTAAAAAACTGAAATATAACATTATTATTGTTAATTTCTAATTTAAAATAAAACTATCATATGTCCTTTTTTTTTTAATAAGTTTTATTTAATTCTAGCTTGTGCAATACTATCCAATGTCCTAAGAAGCCGTATTGCCTAGAATTGTCTTCGTTATAGGACAATAAAATTTTCAAATGCGCAATACTCAAAACTAGTAGAAAAACAATAGTATTTTTCTCAACCTACGATATTATGATTGTAACATGCACCTATGATGTCTTCTACTGCTTGTAATGAAAAACGTTTATCTCAACATGTATCTCGAAAAGTAAATTTTTGCACAGGACAACTATAAATAAGAGTAAAATCTCCGAATGGAGGGGTTAAGTTAGCGCATTTTGTTTACGCATCCTTGGTCGCCATATTGAAAGAGAATTTCAAAAGTGTCAGTTGCGATTGAGTGTTATATGTTTTTAATTGAACATAAAATTGCAATGATGGCGACTTTCTTTTTTGTTTGAGTTAAAACATTTTATAGTTATTAGTAAGTAAACATTTTATTTATATTTAAATTAAATGACATTCAGAAGAGTTTCTGTCTATACTAAACATTCAAGGTCTGTTCTGGTTTTGAGAAATAACGATCCACAACTGTCGGGCTCATGCGCAGTAGTTAAAAAGTGTTCTGGTTTTTCACGGACTACTTCACGGATTTTTCAGTCCACTGGTTTCGTATCCGAAATAATCAAAATGTGTTCTTGTTTCAGAGTGTGGATCGACTTGGACTGTTTTGACCGCGCATGCGTTTTTTAAGTGTTATGAATATTGTATTAGCATTTAAGACCATACAGAACGTATACAATCCCAAATTGTTTATTTATGTGTAGAAGAATGTCTCTTGTTCTTGTTTTATTTGTAAATTGAGGCAATTTTAAAACTATTAATATTTTAATATTATTTTCCCGTTTTTTTTGTTTCATTGAAATGTGATGATGATAATGATGAACATATACATGCAAATGTTATTTGAAGCTGAGCTTTTAAAAGGAACTGCATTATTATAATAAACAATAAACAAAACACTTTTATGTGTTCTGGTTTTCCAACAATTTCAAACAGTCGGGAATTTTTTGCCTTTACGCACACGGTCCGGCGCAGTTTCAAAACAGTTTTTATTTTGAGAACCAGAACAAACCTAATAACATTACATTAATGAAGCTACAAATTAAAACAAAATGTGCGACTACTATTAGATCGTGGATTAGTAAGCTTGGTATTCGGAGTCGATGACATTAGCTGTCACGCTATTCATAGGTATAGGTGACCAATTTCAGTGGCGGATACCTTATTTAACATGCATTTTCAAAATCTGATATATTATCGTGAGGGAGCCGGCCCTGTGCTTCATTTATTCCTTGCCCGTGGTATGAAGGACAAACGCACCGCTTCTCGAATCTACCAGAAAAAGCGGTACGTGGCCGTTGAGTCATAGAGATAGAATTTTCGGACATTGCACATCGTCTAGAAACTTTTCGTACAAAGTTGGGCTTGGTACAAATAGCGCGACTTATCGACGGTCGGGCAGATTCGAATAATAAAGTGTTGGAGAAAAAAGTTAAATTGTAATAAATAAATTAGAATTGTGAGTTATAATAGTGCCTAATTATTATATAAATTAATTAGTACGTCATAATTGTAAATAGTATGTTTTAAATAAATAAATAAACTATAAATAAATTAAACTATCGTAACATTGGTGTCAGAAGTGGGATTTGGAAGGGTGCTTTCACAGATTCAGGAAGGAAAATAAAGAGTACTGGGTTATTTTAGTAAAGTGCTCTCGAAACCTGAGCGAAATTACTGCGTCACTAGAAGTGAACTCCTGGCAGTTGTGAAATGCGTAGAACACTTCAATAGCTATATGGAAGGAAATTCTGAATCCGTACCGATCATGCCGCCCTTATGTGGTTCAAAAACCCGAAGGGTCAAATCGCCAGATGGATTGAATGGAATACGACTTTAAGATTGAACATAGAGCCGGAATAGGCCATAGAAATGCCGATTCACTTTCTAGAAGACCGTGTCCAGCGGAGTACTCCCACTGCAACAAAGCTGAATCTAAAGAAAGTGGACTACTAAGAACAGCAGTAGTCAACTAAGAGTGGGCCCCTGCTAAAATTAGGGAAGAACAAGAGAACGATACCGTTTTAAAGAAGGTGCGACAATGGAGAGAGGAAAATCGTCGACCTACTTGGTAAGAAGTATCTAATCTCTCTCCAATACTTAAATCATATTTGGTTCAGTGGGACTCTTTTATACTGGAAGATGGCTTATTAAAGCGAGTACTTGAAAATGATGCTGATTTCGAGAACAGAAGACAGTTGGTCATTCCAAGGAGTAGAATAGCCAAAATACTTCGTCAGTTACACGACAGTCCATCAGGAGGACATCTCGGTGTTAGAAAAACTCTTCAGAAAGTTCAGGAAAGGTTTTACTGGATGAACAGTTCCGATGATGTAAAGGACTGGTGTAAGAAATGTACCACCTGTGCTATGAGAAATGAACCTCAACGAAAAAGGAAGGCTTCCATGAAGCAATGCAAGATTGGTAGCCCATTTGAGAGGATCGCCTTAGATTATGCTGGACCATTCCCCGCGACCGAGGATGGTAATAAATACATTTTGGTGATTATGGATTATTTTAATAAGTGGGTGTCTACGCCATTCCAAATCAAGAGGCCGCAACTGTTGCAGATGTGTTGATAAAAGAGTTTATTTGTCGATTTGGAGTGCCCTTGGAGATCCACAGTGACCAAAGCCAACTCTTCCGTGGAATCTGTAACAGACTAGGAATGAAGAAAACCAGAACCACAGCATTGCACCCACAATCCGATGAAATTGTAGAGCGAATGAATAAGAGCAATTGCAAATATCTATCAAAAGTGGTTTCAAACCATCAACGAGATTGAGATCAATATCTTACGCTCTTTGCAATGGCTTATAGATCCGCTGTCAATGAATCAACAGGCCAAACACCAGCAAAGGTCCTGTTTGGGCCTGAGATGAGACTACCGTGCGACCTCGAGTTTGGATACCGACATGTAGATGGTGAAGATTATGTGATCCAGTTACGAAGAAGATGGACGATATGCATGAAGGTCTGCTCGCATCTTCAAATCGCCAGCGACAGAATAAAAAGGCGATACGATACCCAAGCCGCAGAAGGATATTTCAAGGAAGGCGACAAAGTCTGGCTCCATAACCCAAGAAAACAAAAAGATTATTCTCCGAAGCTTCAAAGGTCTTGGGAAGGTCCGTACCGCATTAAGAAAAAAATCACTGATGGCATTTATCGTATAAATAATATCCTGGACGGTAAACCAAAAAATCACTGATGGCATTTATCGTATAAATAATATCCTGGACGGTAAACCAAATGTAGTGCACCAAAATCGGTTGGCTCCATTTGAGGGTAACCATGACGAGGAAGAAGAAGTAAACCAGTTCCGAGAATCACCTGACCTTGTCTTTGAAGAATTTATGGGTGCATATTATGGAGGTACGGGAAAAGCAAAATATTGTGTTACAACCGAGCAACAACAAGATCTGCTCACGGTTCCTAAAGACTACTCGCTGGTCCACAGCACTTCCGCCAACGAGGACAAGATTCCGAGGTCCGAGTATTGGTCTGCAGCCATTCGCCCAGGGTCCAGATTTCAATAAAAACCGTCTCTTGTTACTTCTATGCAAATGGAAATTGTAAAAGAGGATCCAGTTGCAGATTCAAACATTCAGTTCTAGTTTCAGGATTAACTATTTCTTAAGGAGAGGGCAATGTCGTGAGAGAGCCGTCCCTGTGCTTCGTTTACTCCTTGCCCGTGGTATGAACAAACGCACCGCTTCTCGAATCTACCAGAAAAAGCGGTACGTGGCCCTTGAGTCATAGAGATGGAATTATCGGACATTCTACATCGTATAGAAACTTCTCGTACAGAGTTTTGCTTTGTGTAAATAGCGCAACTTATCGACGGACGGGTAGATTTGAATAATGTGTTGGACGGAAAAGTTCAATTGTAATAAATAAATTAGAATTGTGAGTTATAATAGTACCTAAGTATTATATAAATTAATTAGTACGTCATAAAAAATTGTAAATAGTGTGTTTTAAATAAATAAACTATAAATAAATTAAACTATCGTAACAATATATTCCAGGATAATCAAAATTGTAATCTGCTATAATATCTACATGTTTTTCAATAATACTCTGTATTACAAACCTGTTAATATCATTGAAATGAATGACACAATCCTTTAACTTTCTCATCAACAAACGTTCGTCCATATGTTCATCATTAATTGGTACAATCGATCTGAGTCTTTTTTTAAGAATTTCAAACTGTGCTGTGGCTAAAGTAATCAACATTATGGTCAAAATATCGATGTTTGAATTAGTCCAAGCTCCAATACAGATGCTAAGAACAGTCATAAACCATATAAAGTAGTAGGACTTATCTATTTCGAATGGAAACCATAAGGGTAGTGGTAGTTTTTTAGTTTCTTCAGGATTTTTGTCCAGTATTGGAAAAAGTCCATAGAAGATTACAACAAATACACATAAAACACGAAACATTTTTGCTAACAATTTAACATCAGATATATATGTTTCAAGAAGTTTACATTCTTCGGAATCAACATTACAAAGTGTTGGATTTTTAAGGTGTCTCTCAAGTATCAACATTTTATTTTTCTGTACGATAAAATTCAAAAGTTTCGATATGAAAGCTGATTGGGTCATGCAAAAAAGCAAAACCTCTGATATTTTGATTAAATCGCCATTTTGGTTCACTAAAAAGAGGACCATGAGAACCCACTGGGCTAGAGATAAAACGGTGTTAAAAGTTGCACTTATATTGTACATAATATTTGGATTTTTAATAGGGTAAAATCCCTGTAGTGTTAGGTAACGTTTTTCCGTGTCAAATGCATCAATTAGGTTCATTTTCTAAAATACAAAGAAAATTAGATAAATTACAAAAGGGCGTATTTTTTATAACTTACAGTTTATAGTATTGTTCTATCAGATATGTCGCCTTCTCATAAAAATCTGCTTTTATAAAATGTATGAAATTCAATTAAAGTTGTTAAAAACATTGACAACTTATTCAATTTAAGGCAATTTTATCTATTAAGTATATCACCTATAAGAATGAATATTTTAATATGAATTGGTGTAATAGTGTCATTTAAAACTTTTTTAAGTAAATGTCTATAATTTTCGAGACTTTTTCAAATAATATAAAACTCTAATATTCCTACCTATTATTTTTTATGGTTAGAATTTTAATTTGAACAAAATTGAAGACGTATTTCTAGGAACTAATTATTGTACATCACGAAAGAATAAAGTGTGAAAAAAGAGGGTATTTTCTGGAAAAATTTATTCAAGCAATTAGGATTAAATTACAACATTAAAAACTGTTCATAAAATGATATCAAACGTGACAATTTAGACATTAAAAAGGGCTAGTTAATACTTTTAAGTTCTGGAAACAGATTTGTTTTCAGCGACCTCAAAAAATCTAGTGAAAAATATTGTAGAGTTATCGCGTTTTGGTATAAATTATTATTAATTTTTTTCATTAGATATGAAATATTTTTATCAGACACTAATTCAGTGAAACACTGTAATTTTTATCTGGATTTGGTACAAATGTCTAATTTTCAAAATAAGACACGCACCTACGCAGCATTTTAAAACATGGGAGAGAAAAAACCAGTAAAATTAGGGGGCGATTGATTATTTATTGTAGGTGAACACTTATCGTCGAAGAAGCATAAATAACATCTCAAGAAAATAAGTTTTCAAGTGACACGTACCACTTGTAATGCCTGTAATAACTACCTGTAATGAGAGTCATTTTAGTTTAGTCCGGTCATGCTCTAATCCATTAAAGTTCCTCTCTGCACTATTTGGGCCTCTTACGGCTTCTACTTTTACGAGTTCAAGTTAAGACATCGCTCTGAGCACTTTAATATTATTAATATAAATTATTAGTATATTAGTAAATGTCCGTATAACTTAGTTTAGTATTTGAGTAAAGATTAATTTAGTGCCCTAGTGCAAATGAATTAAATTAATAAACGTTAGACCTAAGGGAGATGGTCATTATTTTGTCCAAACAGTTTCCTGTGAAGAGTATTAAAGGTTTACTTTGTCCGTCCAATGTGACGTTTTTTGTCCGCACGATAATTCAAAAACGAAAAATGATTGAACTTTAAAATTTCAGGAAATCAAGCTCTATAAGGGGAAAAAGCCTATTAATTTAAAAAAAATCTAAATAAAAATGCTAATGTGATATTAAAAAAATACTAACTCAAAAACGAAAAATTATATTAACTTGAAATTTTTAGTAAAAATCAAACTGTATAAGGGAATAAGGCCTAATAGTTTTGAAAAAAAAAATGATTAAAAATAGATGGTTAGGAGGGGTTAAAATTATAAGTCATAAATCACAAACGAAAAGCGATATCAACATGAAGTATTTAGTAAAAATTGAGCTCTATAAGAAAACGAAGCCTACTGAGTTTGAAAAAATCTGAATAAAAATGGAGAGGTTAAGGGGGGGGGGGTTTAAATACAAAAAAAAATCCTAACTTAAAAACGAAAAATATTATCAACTTGAAATTTATTATTTGCCGTAACACTCCGGGGCGATATACAGATGATTGCTGGTGCCATTTGATTTACAGTTGAGAAAAACTCGGAAACCCCCACCTACCATTATTAACTTCCAAATTAACAATTCTAACCATAATGCAAAAGGTTTTCAAAATGTTCTCCATTAATTCTTGATGAAATCTTATAGTATTTATTATGATAGAAAGCCAGCAGAACTTTAAAGCACTAAAGAGGGTAAAAGTATAATCTAAATTAATAGTGGACTGCTAATAATTCCCCCAGACCGTGGCAGAACATAATAAGAACACTCTTGAATAGATGCAGGGACATGAAAGAGTGTTGGAAAACAAGAAATTAGACCTACTAGCTAGAAAGGGAGCTGAACCATTCTAAATTAATATTAGACTACCAAAAGTTCCTCCAGGCCCTGGCAGAACATAATAAGATCACTCTTGAATTGGTACCGCGATATGATCGAGTGTTGAAAAACGAAAAAGCAGTCCTCCTACCCAGGCAGGGAGGGAAACCTCGAATTGGACCAGAACCCACATGTGGTATTTCATATCAACATGTAAAAGAGGTGCTAAATGGAACAGATGAATATAGAACACCATATAGGCTCTGGTTGGAACTTCTTGGACTCAGGCAGTCTAAAAGATTCACAGAGGGTACATTCAAGAGCTGACAAAAACAACTGCTAAACATTAGTAGCAATTATGCGACTCTTTAAGGACCACTGCCTAGAACCTGCATCTTTTAGGAATATCTGACAATTCCCTGAGTAGATTCTTATTCATATACTATACAATGGGGCATGTTCAAAAATTTTGAAATTTTTTTTATGAATAATAGAGTTGAAAATAAAATTACATTTTTTTTATTTTTTTTTTATCTATTCATTTGCCGGAGTTATGAATTTTTTTAAAATTTATGACGTCACCGGGAATAGACCAATAGGAGCTAGCGCACAACGTTGCCGACTAGAAGGTTTACGAGAAGTGATGTACGTTCGTTTGTGTACTCCTTCTTACTTTTAGACTTCTAAAACATCGTTAAACAAATATCTTTTAAATATATAATATCAAATGTTTTTTTAAAGTATTATTTCTGTTTAAACTTTTACCATATTTAAAGTTTCATTGTTTTAAAAGTCACTTAATAATTCAGAAAATGGCAAAATGGCAGCACTGTGTATGGCATCTGTCATCATAGTGTCTCCATCAAGAATTTATTTGGAATTTGATTGTTTAATTTTGTACTTTTTATAAATATTATGACTACGAAAAAGTGTTTTGTTCCAGAATGTGATAATGATTCACATTCATCTTCAAAAATATTTATTAGTGTTCCTAGAAATTTGGAAAGAAGAAAATCAACCTTCTACTAGCGATGTTTCTCGTGAACTTTTTAATAAAAATACACCGGATTATCAAGATGTAGCAGCAATTTCTGCTTCAGGAAATTGAAAATAAGGCTACTATAAATTCTTAGGTGTATAACCTAAAAACCCTTCTGGAAGAAAATGCAGAATCTCCTGAAAGTTTTGAAGATACCGAATTTATTCATCATTTTGTGGAAGAACTAGTGATAAAGAAATAATGGAAAAATGTGGGTATTTAAACAAACTGGTTCCTGGATCCCATATAATGGCAGATAGGGGTTTCAGAATAATCAGCTACTTGAAAACATGGGATACACTTTAGTAAAGCCACACCTAGTGTATCACAGAATGAAAAAACTTCTCCAGAAGATGTACAATTAAGTAAAAGAATAGCATCTCTAAGAATACATGTGGAAAGAGTTATAAGAAGGGTTAGTTAATTTAACATGTTAAAACCACATTCGTGTGTGAATTTTAAGCAAGTACATTTACTTAGTAATATCTGCATAATTGCTTGTTAACTTACAAGAACCTATTTTGTAAGAGTAAATATTAATTTAATAAACTTTTTTGTTTGTTTTTTAATTTAATTTACCTAATTATCACATTTCAGGGATTATAATGAGTTTTTAAACAGCCAATGTAATTTTTGATAAAAATTTAACTTTTCGAGCAAATCGAAGAGGAATGAGTACCTGTATATGCATAGATTTTTTTGGGACTAAAACTACCAAAACAAAGGCACCTATTTACAGCAGTTTAAAATGAAACATTTTAACAAAAACGCCTATGTCACAGTGATAAATATTAAAAACCAAGTTCAGTTGAATGTGGTAGCAAAGTCTATATATTCCAATAAATCGGGTAACTACATGTGGTATCACTGGTGATAAATTTAAAAATATCACAATGCTTGCCACCTTTTTCAAAAAACCAGAAATTGTGCCTTCTTATGAAAATGACAACAGTGATAAATGTGAAAAAAAATTTCATGTTGCTATTCGTTATTACGATAGTAAAACATGTTTGCAGTTCCGTTTATTTTTTATGAAAATCTAAGTAAAAACAACCAATGTCAAAGGGTTTTAATTTTTTTTCTGTCAAACCAAATATATCACAAAATTAAAAATTGATCATAGGTCAAGCTAAAGTAATACCTTCATTAATAGTGGCTTTAAAAAAGGAGAAAGAATAATATTGACTTAAGTTATTATTATTAACATTGGTGATTTTTAATAAAAACTTCAATTATTGTTTACAAACAATTTTATTTATTAACCTTTTAATAAAAAATGAGAAAAATGAAGTAAAAAAACAATTTATTTACAAATAAAAAATATATACAAATCCTAAGAATATAAAAGTACTGATTTATTTTCCTGTAGTGGATGAAGAGGTTTCTTTAACAATCTAGCCAAGTGTACATCATTATCAATAACACTGAGTAGATGTTACAGATGGTTCCTCACTTCTTCTATGAAGCCACATGTTTACAACCTCCTGAAAAAAATAAAAGGGTTAGATATGCAGTTACAAAATAACTATACAACCAGCTACAAAATGCCTTATTTTATGTAACAAGACGAGCACTTTACTAGCTCTGAACGAATCCAGTAAAGAACCTCTGATTTTCAAAACTTAAAAAAAACAAGCTCACCACATTTTCACATTTTTGAAATATTATAGAGCTTTTCGAAAAAAACTGCTATTTTTAAAAGTACCATTTTTGTTTAAACAGCTATGTCTCATTTTAGGCTATTGAGTATTATAAAATAAAAAATTACGGGATGCTTTGTTAGCTTCAAATGAATCCAGCAGAGCACCCCAGTTTTTTTTTAACCACACCACATTTTTTGGCTCCTACAATATTATAAAATATTCGAAATTTGACATTTTTAAAAAAAATTCACAATTCCTTGCTGACTTCAAAGTTTTTTTTCTGAAAACAAATATACTTACCACATTTTTAGGATTTTAAAACAGCCTAAACATGTGTCATAAGTAGTTGTTTTTATATATTAAAAAACTGAAGTGTCCTGCTGACTTTGTTCCAACAAAGCACCCTGTATTATTTAAAAATAGCAATTTTTTTAGTAAAGTTTTACAATATTTCAAGAGTCTAAAAATGGGGTGTGGTTTTTAGAAAAAAGCTTTAAAAAACCGAATTGCTCTGCTGGCTTCTTTCGAAGGTTAGCAAGCACCATGTATTTTTTAAAAATATAATATTTCAAGTGCATAAATATATGGTGTTGCTGTTTTTACAGAAAAAACTTTATAAAACAGAGGTGCTTTGCTGACTTCGTTCGAAGCTATCAGAGCATTTTAAGTTTTGCATAAAACGAGGAGCATAAAATTTTTGAAAAGGGTATAAAAATAGCCTAAAAATATGGCATGTTTTGACTCAAAATTTCATAGGTGCTCTGCAGCATTCTTTGGTATCATAATTATTACTAGGTTCACTAACAAAATCTATTTCTAGATTATTTTAACACTTGCTGCGATTACAAAAAATGTCTCTTTATGTCAAAATTAGAAAAAAAAATATTTATAAGAATAAAGGGCCTTATACACTGTTTATTATATGTGATATAAAAACAAAAAAGCATAATAAATATTACAAACCTTGAGATTCAACATATCCTAAGCATTGTGCACTAAAAAACAGCCACATCATAAGGTTTTTGCTGTACTTTATGTTTAGGTGTAATTTGTCTCCTTCTCTCTTATGGAAAAAGTAAATATCTCCATATTCTTGCTTGGCAGATCTAAAAATAAAACCTGAGATAAATATGTTTTACTATAAAGTGTACTGCTTCATATAAGCTGTAACTACCTACCATTAAAACAATTTATAAATAAAGTTTTACCTTTCTATCTTTTGGAAACTGAGTATTGTTAAAAAATGCAGTAATCATCTCGGTAATCATATTTTCGTTTACAATGGGAAAAATACTTGATTCAACTTTTATAAATACAGCTGATAAATTCATATTCTTCTTCCTTTATATATCCTATATCCCACAGGATAATTTACCCAGATAAATTCAGATTAATAATAAAATTAAACCAAAACAAAAAACTAAGGTTAGTTGTTAGGTGCTGTCAATTTTTAAATGTCACTTAGATGTGCGTTCACTTCGACATTCTGTATGTAGGTTTGTTCGTTGGCTTGGTTTTGTAAAACAAAAAAAACTTCGACACAAGCTGATTGGTCTATTCCCGATGACGTATAATTTCAAATTTTAAATTTCAATTGGGCTTAATTTAAAAACTTTTAGCTTTTTTAACGAACTGATTATTTAGAATAACTTGTATAGCGACTAACTATTACAATATAGTTTATAAAACAGCATATCTCACATGTGAACATGGCCCATTACAGGAATTCTTAATTGGAATGGGAATGGCACTTTGGGGTACAATATCGCCTGACAGACAGATTCTTGTATTAATCAAGAATATTAACCTGATGGATTTGAAACAGAGAGAGGTACAATAAGCCTAGAGCATCTGTACAAGTAGGCATTAAATTACATCCCAACTTATATAGAAACAACCTATTAAATTTTCAAATTGAACAAATTTAAACATATTGAAATAAAATTTAATCAATAAAGAATAATTTAAAGCAGAAGGTGCTTAAAATTTTTTCCATTTACTTCCGAGGAGACAACAATTCCATACCAATTTTTGTTAATAATGTTATACGGCGTGGTTATATTTTACGAATATTAAAATTATGCAAAAGCAAAAAGTTATCTGCTTTCAAAAAAATTGCGATTTTGACAGATAACTTTGACATGAGTTATTTTAAGTAAAAAGTCTAAAAAGTCGTATTTTGCGAATGGGGTAAATAGAGACAACACGAATTATTGCTGATACAAAAACGTTAATTTAACTGGGTTAAGTGGAGGTGGAGACAAATTATAAACCGTAACTAATATGCAGGTACATTCAACATTTTATTTTTTTACATGTAAAAGATACATGCAGAACTTTTAAATTAATGTACGTATGCAGTAATAGAAACTAAAAATACATTTTTAAGTTAAAATAAACCCCATTAAATATGCGGACTGTGAAACTGTGTAAATGTCATCACTTTTTGGTTATTTAAATTTCTCCTCATGAAAACGTTCTAAAAAGAACCCAACCAGTTGTGGGGTACATGTAGATAGCTTGATTGCTCTAAAAGAAAAAAATATTTTATTTTAAAAAATACGAGTGAATAGGTCGATAAAAACCACATTTTAAGATAAAAATCTGATATGTCCAATACATGAGTTGCCGGTCTGGTTATTGTAGGCTTTTTCCGGTTATTTTGTACAACCTATTGTATCAGCACTGTAAATATTCATTGTCAACGAAAATACTGAAATATTAAAATTTTATAATTTTCCTTAAATTTTTCCATTACGGTCCATTTTAAAGAAATCATATATAGAATAAAAATTACAGAGATGATATCGCAAACAAATTTTATTTGGACAATTTTCTTAAAAATTAGGTATTTGCAATTTTTGTCAAATTTCTCGAATACGGACCATTTTAGGAAGATTATGTAATGAAAAAAATTATAGAGAATAACATTACATGCAACTTTTATTTAAAGAATTGTCTTATCTAAGCATAAATAGCAGATTTATTTCATAAAGTAGAAAAACGACCTTCTATGACCAAATTTATTCAATTCAAATTCAAATCAAATAAAATAAAAGCGATAAAGGTATTGTTGGAAAATAACTACCATTATTCTCCGCCAGAATACATCAAATTATTTTACTCCTCTTTCCCCTACGCCGCTAGACACCGAATTTAAATATATTTGTTCCTCTCACCCCTTATTATATAATTAACTGCTAAACCGCATCTAGCATTATGCAACCAACATAACATTAATGTCTGATTGCTTGTTCATGACGTAACTCCAACCAACCCTAGAAGTTCGCTCTTATATCTCCCACCTCTCATGAACAGAATGAACTGTGCAATCTCAGGCATTGTTTTAAAACAGAAGCAATCTTTACTTAAAACGAGAAGGGTGTACTCGTGGTATGTGAGTTTCCCGCACTTTGTGGGCGTCAACCTGCCGACGTTTCTTATTTCTCGATAAATTGAATTAAAAGGTATTATCTCGGGGTGTTAGTTAAGGAAAGCAGTTAGAAAAGCACGCAGCCTAACACCTGACGTATTCCCTCATTGTTGTGCCTGTGTTTTCGTGTCAACAACTTGTTCGTTTTGTTGTATACATAATAATAATGTAATAAACTCTTAAATGTATTGTCGCAGTTTGAATACCCAAACCAGTAATCTATTCATACAGTCCATTCTAAAAAACACACAAATATAGGGCGAAAGCAGCAAAATTACCCCATATTTGCGCAGGTGTAGTAGATTTTTTTTAAGGTTACCATACCTTATTATAATTATGTTATTAAACAAGCTAGAGTAATAAAACATAAAACTACATTCTGGAATTAAAACTACAAAAAGTAAATTCTTTCAAAGATTTGGGGGTCTAAATTTACTCCCGTCTAAACTTACTATTTTTGTATCGATATAAGGGGAAAAGCTAGAGCAATTCAAATATAAAATAAAAACCTAACTTTGAATGCAAAGTAGATTATACCAATATATTCCAGTTGATTCATTGATACAATTTTATTTTATGGGCCTTATAATAACATATTATACAAGAAGTAACCTCCAGTAACGTTGAAAAAACGTAATAAAATAACGGCTATAATAGAGAGATATTGCAAGTTGGCTTAAGGTTAGTTACTATTTTGAAATCTGAGCATGCGCAAATCGTTTACGTTCTAGAACTGACTTTACTAAAGACTGTGTCTGTCCTTAATTGTGGATGTTTAAGGGCAGCAAATAGTAGCGACTTTATAGCTTTCGGGTGCGCTCGCCGACATTCGTATCAGTACGAAAATTTTTAATATTAAATATTTAATATCATCGTCATATAAACCTTCTAAAATGGTAGTTTCTAATGCCTCTTTCATATTATGTGCTTTTAAAGACAACAAAAAAGATGAATTGTAATTTAAAATGTTTAACATGAGGTTAGCAAATATGTATAAGGACAAGAACTCTAATGTCAAAACTTCAGGTTTGTAATAAGATTAAGGGCCCTATTCAGTAATTTATCGTTTATGGACGACATCGTTAAGCTAACGACAGTTCAACCAACGACTTTTATAACGATAATTTTTGAAACTCTATTCAATAACAAAGTCGTTACGTTGTTTCTAGTTACCAAATCTGAACGATGATTTCTAGTAAGTTGGTATTATAATTTAGTGTTTTGTGATAAAAGAACGTATGTTCATGATTATACCGGGCGTTTAAATTAAAGTTTTACAGTTAAATATCGCCAAAAATATGCATTTTATAAAAAAAAGTATCAGACAAAAGTTTTATAGTTTTTTAGGGGAAACATTTTGGCTAAATTATTTTTTTTATAGCTGACCATAGCCATATCGAGGTGGATTTTTTTTCAAATTGGAACCCTATTTTTTTACATAGGTATTCTTAGAGTTCATAAAAAAACAAGAACCTTCTAAAGGAAACATTTTTTTATTGGATTTCTACTTATTGAGTAACACCTACTCGAAAATTTTGCTGCGCGAAAAAAAGTTGGCCATATTATGGTTTGCTATAAAAAAACAATTTTAGCTAAAATGTTTTACCCAAAAAACTATTAAACTTTGATTTTTTTATAAAAGACGGTATTTAACTGTAACCCTTTAATTTGAACACCCGGTATATTTGACATTTTTTTTGAACGTAAAATAAAAATTCTACCACACGATCAGGGGGTCGATTCTCGATTCGTAGGAATTCTGTTTCTCGCGGGCCATTTTTGCTGGTCGTATTGTATGTAGGGTTTATTTAAATGAGTATGGATATATTAAAAAAAACAGAACTATTCCAAAAAAAAAAAACAAAAAACAACTCGAGAACAGTACAAGTTGTATTTATTGGATTTGAAAGACAAACCAAATTTGTATAGGTTATAGTATTATAGGTATAGTATTATAGGTACTTCCATAATATAGGTTTTGATACAGTTTCGCAGTGCTACTTTAGGAACATCACTGTTAATAAGAATCCAATAGTAAATGATTGAATGGGCAATCCTAACTTTGAATCAGATTTATTTTTAAAATAATTAAATAAATTAGAAAAAAATTCCTTACAAATTTTACTTGCTGTATTAGGTATATGGCAATTTAGTTGTAAAATTTGTAAAAAAAGTGTTTTTATTATTTAGAACATATCCTGAGTCACAATAAAAAATGAGAGGGAATGCAAAAATCACTATAACGACACTTCATATTATTAACGACAGCTCTTTGGCTATCGTTGATGAACGACAATTTTACAACCATGTTTGTCTATTTTCAACGACAATCGTTGTCTACTGAATAAGAAAAGTCGTCTGTGAACGATTGTCGTCTATTAACGACGTCGTTCAGAGTTACTGAATAGGCCCCTAAGTCTTATTTTAGCATGGAATTTATTTGACTGTAATTACGTTGTTACTATTATCTCTCTAATATCACTAGAACGTCTACATTGTTTCATCACAAAAGTAAACTTTTCTACGCTGAGTTCTGAATGCCCTGAATAATAAAAAAATAAATATATGTTATCTGCACTTCTGACATACATAATACCACTATGTCAAAAAAAAAATAAAATGTAACCCTTCCTGTATATTTTACAATTAATAATAGTTATTATTATTCTTAGCCAAATTTAAATTAAAAAACTCACCTTTTGAAGCCGCATATTTCACCTAAAACAAAGTACAAAAAAATGTTAACAAAACAAAAATGAATCAAAAATTCAGTAAAATAGATATGTTGTAATAATTTATTTACAAAAAAAGCTAAATTTAAATCAAAAAACTCACCATTTGAAGCAGCTCATTCTCTGCTCTATTTGTTATTGTTACAGAATTTCTTACTGTTTCTCCATAATATCCATTATTTCCAGTTGATTTTCCCGATTAAACCGCGTCCGGACAAATCTTCTATTCCCGACGATATAAATGATCATCGTATCATATTCAATTCTATATCAACCCTTCGATACGTAAATGTATCTCTGGGCAGTATATCTGCAGCCTTGTCCATTTGATCCAGGAAGGTACATCCCAAAACAGTATAATGTAAATCAAAGATCAACATCAAACATCAAAGGACATACATTCTAAGATGAAACGTCTTTATTGTTAGAAGTGAAATGAACATGAGCTCAGACCATTGATATCGTGCTACCGATTAACTCGAGACATTTGCGGCGATTTAATTTTTTCTTTACGGAAATTCGCTGAAAAGAAAAACAACAATTAGTAATAGGAAATTTTGCAAATGACAAAAGGGGATGATATTTATTGAAGGAACCTAAAAAGACAGCCCAGATAGCATACCATACCCCTGCGATATGCCACCAATATGTCTATTTGCCAAAATAAATGCAATATTTATGAAATATTCACAGAATATATTTCATAATCTACATTCTAGAAAGATATTCCGGGCATATGTATTTTTTTATATGCCCATAATATTAATTTTTCATATTTTTTAGATATCTCTGTAAAATATTATGTTATATTTAACTATTTTGTTTAATTATCTATAAGTATAAATGAAGACAGTAACCAGTACCACCCTTGTTTAGTCTATAAAGACTTAAATTAAACAAAAACGTGAACTTAAAACTCCGGAATGTACCTTTTAAATTATGATCATGCAAACTTATTTTCAATTATTAAAAAAAAATTAACCGGTCTCTGATGAAACCTCCGAGATCAAATTATCTTTCTCTTCATAGATAAAATAAGTGTATAGTTTTCTTATAATGTAAACAAGAAAAGGACAAAAGAATAATTCTGTGGTCGGCGCTTAAAAAGTAATAAGTCGATATTACACTTTTTTTTTCGTTTAGGTATGTTTAATTATGACGTTTTGTCTTTCGCGGTTACCCTTGTACTAATATATATTTTTTGTACATACCTCATTTTTATTACTTTACAACATATACAGGGTGTTTCATTGGTAAATGAGCATATGTTAACTGTACATGAAGGTCACCTAGGTGGTACCAAAAACCCATACTTCATGGGTCTGTCGCTCTTTATAACCGAGATAGAGGGTATTTTATCAATTTTGCCGATTTCTTTCTAGGCTCATAACTTTTGAAACACGCTGTATATTTTATTGATATTTGGTGTACAAGTACACCTTAATTTGTCAAATCCAGTGACGTATTAATAATAGGGAAAATCCAGGTCCGAATTAACAAAAAATTTACAAATTCTTCGATACCTAAAACAACACCCTGTATATCATAATTTTGAATATCTGTTTACAGATTCGAAAAGAGCAGAAAAAATTGAGTTACACCAAGTGGTTTTGGTATTTCCGAATACAGTTTTCTTACTTATTAATTTGAGTCAAACCTAAGTTTTTCGATAAAAAGATAAAATAAAATTAAAAAAATATATTTTTTCCTAATTATTGACTTATCGAGATTTAACTAAGAAAATCGTCAACCTTATTGTATGCTCTTGATTATTTAATCCAATTTTATTGAAAAATTCAACGACAGGTCCGTATTGAAGAAAAAATTCTAAATTTAACGACAAAATTAAGAACGCTCTGTATGTGAAATTATGGTAATATTTGTTAAAAAAGTAATATTTGTTAAAACAATTAAAATTTTAAGTAAATAATGAAAAGACACTCACATTTCGAACAAAGTAAACCTTTGCTTCAAAACACTTATCTGCGAAATAATTCTAAATTTTAATTGTTAAAAATAATGGAAAATTAATATGTATCATGTATAAATTCCTTTACTTATTTCTAATTAATATTTTATTTAAAACTCGTTAATTTCTTATTTCTTTGGATGCAATAATAAAAAAGTAATTAAATACTATGGTTTCTAGTAAGTATTGTTTATTTCAGTGAACAATACTATTTAAGTTGGATTTTTCTATTTTTAGTAATAGTCAAGTAGGCTGTAGTATAAAAAAACCAATTTAATAGTTATGTGTATTATTAGGCATTCCAATCAAAATGGCTACCCGTAGGAACTGACAGGCACATGATAGGTTATAATATGGCAACACTGTGGGACCTGATGATCTGACAGGATCACTCATAATAGATAGTTATATAGATTGACCATCCATGGTTTTAAAAATAAACATAAGCATATGCCTTGAAGTTATAATGTAGGTAATTATTTTTATTTTACTAGTCAACGGCTGGAAATTGGTTTAAAAACATATTTTTGTTAAACCAATTCAAATTAATGAACACTTGCCAGGCAATATGGTCGCTCGCAAACGACTCGCTTTGAGAAATCTATATAACTATATATGACAACAGGCCCACAGGGTTGCCATGTCAGATCCCACTGGCAGCATTTTGACAGGTCGTTAGAATGCCTAATTGTCAGTGGAACATAATTTGCGAGTTTGTACTTGTGTTATTTGATAATTTCTTGATCAATATGCCCCATAAATTTGAAAATAATGAATATGCAGATATGTTGTATGTGTATGGATTCTGTGATGGTAATGGAAAAGCTGCCCGAAGGGAATATGGACGCCGATTTCCTTGTCGAAGGTTACCAAATGACAAAACATTTTGTAATGTATTTAGTTACCTTAAAGAACATGGTAAATTCCCAACCTCAAAATGAACAACATGAGAGACAATATTTGATTTAGATCAAAATATTCTAGAAATGATCCAAGACGACCCAAAAATCAGCACGAAAAGAATCAATGACGCCATTAATGTTCCTCCGTCAACCGTTTGGCAAAGATTAAAAAAAAAATAATCTCTATCCATACCATTTACAACAAGTGAAGGAGATGAAATTCCTCGATTGGCTTTTAGTAGGTGGGTATTGAGAAACAATCGAAAATTGCACAGGTGCTTATTTACCGATGAGGCTCAGTTTACCAGAGACGGTATTAATAATTCAAGAAATGCTCATATTTGGGCCGAACAAAATCCGTTTGCCATAAGACAAACACATTCACAGATTAGATTTTCTGTTATTATTTGGTGTGGTGTCATTAACAACCAATTGATTGGACCGCACGTTTTACCACGTCGACTAACTGGTGAGGTTTATTTAGAATTCCTGCAAGATGTTTTACCCATACTTCTAGATGATGCAGGTGTTGACATTGCAGGAATGTTCTTCCAATATGATGGGGCTTCACCTCATTTCAGGGTAGCAGTGAGAAACTTTCTGAACGATAACTTTCCAAATCATTGGATGGGCAGAGGTGGACCTCACAACTGGCCTGCAAGGGGACCTGACTTTAACCCATTCGATTATCATGTTTGGGGTTATTTAAAGTCGAAAGTGTATTCATCTGATGTAAACACGAAACAGGAACTTCTTTAAAGAATCGAGGATGCCCGCCAAGAATTGAGAAATAATCCCGCTATGATTACTAGAGCAATACGAAATCTCACTAAAAGAGCTCAGAAATGTATTGAACAAAACGGTGGCCACTTTGAGCAACTGTTATAGTTACTTCTTTAATTTTTTTTTTTTTCATTTGTTAAAATTTTTTTTACATAATTATTTCTTACTTATTTTTAGTTCCTTTCTTATAATAAATAATATTTTGTAATGATTACCCCCTTATTGTGTCTCAAAGCAAAATTGTGATTTTTTTTAGAAATGTGAGTGTTTTCACCTTTTCTTATGTGTATAATATTTTACGTTTTTAACAAATATTACCACACTGTCGTTACAAGTACAGGACGTTTAAGATAGTATTGAAATTAGAATTGTAAGAATTTTATACCCACTACAGACCTGTCGTTGCGTTTTTTTTAAAGATTGAGATCCAAAAATGAAAAGAATGAACGAGGTTAATTATTATTATGAATTTAAACTGGAAAAGTAAATATTTAATTAGGAAAAAGTATTTTTTTTATTTTTATTTCATCTTTTTATCGAAACGCTTAGATTTGACTCAAATTAATAAGTAAGAAAACTGTATGCGGAAATACCAAAACTACTTGTGTAACTCAATTTTTTCTGCTCTTTTCAAATCTGTAAACAGATATTCAAAATTATGATATACAGGGTGTTGTTTTAGATATCGAAGAATTTGTAAATTTTTTGTTAATCCGGATCTGGATTTTCCATATTATTAATACGTCACTGGATTTGACAAATTAAGGTGTACTTGTATACCAAATATCAAAAAAATATACAACGTGTTTCAAAAGTTATGAGCCTAGAAAGAAATTGGAAAAATTGATAAAGATATAAAGGGCCTCAGACCCATGAGGTTTGGGTTTTTTAGAACCACCCAGGTAACCCCAATATGCAGTTAACATATGCCCATTTACCAATGAAACACCCTGTTTAAACTTAGATCCTTTTAACTGACTAAAATATACACTCTTCGTACCCTGACTAAAAACTCAATTTACGTAAAAAACGACCTTTTAAGCGCCGGCCACAGAATTCTAACAGTCAAAAGTATGTGCCTAGTACGTATTGGTAGTAAAAATTACCTAATAGTGTCTTATTGGCTTCACTCATGGTGAAACCCTCTCGGGTGAAACCTCTCGTCAAACGTCACGGGAGGTTAGATCCGAGAATAACGATCAAGGAGAAGCGACAGTAGCTGTCGGTGCCTTTGATATCGGATGTACCTTTTTCACAGCATGACTTTGATTGATACACAACTTAGCACGCTGAGAAAACATGCATATTTTCTACACTGAGTGAAATAGTTTGGCAAATTATCTGAAATCATTGTTATAGTCCATGCGCAAATGTTGTAATGTGATTTAATTACATTGAAGTAGTTAGGGTTAATAGCAATGGTGAAATTTCGGCACCAAAATATAATTCATTATGTAATAATTAATTATTTGTTATAAAAGTAAAAGACGTTTATTATTTTATAATTTATCTATAAAATTTGTTCAATATTTGGTTTATTCATTGTTAAAAATGTAATAAAAGCCCCATGTTAAAATTAAATTACCTTTTCCTTAAGTAAAAATAAGGTAAATAAAATTAATGGTGCCAAAAAAAATTTAGGTAGCAATTAAAAAGACATTAAGTTTGAGAGATTTAACTAAATATTTGCAATGTACTTATATTTTCAAAACTTTTAGGTTTAAAAAGTACTTACATATTTTTAGAATTTCTGGATTTATATTATATTAAAAGGACTTTCAAGTTTATCACTCATTTCTGTATAAACAAGTGTTTTCTCGCCAAGTTAAGCCAGATGTCATTTAAGGTTTATGTATTTAGAGTTAAATACCTGGCCTGGATATCACCCATACAATACAAATATGTCCATTGGACGTCCATTCGATATACAATTTTGGATGTTTAGACGTCCAAAAATGAGTTTTTTCTGGACTTCCGACATCCAATGGACTTCCGGTGAAGCATACAAATGGCACACTTTTGACCATTCAGAGGACGTTCAATTCTGGAATATATTTGGACGTCGAATACTGGACATTCAAAAAACGTCCAGGATTATATTTCCATTGAGACCACATCCCCACTTTTTTTACAGAACCGCAACTTACCACACACTATTTTATATTTTTAATAATTTGTTTATTATTTTTGCAAACCGCCATACACCATTTATTTTTTTTTTTATTAAAAATTGCTTGACCTGAGCACGAATTGAACTCACGACACATCCATTATCGTTTTACGCTTTCAATTGCTAGACGAGCTCGACCAAGGAACCACTTGAAAACTTTTTACTAGATACAGTTATAATTGAATAAGATTTCAAACTTCCGCTGATAGAATGAAATGCAATAGCTTCAATTTGTCAATTTGTAATGACCAGTTATATTAAAAAAAGAAATATATATTATAGATGAGTATTATCTGGTAGGCTTAATAAATAATGACCTAAGATGGACGTCCACTCGACGTCAAAATACTACGAAACTTAAAATTAAGTCCAAAAACAGACGTACTCTGGGTATAGATATTCAGCTGTCAATTTAATTAGCATAAACGGACGTACACTGGATGCCCGGATATGGACGTCCTGACCCTCAAATAGATCTAAAATGGACGTACATTGGACTATGTGTGCTGTCTGGGCATAGACGAATTTTTTGAAATAGTACCTATTTAAGTATTCACCAATATTTCCAAAATCAACTCCAGTATGATTCATTCAATAAATGTAAATATGAATGGGCAAAACATCTTACAATTTAGCCATAATAAAGGGGTTTCGCCTATTTTGACCAATCCTAATTGAAACACGCGGATTTACTATATTTTTTTAAATATAATTTTCAAATAAAATAAACAAAATCTCCAGTTCATTGTTTATTAAATTTATTTAAAAGAAGAAAACATATATTTCACAAAATACAATACCTACATATGAAAAATAAAATTTCAAAAATGATTAAATCATTATACTTTATATTTATGCATGCGATAACATTCTTAGTTTCCTAATAACTTTTTTGGTACATTTTATATCTGCATTAGAATACCTAAGTGTGTAAAAATCTTCATCTTATTACTACACAAAACAAACACCAAAAAATATCACTTTACATTGCTCACGTACTAAACACAACTTGGACTGACTTTGACAGATAACATCATTTTGAGTGATACACAACCTATGTTCGCACATGCGCGTTACAAAACGGTACGCTAAAAACACTAAGCTGTCGCTTCTCCTTGATCGTTATTCTCGGGTGAAACCTCCCGTCAAACGTCACGGGAGGTTAGATTGTGAGTAATATTTTTTTATCCATGATAGGTACCTGGCCAAATACTCCAAATAGTAAAGACCAATAAAGAATAAAAAAAAAGAATATGGCAAATAACAGAGACAACAGAGACGTGTAACTTAATAGGAAAATATGTTCGGTGGTCCATTTAAATTACATATATGACCCTCTTTTTCTTTTACATTGATCTTTACATATGTCTATCTCTCTCCAATAAAACTAACACCATTTTCAGAGGGCGCTGGTGTTGCTGGTTTTTTGACGTAGAAATATCGATTAAAAGTATTAAAACTGACAACTGACAATGTTATGAATGTTGTTATGAACATGTGCATTTTATTAAAATTAATTTAATTTGGGCCCCGTATATTTCTTTTAGTCTGATTTTGTTGTTTAATTAATTTTCTTTGGGGGGGACTGTTTATTTTTGCATATTATTTTTTGCATGAAGCAATTTCTGAAACCAAACTCGCGTTTTTGTACACATTTCTTTCTAGAGTAAGTAATTTCCAATTTATTAAGAAAACCACTGTATAATGTGTGTGTTTAATAATATATTACACAATGACTATAATTATTTTAGGTGAATTGGAACAGAGATCCATTGTTACAGCTACTTGTGTTCATTAAGTAGGTAGATGAATGTCTGGACAGAATGGCAGCACAAAGTTCATATCTACTAGAAAAGTAAAATGTATGCTGAGTAAAAAATCTGCACATGTAGTATTGGCAAAGGACTTTTGAAATGATTAGAGATTAGCTATTTCTTACATACACCTACCTCTAACAGCCACTCTAAAGGAAGAAAAAAAAAATTGAATCACAAAAGGGCAGAATTTTAAATCGGGATGCATTGGAAAATAAATTTGGGGACATCAGGTCGGTTTTGGATTTTATAGAGAGATCAATCTCAAGAAAAGTTAATTTATCCTGCAGAACAACCAGTAGTTTAAGTAGGATTTGCTATAACTTTATTAGAAATTTTCTTTGATAATAAATTGTAATATAGGTACCAATTATTGTTTCAAATGAAATTGAAAATGAGTTAAATATGAAATTAGCTTTTTCATGAGTAAAATGTTATATTCATTCGAACATTGTAAGGTAATCTATAATTAAGGGAATATGGAAAATAGGTATACCCTGGTGGTGTAAGAGAAAGGTAAGGGGCAATGACAAAAAAATTACAAAAATGTATTTATCTTTAAATAGTGTTTATTATTAATAATATTATTTGCTATGTTTGAAAAGTACCTCCTGCTTCCGAACAGATTGAATAGATTAGACTACTAGTTGGAGAAGGTCCACCCAGTAACCAAATTAGGAGACTAGGAAAACTTTTACATGACTGGGGACACAACAGGAATGCACACACCCAAGATACACAAACAAACGAAATAACAGGGGTAAGCCTTCAGCAACGTCCTGTTTAAATGATGATAGTATGTCATCCTTCATTCCCTTTTAGAAGGCAAGGCATATAAATCTATTGATCTTGATTACTATAAGAGGAGTTAGCAGGTTTCGATCCAGTTTACAGGATGGGAACTCGACTCAGGCCTTATACATTTGTGTTGAGTGTATCTGTGTTTCTTTCATTTCCATGGTTTCTATTAAAATAAACAGTCATAACATATGGATACCTTTTTGCCAGACTAACATAAGCGACATTTGTTCAAATGGCACTTATGATAGTCTGGCAAAAAGGTATCGATATACTCTATACTTTATAAAATATTTGTTACATTAGTTTTTAAATATATTATGAATATATAACAATTGTTACTTTCTTTGTAATTTGTCACAAAATGATAGGAGGTACTTTCTAAACATAGCAATTGTAGTTTGTTTTTCTGTACCTTAAAAAAATATAATTTATAGAAAAAGAGATTGGTGTATTATTTTTCCAAGTTTAAATATTTAATAATCAATATAATTTTCAAGTTTTTTTAGCGAAATTTACAAGAGTAATAAAAACTATGTTCACTGCTTATATTAAACTGATTAAAACTTCCTTTATTAAAATGATTATTTATATGATAAACAATTTGATGTTATTGGAAGCTTTTATATTTTTTAATAAACAGTGAAACAATAGTTTTTGTTTCTCTTGTAAATTTGTTGTATACAAAAACGATTTCTGAATCCATGTTTGAATTTCCCGCCCTAAAGCATTTTTAATTTTCCCGCTATTTACTAGTGGCGCCATCATAGACTGGTTGTGGTTACAATCGCCCAAATAAGTTTTACCCAAAGATGCTATATAAGTAAGTACTACTGTAATGTTTGTCTCAAGATTTTGAAATATTTCTATTATACTGATATTTTCATCTCAATTCTAACACTTATTCTTAAAAGCTTCAAAATGTAATTTTGAATAATTTATAAATATCTCATATATACATATTTTATATATCATTTTTTAGAAGAAAAGTACGTGAAGAATCTCAGCAATTAAATTTACATTTATAGTTTTTTTGTATGTATGTTTTTATTTTTAAAATATTTGCTTTATTTTTTCAAATAAAATTTATTTTGTATTAAGTACAAATTTGTATTTAAGTATGAGTTTTATTTTCTAAACTATGGACTACATTACAAAAAAAATTTCAATATGCTGTGAAAACTTAAAAAAAAAGGAATAAGTTTTGGTTCTACAGAGCCAGGCGTTACCGGTAGCCCACCCTGTATGTTTTTATTTCTGAACCGATAAATTTTCTTTATTTGAATTGAATGTAAATCAAAGGGTTCAATGCAAGAAGTAAATCTGGTCCATATTTTTACCAAAAGTGCCTAATTTTTAATACGGACCATGTTATCTGATATATTTTATATCGTCCTATAAAAAAATCAGACTTCTTTCTCTAATAGTGACATTAGCAAAAAAATATTGTTCGGTTTTAAATTACCTAAGCCGGGCCTGTGTTTATTCAAAACTTCGCGCCATCGCGCATCACTTGTAATAATTTATCACCGAATCGGAGATTCTCGAGACACTTCGTTAGCCACTTCGTGCTTCCTTCCCAGATTTATATCGATTTTCGATTTATTTGATTTAAAAACGCTTGTTTAACAAAAATTATTAAATATACCTATTCTGTATATAGCGTGTAGTAAACGCTTTCATTGTTCGTATTAGTTTAATATTGATCATTCGATTTTATTTATCGTGGCTTAAAACCCTAATAACTACCGATGTTCTTTCACGAAAACCGACAAATAGGTAGATATAATAACACGAAAACTGTGTTTAAATGTTCAAAAGTGGACATTATTATTAATAATACATACATATATTTTATGATATGTCGATAATATTTAAATGAATAAAGTCAAAAGTTGGTTAATCAAAGCATATAGGAATGTTTTTTGCCAATCCGAAACAATAAACAAAATGGACGTTGTTCTTGCATTGACCCCTTGAAATTATCCAGAAAGTACTATCTTAAATAATTAATTTAATTACACTTACATAACGTTGAAAAGATCCAAATTTTCATTGTATATAGTAGGAAGGAACTAACTTGCAATAAGAATTTTTCTGCTACATTCCAAAATATGATCGAGCATATCAGTTCACTTCACATATTTCGAATATTCGCGAACTAATCTTTTACTAAACGTCCGAAATGATCTCATCTTATTAGCATGGTGCAACAATATAGGGAAATTAGTGTTGAGAGGGGGTAATGACTTAGGATTTTGACCAATGAAAGCTCGCTGTTTAAATCACGTACCAATCGAGAAGAAAACAAACGAGCGTCGATTTGAATTTAGATGGCCTACTCTTGGAAGGCTTGGATTTTGGCAGTGATTACTGTGACGAAGCACGTAATATTAATGAAGAAAGTTTTGCAATAAGTTTTATTTTATTGCGTTTTGATTTTTCCTATTGTAATAACATACAGGGTGGCCACTTATTAATTTAAATGTGGTGCTATCTCTAAATCGTTTGTGACACAATGTTTATTAAATAAGAGCCGATTCCACAGGTGTGTTAAATGAAGTTTAAATTACATTTTTACAATAACTACGTCATTTTAATCTTCGCTTAGTAATTTAAACTTCATTTAACACAATCGGTCCCAAGCCAGATTTATAGTTTTTGCATAAAAGAAAACTCGTGATGGTTATTTAATTTTTAGGTCTTTTTCTTCATTTATAAAAACAATTTATCTGGGTATCAAAACCTCCTAAATAAGGTCCATATTTATAAACAAAACTCAGCTGAGTCGGACTTGTGTAAGTCGTCCTTGAACGAAAATCAACGTTCGGTTATATCGCGTGAATTTAGAGATGGGTAGTAACAAATCCGTAAATGTATATAATAGTTACAGATTTGCTAATATCCATCTCTAAATTTCAGTCTAACACCTGGGGGGCTATTTTCAAACTCGAGAGAATTCATTTCTCTCAAGAGAAATGTCATACGTCAACGTAAAACCGTATTTTTAGGGCTCTTAGGGCCAGTGTTAACTCACTGACTGTTCCTCTTGGTTTATTTAGAGATAATTAAAATCTTCCTAAGAATTTTAATCCTCGATGCCTTTAAAAACAACATTTCCACATTGACGTATGACATTTCTGATGAGAATCTTGAGAGAAATGAGTGCTCCCATACTTTGAAAATAGCCCCCCAGGGGTGCTATTTTCAAAGTCGAGAGAATTCATTTCTCTCGAGAGAAATGTCATACGTCAACGTAAAACCGTATTTTTAGGGCTCTTAGGGCCAGTGTGAATTCACTGACTGTTTCTCTCGGTTTATTTAGAGAGAATTAAAATCTTCCTAAGAATTTTAATAATAATAATAATAATAATAATGTTGTTTATTCACATAAAACAAATAATGTATAAAAAATGTCATTTAAAGATAAGCAAAATAAACATGAACTACACAGAAGCTGTTATGGACAGCTTGTACGTGGTAGGTATTACTAAAAAATTTAATCAAAAATTAATTCTATAATAATATGACCTAATAAATAATGAATAATGAATAAGCCCAATGGATCAGTTTCTTTGTATCTTAGACAAAATGTTAAAAATTAAATTAAATTATTTATATTATGTAATACTTGGAAAAGGGTCAAAATCGGGAATTAGTTACACTCAAGATGCCTCGATGCCTTTAAAAACAACATTTCCACATTGACGTATGACATTTCTGATGAGAATCTTGAGAGAAATGAGTGCTCCCATACTTTGAAAATAGCCCCCCGGGGGCTCGATTCTGGAGTTCATTGGAAAATTTTCCCATGGGAAAAGATTCCACTACTTATATTCCCATGGTAATAGGTTATGCAATTCTCGAACTTGTCGGAATAGACATTCCCATGGAAATAATAGTTTCACGTATGTCTGATATTAAGTTCACGAATATTTCGAAATAACCAATAACATTAAAGATATTTTAAAATTTACAGTTGGTATTATTTGTATTTGTTGTGGTTTTTGGGTAACCGATTACTTGCCGAGCCTCTGCGCTGGAGCAGATGCCGTGCCGAGCAATCGCTAGCTTGACCGAGGACAAGTGAAAATATTCGATTATGTATAATTAAAACTTATCGAGTTATTTTTAGTTTTTCTTTTCACATATTGAAAAAAGAAAAAGTAGCGTTTGTATAGAAGAGCAACGAAAGTTTCGAGAAACTAAGAAATTCTTTCGTTAACGGAAATAATAAAATTTTTCGAAAAGGTCTTATTAAATTTACTACAAATTTCTTAATTTGTGTTACCTATTTGCCAGTCCCTTAGCAGCTCCCACAATTTCTAACTAATTTAAGAAAATCAGTTTCTTAGTGAAAGAGAGGTAAAAATAATATACCCATATAAATAAAATAATATCAATTTATAAATATACACCAAAAAAATGTTTTAACTACAATTTCCCCAAAAATCCAAGATATCCAATAATCTTTGGTTATGTCTTAGTCTTTCGCGTGGTCTTTCGTCAAATTTTCGACTTTAATGCGCAAACTCTAGTACAATTCCCATTGGAAAACACAATTTCCAATGCTCGTAAGCAGGGGAATATTTTCCCATACTTCTCATTGGAAAATATTCCACCGCTTATGCCGAGAATACGAAAACTGAATTCCCATGGGAAAATAAAATTTTCCCATGGGAATAAAAGTCGAGAATCGACCCCCTGGGGCTCGATTCTCGAGTTCATTGGAAAATTTTCCCATGGGAAAAGATTCCACTACTTATATTCCCATGGTAATAGGTTATGCAATTCTCGAACTTGTCGGAATAGACATTCCCATGGAAATAATAGTTTCACGTATGTCTGATATTAAGTTCACGAATATTTCGAAATAACCAATAACATTAAAGATATTTTAAAATTTACTGTTGGTATTATTTGTATTTGTTGTGGTTTTTGGGTAACCGATTACCTGCCGAGCCTCTGCGCTGGAGCAGATGCCGTGCCGAGCAATCCATAGAAAAATAAAAAGCAAGCTGACCGAGGACAAGTGAAAATATTCGATTATGTATAATTAAAACTTTTCGAGTTATTTTTAGTTTTTCTTTTCACATATTGAAAAAAGAAAAAGTAGCTTTTGTATAGAAGAGCAACGAAAGTTTCGAGAAACTAAGAAATTCTTTCGTTAACGGAAATAATAAAATTTTCGAAAAGGTCTTATTAAATTTACTACAAATTTCTCAATTTGTGTTACCTATTTGCCAGTCCCTTAGCAACTCCCACAATTTATAACTAATTTAAGAAAATCAGTTTCTTAGTGAAAAAGAGGTAAAAATAATATCCCCACATAAATAAAATAATATCAATTTGTAAATACACAAAAAAAATGTTTTAATTACAATTTCACCAAAAATCCAAGATATCCAATAATCTTTGGTTATGTCTTAGTCTTTCGCGTGGTCTTTCGTCAAATTTTCGACTTTAATGCGCAAACTCTAGTACAATTCCCATTGGAAAACATAATTTCCAATGCTCGTAAGCAGGGGAATATTTTCCCATACTTCTCATTGGAAAATATTCCACCGCTTATGCCGAGAATACGAAAACTGAATTCCCATGGGAAAATTTTATTTTCCCATGGGAATAAAAGTCGAGAATCGACCCCCAGAACCACCTTTAGAGACGTTGTAAACGAGCTTCGATTTTAGTTCAAGGACGACTTACCCAAGTCCGACTCAGGTAAGTTATGTTTATAAATACGGACCTAAGAATGATTTTACAAGAGACCCGAAAAACATTTGAACGAAATACAAAAATGGACAGTATTAAAAAACTGCAGATGATGCTTAGAATCGCGCTAGACTTGCAAGGATCATGTATTGGTGTTAAAGGAATACCAAATAATAGACAACTTCAAAGTCCAAAGAATAAACTTAGTAAGTTTTGATAGTAAGCTGGACATTATGTATTTACATTAATAACTATTGTAATGGGTGATATTTATCAATATTAATAACGCAAAAATCGGAATCCTACCTAGGTCTGTATTTATAAACAGAACTCAGCTGAGTTGGACTTGGGTGAGTCGTCCTTGAACGAAAATCGAAGTTCGGTTATATCGTTTGAATTTAGAGATGGGTAGTAACAAATCTGTGAATGTACTTAACAGTTACAGATTTGCTTATATCCATCTCTAAATTCCAGTGTAAAACCGGAACCACCTGGAACTTTAAGGACGTTGTAACCGAACTTCGATTTTAGTTCGACTCAGCTGAGTTCTGTTTATAAATACGGACCCTAATCTTCGTAATTTCTGGACTGATAATTTCTGTAGCTTAGGCCAAAAAGTGAATTTAAAGAAGAAGTCAACTTGACGTCGTGTCAAGTCAAGCATGTCAAATGTCAAGATTGTCAAGTCACTGGCAGCTCAATTTCAATTTGAAAACGTGTTTCTGCATAAAAAAATAAACTTTTTTAATTTTTCGATCGGCATTTTGGTACCTAGGTAAGTCCAAATAAATTCTCTATAAAATGACGATAAGAACCAACTTTTCCTTTTTTAATTATTTCAGTTTATAAAGCTTGTTGAACATACATTTCTGAAGATGGGCAGCCAAGATCACGAAACTTCTAATGGCTTCGAATTTTGCAAAAATTATAAGGGTCTTCACGTACTGAAACTGCATGATCAAATTAAAGAACTTCAAACAATCCTAAGAGACAAGTAAATATAAACGTTTTATTATAGTGGTTTTCTATTTAACATGTTCTTTTAGAAACACTTCTAGAAGTGACTTTAAGTTTTATGCTGACCGACTTATTAGGTTAGTGATCGAAGATAGCTTGAATCAACTGCCTTTTACTAATTGTGATGTAATTACCCCAACAGGAGCCACCTATGATGGCTTAAAATATAAATCTGGTAATTGTGGGGTATCCATAGTAAGGTCTGGAGAAGCAATGGAGCAAGGCTTAAGGGACTGTTGTAGAAGTATTAGGATAGGAAAAATATTGGTAGAATCTGATTTAGATACACATGAGGCTAAAGTTGTGTATGCCAGGTTTCCTGAAGATATTTCACAAAGGCATGTAAGTAACTATGTTTATTTGTATTGACTGATCAAAATTTAATTATATTGTTTTAGGTATTACTTATGTATCCTATAATGTCTACAGGAAATACTGTCAGTAAAGCTGTTAACGTACTTAAAGAACATGGTGTTAAAGAAGAATGCATAGTACTTAGTAATTTATTTTGTACCCCTCAAGCTGTTCAAACAGTTTTAGATTTATATCCAAAGGTAAATAAATATTTAAATTTCACAAGTAAAGGATTTTTGAAGGAGTTTAATCAAGGATATTTTGTATCACTCTGATTTGTCTAGTCATAGTGCTGTCCAGTTGAGATTTCTCTAGTGCTTGAATTATTACTAAAATTTTTATAGAACAAAGAAACATCTAAGAGCAGGTAGAAAATGTTCAAGTTTTGCTTTTTATTCAAGCATACTGCCAAAATTTACATTCAAATTTCCTTTATACTAAATAATATAGATTTTAATGAGTTTTCTTAAACATTTTGTTTTAGATGAAAATATCAACTTCAGAAGTCCATCCTGTAGCACCAAATCATTTTGGCCAAAAGTATTTTGGAACAGATTAAGACTGATTCAAACAAATTTAATATGTAGCTAATTTGTCAAGTGATGTTACTTAAGGAAGTTTTTATACAAGGTGGTTTATATGACCAATATATTTTTATTACAAAGAACAGTACTATAAATGAAGACCCTTAACTTTTTTAATTTTGGAGGCATAATGAATCTGTGATTTACATTTATTAATTTTCCGACTTCAGTGTATGCACAAACTATTGTATAGACCACTCTGTACAATGTAGCTTTAAAAAATGTATTGTGCTTTTATTTTGTTAGGCATGTGTTAAGTGAAACAATTTATAAATGACCAACATTGTTTTCATATTTTTTTATACACAATATTAAAAGATAGATGTATGGTTATGATTTTTTAACATGTTTTGAAAATCTTTCAAGTTAAAATATATCGTAATTGGAAATACAATGTATTCTTTTTACTACAATTTCAAACAATCCTCTAGAAACGTGAATTAAATTTGGGTGATATCCATTGAAATAATTCCCATTTTCAGACAGTAAAGAAGTCCAAAAAGCTTTCCGATTTTGAATAAGTTACAAAGGTACAACAGAGCATCGCATGTTTGTCTATTTTTTTTTGTAAATAACCATGTGTACTGATTTGCATTTAAAACCAAATATTCGATTTTTATTATTGTGTTCACAGATAAATGAGAAATAAGTTTTTGTTCCTTTGTCGCCGTTTATTTATTTTTATTTTAGCCTTTGAAAATATAGGAAATAAATTTTGAATTATATTGTTTAGTAAATATTATTTATTTATGTGTAACCCCTTTTAAATAGAATACAGTAATATGTAGAATAATAACCTTAGATGTTGATGCCAATAACACCAAATTAAAAAAAAAATAAGTAAGTTTTGAGAGCATTAATAGTTCCAAAAATATCACAATGTTCACATTAACACGAGGCTAATGACCTAAGTTGTTGAAGCCAAAGACACCAATGAAAAAAAAAAACAATGTATACTAGTAATTTTGAATTTAAACATTTTGGATTTTGACAATTACATTTTTGTTTATTTGCAGCCTTTCAGTGGCGGCTGGTGGATAAGTGCTGCAGAGCTCCCAAAAAAAAAAAAATTGCTAAATACATAATCTAACTCAAATATTTCCTATTACCAAAAAGAAGATGTATAATATTATATTCGCATTGTAATAATGATTAAAAAAAAACTGCTGGCGAAGCGCTGGCGTCCGTGTACGTAAAGTCGACCAGTGGAATAACCTACCTTCCTACCGACACACACGCTTGCACAGGCTGTCGCTGAACTATTATTTATCTGGGCCACATGATGGAGCTCTGTGTGCTCTTTCAAACATCCACTCCGCTACCCGCGCGCCCTCGGTTAAAACAAACCGGTGATTTAGGTGGAGAGTTCTCTGCAATTAGTCCAGCGCAGCGCGTAATTCGTAGGGTGTCGATTTTTTCGAAATTTGTTGCGACTTTGGAGTTTACGGCGAGTTAAAAACAATAATTTTAAGGGTGCGTGTATTGTGTATTGCTGATAACTGGTGTAAGTAGAGGAAAAAGTTATACACGAAAATTTAATAGAGATATTTATTCAAAAAACGAATGGATCTGTGGATGCAACAAAAAAAATGATCTGTACTGTTTTCCCTGTTTACTTTTTGGTGGCGATAAAGCTTGGACGGAAATACTGGTCACCGATCTAGAACACAAGTTTAAAGATAAAAAACAAAAACTCTGAAAGCCATCTTCATAATTGCATGGAATATGCATTGCTAGGGACAACTAAAATCAGTTTCTTAGTGAAAGAGAGGTAAAAATAATATACCCATATAAATAAAATAATATCAATTTATAAATATACACCAAAAAAATGTTTTAACTACAATTTCCCCAAAAATCCAAGATATCCAATAATCTTTGGTTATGTCTTAGTCTTTCGCGTGGTCTTTCGTCAAATTTTCGACTTTAATGCGCAAACTCTAGTACAATTCCCATTGGAAAACACAATTTCCAATGCTCGTAAGCAGGGGAATATTTTCCCATATTTCTCATTGGAAAATATTCCACCGCTTATGCCGAGAATACGAAAACTGAATTCCCATGGGAAAATAAAATTTTCCCATGGGAATAAAAGTCGAGAATCGACCCCCTGGGGCTCGATTCTCGAGTTCATTGGAAAATTTTCCCATGGGAAAAGATTCCACTACTTATATTCCCATGGTAATAGGTTATGCAATTCTCGAACTTGTCGGAATAGACATTCCCATGGAAATAATAGTTTCACGTATGTCTGATATTAAGTTCACGAATATTTCGAAATAACCAATAACATTAAAGATATTTTAAAATTTACTGTTGGTATTATTTGTATTTGTTGTGGTTTTTGGGTAACCGATTACCTGCCGAGCCTCTGCGCTGGAGCAGATGCCGTGCCGAGCAATCCATAGAAAAATAAAAAGCAAGCTGACCGAGGACAAGTGAAAATATTCGATTATGTATAATTAAAACTTTTCGAGTTATTTTTAGTTTTTCTTTTCACATATTGAAAAAAGAAAAAGTAGCTTTTGTATAGAAGAGCAACGAAAGTTTCGAGAAACTAAGAAATTCTTTCGTTAACGGAAATAATAAAATTTTCGAAAAGGTCTTATTAAATTTACTACAAATTTCTCAATTTGTGTTACCTATTTGCCAGTCCCTTAGCAACTCCCACAATTTATAACTAATTTAAGAAAATCAGTTTCTTAGTGAAAAAGAGGTAAAAATAATATCCCCACATAAATAAAATAATATCAATTTGTAAATACACAAAAAAAATGTTTTAATTACAATTTCACCAAAAATCCAAGATATCCAATAATCTTTGGTTATGTCTTAGTCTTTCGCGTGGTCTTTCGTCAAATTTTCGACTTTAATGCGCAAACTCTAGTACAATTCCCATTGGAAAACATAATTTCCAATGCTCGTAAGCAGGGGAATATTTTCCCATACTTCTCATTGGAAAATATTCCACCGCTTATGCCGAGAATACGAAAACTGAATTCCCATGGGAAAATTTTATTTTCCCATGGGAATAAAAGTCGAGAATCGACCCCCAGAACCACCTTTAGAGACGTTGTAAACGAGCTTCGATTTTAGTTCAAGGACGACTTACCCAAGTCCGACTCAGGTAAGTTATGTTTATAAATACGGACCTAAGAATGATTTTACAAGAGACCCGAAAAACATTTGAACGAAATACAAAAATGGACAGTATTAAAAAACTGCAGATGATGCTTAGAATCGCGCTAGACTTGCAAGGATCATGTATTGGTGTTAAAGGAATACCAAATAATAGACAACTTCAAAGTCCAAAGAATAAACTTAGTAAGTTTTGATAGTAAGCTGGACATTATGTATTTACATTAATAACTATTGTAATGGGTGATATTTATCAATATTAATAACGCAAAAATCGGAATCCTACCTAGGTCTGTATTTATAAACAGAACTCAGCTGAGTTGGACTTGGGTGAGTCGTCCTTGAACGAAAATCGAAGTTCGGTTATATCGTTTGAATTTAGAGATGGGTAGTAACAAATCTGTGAATGTACTTAACAGTTACAGATTTGCTTATATCCATCTCTAAATTCCAGTGTAAAACCGGAACCACCTGGAACTTTAAGGACGTTGTAACCGAACTTCGATTTTAGTTCGACTCAGCTGAGTTCTGTTTATAAATACGGACCCTAATCTTCGTAATTTCTGGACTGATAATTTCTGTAGCTTAGGCCAAAAAGTGAATTTAAAGAAGAAGTCAACTTGACGTCGTGTCAAGTCAAGCATGTCAAATGTCAAGATTGTCAAGTCACTGGCAGCTCAATTTCAATTTGAAAACGTGTTTCTGCATAAAAAAATAAACTTTTTTAATTTTTCGATCGGCATTTTGGTACCTAGGTAAGTCCAAATAAATTCTCTATAAAATGACGATAAGAACCAACTTTTCCTTTTTTAATTATTTCAGTTTATAAAGCTTGTTGAACATACATTTCTGAAGATGGGCAGCCAAGATCACGAAACTTCTAATGGCTTCGAATTTTGCAAAAATTATAAGGGTCTTCACGTACTGAAACTGCATGATCAAATTAAAGAACTTCAAACAATCCTAAGAGACAAGTAAATATAAACGTTTTATTATAGTGGTTTTCTATTTAACATGTTCTTTTAGAAACACTTCTAGAAGTGACTTTAAGTTTTATGCTGACCGACTTATTAGGTTAGTGATCGAAGATAGCTTGAATCAACTGCCTTTTACTAATTGTGATGTAATTACCCCAACAGGAGCCACCTATGATGGCTTAAAATATAAATCTGGTAATTGTGGGGTATCCATAGTAAGGTCTGGAGAAGCAATGGAGCAAGGCTTAAGGGACTGTTGTAGAAGTATTAGGATAGGAAAAATATTGGTAGAATCTGATTTAGATACACATGAGGCTAAAGTTGTGTATGCCAGGTTTCCTGAAGATATTTCACAAAGGCATGTAAGTAACTATGTTTATTTGTATTGACTGATCAAAATTTAATTATATTGTTTTAGGTATTACTTATGTATCCTATAATGTCTACAGGAAATACTGTCAGTAAAGCTGTTAACGTACTTAAAGAACATGGTGTTAAAGAAGAATGCATAGTACTTAGTAATTTATTTTGTACCCCTCAAGCTGTTCAAACAGTTTTAGATTTATATCCAAAGGTAAATAAATATTTAAATTTCACAAGTAAAGGATTTTTGAAGGAGTTTAATCAAGGATATTTTGTATCACTCTGATTTGTCTAGTCATAGTGCTGTCCAGTTGAGATTTCTCTAGTGCTTGAATTATTACTAAAATTTTTATAGAACAAAGAAACATCTAAGAGCAGGTAGAAAATGTTCAAGTTTTGCTTTTTATTCAAGCATACTGCCAAAATTTACATTCAAATTTCCTTTATACTAAATAATATAGATTTTAATGAGTTTTCTTAAACATTTTGTTTTAGATGAAAATATCAACTTCAGAAGTCCATCCTGTAGCACCAAATCATTTTGGCCAAAAGTATTTTGGAACAGATTAAGACTGATTCAAACAAATTTAATATGTAGCTAATTTGTCAAGTGATGTTACTTAAGGAAGTTTTTATACAAGGTGGTTTATATGACCAATATATTTTTATTACAAAGAACAGTACTATAAATGAAGACCCTTAACTTTTTTAATTTTGGAGGCATAATGAATCTGTGATTTACATTTATTAATTTTCCGACTTCAGTGTATGCACAAACTATTGTATAGACCACTCTGTACAATGTAGCTTTAAAAAATGTATTGTGCTTTTATTTTGTTAGGCATGTGTTAAGTGAAACAATTTATAAATGACCAACATTGTTTTCATATTTTTTTATACACAATATTAAAAGATAGATGTATGGTTATGATTTTTTAACATGTTTTGAAAATCTTTCAAGTTAAAATATATCGTAATTGGAAATACAATGTATTCTTTTTACTACAATTTCAAACAATCCTCTAGAAACGTGAATTAAATTTGGGTGATATCCATTGAAATAATTCCCATTTTCAGACAGTAAAGAAGTCCAAAAAGCTTTCCGATTTTGAATAAGTTACAAAGGTACAACAGAGCATCGCATGTTTGTCTATTTTTTTTTGTAAATAACCATGTGTACTGATTTGCATTTAAAACCAAATATTCGATTTTTATTATTGTGTTCACAGATAAATGAGAAATAAGTTTTTGTTCCTTTGTCGCCGTTTATTTATTTTTATTTTAGCCTTTGAAAATATAGGAAATAAATTTTGAATTATATTGTTTAGTAAATATTATTTATTTATGTGTAACCCCTTTTAAATAGAATACAGTAATATGTAGAATAATAACCTTAGATGTTGATGCCAATAACACCAAATTAAAAAAAAAATAAGTAAGTTTTGAGAGCATTAATAGTTCCAAAAATATCACAATGTTCACATTAACACGAGGCTAATGACCTAAGTTGTTGAAGCCAAAGACACCAATGAAAAAAAAAAACAATGTATACTAGTAATTTTGAATTTAAACATTTTGGATTTTGACAATTACATTTTTGTTTATTTGCAGCCTTTCAGTGGCGGCTGGTGGATAAGTGCTGCAGAGCTCCCAAAAAAAAAAAAATTGCTAAATACATAATCTAACTCAAATATTTCCTATTACCAAAAAGAAGATGTATAATATTATATTCGCATTGTAATAATGATTAAAAAAAAACTGCTGGCGAAGCGCTGGCGTCCGTGTACGTAAAGTCGACCAGTGGAATAACCTACCTTCCTACCGACACACACGCTTGCACAGGCTGTCGCTGAACTATTATTTATCTGGGCCACATGATGGAGCTCTGTGTGCTCTTTCAAACATCCACTCCGCTACCCGCGCGCCCTCGGTTAAAACAAACCGGTGATTTAGGTGGAGAGTTCTCTGCAATTAGTCCAGCGCAGCGCGTAATTCGTAGGGTGTCGATTTTTTCGAAATTTGTTGCGACTTTGGAGTTTACGGCGAGTTAAAAACAATAATTTTAAGGGTGCGTGTATTGTGTATTGCTGATAACTGGTGTAAGTAGAGGAAAAAGTTATACACGAAAATTTAATAGAGATATTTATTCAAAAAACGAATGGATCTGTGGATGCAACAAAAAAAATGATCTGTACTGTTTTCCCTGTTTACTTTTTGGTGGCGATAAAGCTTGGACGGAAATACTGGTCACCGATCTAGAACACAAGTTTAAAGATAAAAAACAAAAACTCTGAAAGCCATCTTCATAATTGCATGGAATATGCATTGCTAGGGACAACTAATATGGCTCAATTAGATTCTGCTTATATAATAGGTATATTTTATCCAAAATTATTAATTGCATTAAGTTTTGTAGAGCTTTTGAACTGGCTCTTCGGGGACATGATGAGAGCGATTCTTCCGAGAATCCGGGAATAGTTCTCGGCTGAATTAGATGCAACTCTAAGTGAACTCCTAAAAAATTCTTCGATATTTAAAGGCACCTCTGTTACTTGATGTCCGTCATGAACAAATAATTGAGGAAATTAATAATTCTCCATTTTGGGCGGTCATGGCGGACGGACGGAATGCTCTGGAGAGCATTGTGGTAAATTTCCCGAGGATAAACTCACTTCTGCTTGCTCTTTTTATCCCACACTTGACAAAGAACGATTGCGAATTGAACTGTCTGTTATTTATTCAAGAAATGATTGCAGGACATTGAATGGCGCACTACCTCTACTAACATTTTTAATATCAAACAGTCTAGGAGCTACGTTAAATGAGACTAGAAAATTAATAGAAATTGTGGTAACAACTCCTATGACAACATCAAAGGCCGAACGATATTTCTCAACACTAAACCGAATCAAAACGTTTCTCAGAAATTCAATGACCGAAGATCGTTTAACAGCTCTTTCCATGCTATCTATTGAAAAAAATTTTACTTCCGAAATAGACAATTTTAATGAAAAAGTTATTACAAAATTTGCGAACCGAAAAGAACGTAGGATAGACTATCAGTTTAAATTGTTCACATTATTTTTTAAACATGTTGTATTTTGCTTGAAGAAAATAGAGTACAGTAAAATAGTGCTTGGTGATTCTTTTTTTAACAGACTTCAAAAAAGGAGGAGGTTCTCAATTCGTTGCAATATTTTTTTTATGTATTATCAGCAATAATTTAACACGGTGTCCGATTTCAATGATTCTTTTTTTGTTAGAAAAGGGGTACTTCAGGGGTGGTCCCATATAAATTTGGTCAAAATCTAATAATTAGGTCCATGAGAAAATCCTCAAACTCTTCATTTTTTATGTATGTTTAGCGATAATGCTTTACCACCCTGTCCGATTCATATGATTCTTTTTTTGTTAGTAAGGGGGTACCTCAGGGGTGGTTCCATATAAATTTGGTTAAGATGTGGTGACGGCATCTGCACGTTTTTGAAGTCGGTTTTTTTAATTTCTAATACTTGTTTTGTATAGCAATCATTCCAGCAATCCATCATTCAGCAAGCACGATAAAATCGATGGCACTTTGATTAAGAAGACAACCCCCCCTAAAAACTAAGCTTTTTTGCAAAAATTGCAGAACACCCTAAAATTTTTACCACGGGCCACACTGCGGCCTTTCATCATTTTTAGACCCAAATCCGACTTTGAAAATATTTTTTTATTATTTTCAATTCTTATCTTATTAGTGATAGAAATTAGATTTGATTGAGGAACCACTGCAGTTATTAAGTTTTTATATTGATACCGCAACATCCTTGCGTTTTTTAATTTATATTCACTGTATTTTAATAATCCTTGGGGTTGACCTCTGGGAGCATAGCTAGTGGTCAGTGCTAATTCATTTAATTATCTATCCGATTTAATGTTGAAAACCAGACAAAGGGTTGCGATTACAAATAGTTTTCTGAAATGATTAGTAATAAGTACATAAAACTAGTTTCATTCGAACGCCGTAACTACCTTGTTATTTTATTTTTACTTTATTTAAAGCCACACAGAGTGTTGACCTCGGTGCGTGATAGCTTCATTTAATCATTTGGCGGATTTAAGGATTTTACGATCGAGATATTTATGTCGATTTATCTCATGTTTACTGCATTTAGTTACCCATTTATGCATATTTTATTTGGTTCCTTAATGCAAGTGACAAGTTTCCCTGATTTAATATCGAGTATAATATATTTGTCGGATTTATTTTTCAATGCTTATTTAATGTATTTATTGTTACCATCTGATTGATATCCCATCACTGACGACACTAAACCAGGATTAGTTTAACATTTTTTTATTTAAAGGTGGGCTTTGAAATAATACTGTTAACTAATTTTCTTAAGCAATATATGTATTGATTTTACCCGTTTGGTTTATAATTGCAGTTATTTAACAATGTATTTAACCACTATTACCTCTTTTTGGCATCCGGAAATTTTGCGTGACTGTAGCGATTAAAGTCAATTATTGTTACCTATTTCAAATAACGGTACCGTGAAATTTTTCGTTATCTCCACTTGTACCTGCCAAAGTCGTTTCGAAAGCTGCATTGCAAGGTTATAGAGCAAACAAAGCGCAACAAAACTGGCGCCCGAGTAATTCCCGGACCGAGGTGACAAAATTAAGAAGCATTTTGTTTGAGGCAAGAAAACGCCTTGCAGAATCTGGAAAGTAAATGAATTACAGACCGAATATTGCGTTTGGATAATTATAGGAGTAGAAAAAGCCTAATTCGGTTAAGCACCCGTTAGACTTAATCGGTTTAGAAATAAAAATTAATGTATAAATACAATTTATTTCTTTCTAATTTTTGATATTTAAAACAGCTTTTTACAAACAAATATGTAGTAATAGAATAAAAACATGCTCTCCATTTTTATCTTTTAAATTAAGTGAAACATAATTGATACAATTAAATCTGACTATAGAAAAACTGTTTTCTATTTAAAATTATTTACACATTACGATTAAGGGTTAAATCTAAATACTAATACTAAAACTGTACAAAATTTTATTTTTTATACATTTTTATATTTATAAAACAGACCTTGGGGCTTCTCTAACTTTCTTTGGTTCTTGAATAAATTGCACTCTTTCAATATAAAAAATATGATTCCACAAATTAAATAAAAAATATTTACAAACCATTTTAGGATTTTTTAAAAATAAAGCCGTAATTATAAAGATATGGTACGAATGTGAAAAAAAGTAAATCTTATGTTACTACCAAAATACCTAAATAATTTTTATTTAACTTTACTTTTTCGCCAGCTTTTTAATAGATTTTATCATAATTTCATTAACTGCCGAGTCTAGGGATGGGCAAAATAATCGATTCATCCAAAATAATCGATAATTTATCGCCCAGCCCTAGTCAAGCCCCAGAGCCCGCTAAACCATCGTTAAAATTAACGCCTAAGTAATCTAAATACCACAGTACTAGCATTTAATTCTAAGTGTCATCCTCAATACCCGGGACTGGTGGTAAAATCACGTCGACTTTAGGCCTTTTAGCATTTTGAGGACTCTCCTCTGGATCTTCCTTCTTATCTGTCGATTCTTGTTCTCCCAACATTTCTGCTGCTTTCTTAATCAATTCCTCTTCTGTTAAAGAACTGAGTACACTGGGTTTGTCTTCTGGTACAGGAGAACTGACGGATTGAGATCTAAGAGGGGAATTGGCTAAAAGTTTAAGTATCGGTTTATTAGGTAATTTTAACGGTATCGTGTCACTGGGAACATCATTTTGTATAGGGGTGGGTGTGCTGTTCAACTGTCTATTATTTCGTTTCGGAATCATCAAGGGAATTGTGAGATCTGTTTGAGGAAGATCCTTAGTAGATGGTGCCGGCGAATCTGTAGTCTAAAAAATTTGTAAAATTTAATTAATTTACCGTTAAAATAGTTTTAACGATTTACTTACATCTCCTATTGATTTGATGCTATCTAAAATTTGTTGAAGATTTGTAGGCAAAGCGATATTTGCTAGTGAAGTAGTACGAATTTCTGTTGATGCTGATACAATGTTTTGAGTCATGCTAGTAATTTCAGATTTTTGCATCTCGATCTTCTTATTTAGCTCTTCAATTTGTCTTTGCACCTCAAGGGTACTTGAAGGTAAACCTGCAGTAAGACCTACAAAAAAAATAAGTATTTAAGAGAAAAATTTACATCGTACTTAAAGAGAAACTGCACTTTCTTATCAATTACATTTATTAGGTATAAAATGAATTTATTAATGAACAAAAAGAAGATATAGTGATTGGGTTTTTTACTAAAGTAGTTATGAATTTTTACACGATCTGAGCAAAATGTTAAGATTGGCTTACCAGGTATTGCTGAAAAAGTTGGAGATGGTGTAGAAGTTTCCAAAATTGAAGAAATTATTGGAATAGAGGCAGGATTTTGTGCAGGTACATCTTCTATGATGGGTGAATTATCTGAAGAATCTCCAGGACTGTATGGTTCATCTAAAACAGTAATAATAATACTTTGTTTTAATTTGCTAAGAAATTAAATTTTGATAATTTTATAGCAATAAGTTGTATTTATTTTTAATGAAAGATGTATGTCTATTCATTAGTCGTATATACAATTCTATAAGTGTAAAAGTAACGATGGTTACTTAATGTCATCGAATATGATGATAAAGAAGAATATGAGAAAATAATAATTATCGTTTTCAAGGCGTTACGATTTAACCTTAAAATAGGTTTGTCCGTAAAGCGATCTACAACTGTTTCCAACTTGAATATTTTGCGTTCGTAGAAGAATTACTGATAGTTACAATGATTAGTTTGGCGTTCGTAGAAACAAATGAAGTGATTGCAAACTGATTGGGAACGGTTAGAAAAATCACTGACTATTCTCCGGATTTTTAATCTGGCGCATGTACACATGAAATATTTTTATTAACTTACAATTTGACGTTTGTTTGGCTTGAAATTTAAAACCGGTAATAAAAATAAAATATATTGATAAAATACAGTGCATTTCATAAACAAAACATAGGTGGTTATTCTGTGACATACAACATCAAACTTTAAATAATTTATGAATCACCAACCCTGAATTGAGCTTTGTAAATAGACGATTATGATCGAGAGTGCATAAAACATTATGATTTTAGTAGTTTGTTAGAATTTTCCGAATTTCCTTTGAGAATGTTTCAAAGAATGAAACAAAAAAAGAATTACGAATATCTATCGTTTGATTCGTGAGTAGTGATCTTGAGTTCGAAAAACATTCCCATAGCAAAAGGCCTTTTCAGCTTTTTCCCAATTTTCCATTTTGATTTATAAAGATATATTTTAATGTAAATATTAGTTTTTTAGAGTGTTGAATATCAAAAAATGTAAAGGCCACTAACTTTATAGTTAAAAAAAAATCCGTTCCATACTATGCAGCAGCATTACGTTTCCAAATATTATCAAGGAACCCATTTATCTTAATTTATCTACGGTTTTTAGTGAGTAAAATTATTTGTAAATATGATCGATCGGCCTTTCAGATAGTATATGTGAGATCAATAGCTTTCATTGTTTTCTATTTTTATTATTTTTTTATTAAAAATTGATTAGGAAGCTATAAAAACAACATTCGATACCAAAAACAAAATTATAATTTGTAAAATATAAATTGAAGTATTGAAAAATTTGTAATTACCTCCTTCTGAAACAACAATAGGTGGCGTAGCTTCTCTAGGAGGAGGTACAACCGGAGGTGGCAAAACAACAGGCGGTAATTTAGCAGCCAGTCGTGGATCTTTGTTGACGGGTGGTGGTGGTGGCGTATACGAACGTGGCGGGGGCGGCGGAGGTGGTGCAACTGGAGGCGGAGCCACGGGCAACGGTGGGGTGTCTATTCTAGTTTTCTTAGAGGAAACGGGAAGAGAATCTGTATAAGGCCGTTTCCGCTTATCCCTCACGATTATACCAAGCAAAAGAGCAGGTCTAGATTCTTCAAAACCTATAAATAAAATGCGATGTTTAACAATAGCCATCAAAATACAAATTAAGGATTTATTTGTATTTTTTGCCGACAGTGATTTTTTTTAAGTTTCATCTTGAGGTCGAAAATTGTACACCCTAAGTACCACGAATAAATTCAAAAACACCCGTTTAAAGATAGTCATTAGGCAATCGGTCAAAAGAAAGTTGTCAATAAATACTGCTAGTTTGCAACAAGTAATAACTCCAAAATCGTATACCAATACTAACGAACTTAGAAAGAGGTAAGTCCAATCTACTATTAAGAATTATGAACGGCCAAATGTGCTCGTTACAAGGGGGTGGGGGTCTAAGATCATTGAAAGTTTGTGTGCGAGAGAGGGCTGGCTTAGAATTAAATCTGTTAACTACAGAGGCTTAGGTACTTGAACGCCCTCTTAATACATATTTTACCTCAATATGAAATTGTTTCAATAAAAAAATCACTGTCAAAAGTTTCAACAGTCGATTTGTAAAATAAAGAGAACTTAGCTTATTAACAAATGAATAAAACCTTATTGTATATAAAGAGTGAACTTCAAAAAATGTTTCTAAAAACTGGCTATAAGTGATAACAGTATGGTGCTAAATTAAATTAAAACTGACACATGCTTGAAATTTTTCAAGGTCTGCTTTAGAACCATGTTTTGCCAATCACTCCAAACTTATCTACATTTAACAAACATTATAATTTAGTATTGAAATATTTTATAGGAATTTCAAAAAAGTATTACCTGGTCCATTAAGAGGCAATAAAACTTGAGGTATAGGTTTCTGAGGTGCAAGAGGATAAATATAAAAATCTTTTACTGCTTTATTTAAACTTTTCACAACTCCTAACCTATCCCTACTGCTCAAGTAGCTGTATAATGCCAAATAGGGCATCTTTTCTTCCATGTTCGTGGCATTTAATCGTATCAGAGAGATAGACTTGCTATTAGAACATTTCATCTTGCCGATGTAGTCCCAAACGGTATCTGGAGATATTCTACCAACTATGTCCAAGTTTGTAGAAAGTTCTTTATTTAATCCTGAACAATCACCTGCAAACAATATTTTAATTTTAGAATGTGTTATGCATTACATACCTTTATGATAAAATTTAGTAAATAGAAATTGCAAAATGAAGTTACATGCTACAGATCAGTTAAATACTTTATTAAAAGTGATATTCTCATATAATATAGTAAATAAGCCTATTTTGTTTCATTAATATTCTCAAATGAATTTTCTGGAATGTGATAAAGGTACAATATCTATTGTCATTAATAATTATTGATGTGGCAATATAGTATTTTAGTTTTGTGTCGACATTTTGATTGTTTATGTTTTTGTAGTATTTGTATTTCCTTGCAAAACGTTTTATTTGGTGAAAAAATAATTTCAAATAATTATAGTAAAAGTATGCAAAGTTTGCAAAAAAATGGATTATTTAAATCATAATCATAGGTAATTTTATGTTTTATGTACATGTTGCGAGACCTCGCTCTGCTCGTCCCGCAAATATTCACTAGTTACATAAAATGAGACATTTCGTAACTGGTTTCATAAATAGCTATTAAATTATATATCATTGAATAGTCAATACCATTTTTTCAACTAAAACAAACATCTGTTAATTTTTTAAGTAAATATAAAATTTATGATAAAGATAGTTGAAAAATCGTTTTAGATCGAAAAACTAAAGTATGTATTTTTTTTTGGAAATTTAAAGGTATAATACCCAATTCCCTCTACAAAAAAAATTGAAAAAGTTGTAAAATTAAAAGAAGAAAAACAACTGCCCCTGTACCAATTAAACCACCGATACATGTAGTTATGACAGTCAAATTTGTAAACAAGATTAATAAAACTGGCGCCCCATTGTTTTAGAGTCTCATAAGTACCGTTTTTCTCTGTGGCGAAAAAAACATTTTACAATCATTTTAAAACTTACCGGAAACTTCATGGGCGGTAATGGATATTTCAGCAACATCTATCATGTTAATTACACCCCTCCATATTTCTGTAGGTTTGATCACTGGTGGAGGCGATGTACTTCTAGTTAAGTCGCTTAAATCCTTTTCTTTTTCGGGGGATATTGGTACTGAAAAATAATACATTATATTAACTAGTTTAATCTATTAATACTGTAAAACTCACAGTTCTTATCTTCTTCATTTTCTGGAATCCTTGGAGGTGTAGGGATGGTAACAGTTGATGTAGGTTCATGATCACTATCACTTTCAATGGCTGCAAAAATATAAAATTATTAGTAGAATAATAATAAAAAAATCTTCGACAAATACCAATATACAAAGTTAAAATACAATTTATATTATCTGATATTAATGGAATGAATAAATTATACATTTTTTTTATACTAATAGTGGGTTGCATAAAAAAAAGATAAAATTTTAAACCCAGGATAATACATTTTGTTATCTAAGATAATGTCATATTTGGGTTATATTATTTGAAGGATTATATTGATATTGACACTTGTATTCATAAGTTTGATTTCTAATTATATTGGTAATATTTAGTTAATTTATTTTGTCTAATTCAGTATTTAGTAAAGTTATTGCACTTTTCACGCTTGCTTACATTAATTTTTTTGGGAAAAGATTTCAATTTCCATCTTACGATACTTATAAGTAGCATTCCCTAAACAAACATCCCCACAAAAACCACAAACTTAACTTATTTGCAGATTTTGTGACTAGTTAAGTTTAAACTTAATTTATTCGAAATAGTTTAATAGGTACCCTTTGTATTCTAACCCCTTCAATTCAAATTATAATAGGGTAGGCAAATTAGACTTTTGACGCCAAAAAATTCGTACCAAGCTGGATTTTTTTTTTTAATTCACTTTAGACATCCCAAATATGCGTTAGATGAGTTTGCAACGGTTTCTGAGCTGTCTTAATTTTTGAAAGCCAAAAAGCAGAAAATTTTGCTTGGTTTTTGCCTAAACTATAAAACGACGCATCCTACAGAAAATGTAACTCTTTATAAAATTAAAGAGCATAAAATTTCGCGTCAAATGACGTAACTTAAAGTAAAAATCCGGCAAATCACCAACATGCCTGAAACTATCCACCCATAAAACATTACTTACTAATTCAGATTTACTGCAGATTGTAATTTAACGTTATCACCATTTTAGAAAACATGTAAATTCAATTTAAGTCATATCTAGTGGTTACACAAATATCTAGTCTTCAGCCTAATATAATTACAACGACATTTCAAAATTATAAGAAACCCATATCAACTGATATGTTTTATTGAACAATCATTACTTCAAAGGCAAGCTTAATTTTCTAAATCTTACTTTTTGATAAAAGTAAAATATAAGTAAAATTCGGGAAATCAATATTTATGTGGTGTTGCCTTGTAAATTTTCACGTTTGCCCAAAATAAAATTGAAAATCATTCTACTGGTAAACCTTTTGAATCTTGCTTGAATTTTTTTTAAACAAACATTCAATTTACCCTATACATCAGAAAAATATAATATACCGGGTGTAATTCTATTTCAATGTTTATTTATTTAAACGGGATCAACCCCATTACAAAGCAAAACACATAAATGATACAGATAATTATAAATTATAAATTAAATAAAAAAAAATACAAGTAAGAGAAAAAAAAAAGGTTAAAATTAAGTGAAATAAGTTTTAGATTAATAAATGCATTTTAAGTGTTGTAAATCCGTCTGTAATATTTCATTTTTACTCCAGTGCATTCGTACAGATTGCCTTAAATTTGTTAAAAGAAATGGCTGTAACCTCAAGATTCAATTGATTTATTACCCTCAATGTTCTTTCAATAGGTAAATGCATGCCATAGTTTGTATTGTGAAATAGAACTTATTTAATTGCCTAAGGACTCTATTAGGATTATTGAAAGATCATTTCTAAGAGTTCCGGGCATATGACTAGACCATTTAATAATCTATAGATAAAATTCAAATCTGATATAAGTCTCTTGTACTTAAGTCGGCTCATATTCATTTCATTTAAAATCCTAATATATTTGTGATCGGTTACCCGAATATTTAATTTGAAGGCACAGTATCTTAGAAATTTATTTTGTATTCTTTCCACTGCTAGACAGTGTATATGATATTGTGGCGACCAAATTATAGAAGCATACTAAAACTGAGGTACAACCAATGTTTGATGAACTCTTTTTATGGCTTCTAGAGAGAAATGAGAACAGTTACGCAATATTTACCCTAAGCATTGGGATGATTTTATTGAGATTGAATTTATATGTTCAATAAATATTAATTGTTCATCTAAAATAACTCCTAAATCTTTGACTGAGTTAACCCGAGATAGTGGCTTATCATTAATGTAATATTGTGAGTTGCACTTTTTGTTTCCTTTAAAAAAGCTTATAAAGCAACATTTATTAACATTCAACTGTAGGTTATTATGGTCGCACCATTTAACTAAGTTGTCGAGATCATTCTAAATGAAGGCTTGATCGTTAGATGAATAAATTGGTCTATACAACTATAGGTCATCCGCGAACATTAAGAACTCACAATGTTTAAAGCATTCTATTATATCGTTAATAAATTTATTAAATAAAAGTGGTGAACAGTGAGAGCCCTGTGGTACACATAAGGAAACCCTAATTAATCTTGATCTATTACTAAAACATTTAATATATTTTGTTCGTATAACAATAGATTTGTAACTGTAGATTTTTTTTTAAACATGTTAATCTGTAAACTTCCCTGAAATTAATAATGTTATTTTGATCAAATACTTGTTTTATCAATTATCAGTAGGAAACATAAAAAAGCGTCATGCTATGCATATTTTGATTAAAATTACCGGTAATGTGTCAAATAGAAAATATAAATGATGAGTTAATGCAAAAAAAATTAAATTTTTTGGTGACCCCGCCTTCTAACACAGAAACAAGCAAGCTAATTTTATAAATAAATCTATAAAAAAATTGAAACGGCAAATTATCTACACTTACCCATACCTGGAACAATGTCCTCCTGGGCCACGTGCTTCCACAATCTATCCTCCAAAGGAGGTACAATTTTGTTATCGACAAGTTGTTCTAGGATCTCCTTAGACTTTTTATCCAACTTGTCAGTGGATGAAATAATATCTCTCTTATGCCGAGATGATTTATGAGACGACTTCCTGTGTCTACTTCTATCTCTTTCTTTTGAATGTGACCTTTTTTTCCGGTCACTGTGTTTACGATCCCGACTTCTTGATCTCCGTCTGCTTCTGTCTTTGTCTCTGAAAATAATTATATAAGAACGGTTATTTAACCAAAACAGGAATCACATTCAGGGTATATTCATTTTTGAACTGTACTAAGTATTTTGCCATTAAGATAAAACACGTATGTTATTCTATGCTAAAATATCTAGAATCACAACCTGACAAGAATGTTTTCGTTTTAAGGCTGTAGTATTTCTGAGATTTTAGTGCCTACTATTTTGGAACTGAACTTTACAAAACAAAAATTAAAGTGAACACATTTAAATTCGTTGTTACACCTTATCATATCATTTTACTTACCTGTCTCTACTTGAAGATCTGTGACTTCTGTGATCTTTTTCTTTGCTGCTCTTTCTCTCCCTGTCTCTATCTTTGTCCTTGTGATTGTGTTTGGAACTATTCTTTTTGTCGCGTTCCTTTGAATTATCTCTTTTAGTTTCTCCAGAATCCAATGCTGAACCTTCTGTTAAACTCTTTATTACTTCTGTGTTATCAACTTTATTACCATGGTCATCTTCAACTACTTGTTCACCTAGAAAGGATATAATACAAAAAAAATACTACTTTTGAATAATTAAAAAAAATATATCACCAAAAACATTTAACCTTCATAACGTTATTTTATGCATTTTCTATAAAAGATAATTTGTTAATAGTACATACCTTTATGTGTTTTTAAGACATACTGTCTATTGCAATTTAACAGCTCCAATTCTGACTTTTTAATCATATCCAATTGATGTTTGGCTTCTTTTTCCCTCCACTGAGCCAACTCTTGATTGGCCATGTCATCAGTAGATAATCTTACCTATAAAACGAAGAATTCATAACTCAGTTTTATTTGTGAATATTTTGTCTTACCAGTTCATAAGGATTTATACTTTTCTCGCAAATTCTCCTCCATAATGTTTGATTTTTAACATCTTTGATGTTGAAAATTAAACTTCTGTATTTATTCCTATATTTCTGACCAGTATCACCAAAACACTTAAATAATTGCGATTCAATCTCTGTGGATATTGATTTGACTTCATCTTCAGACAATTTCAAATCCTCGTTACCTTTGAGACGATTCATTAGTTGTTCAGATACAGTCTTTTGTACATTTTCTCTTATATTCTCTGGTTGTTTTTGTGGTGTTGTTTCTTCTTTTTCTACCTGTGAAAATATTGGAATTTATAAACTATATACTAGTACATCTACGAAAAGATTTAACATTGCAACCTCTTAATTTGCAAAATTTAGATTAAAAAAAATATGGCCTCTTATTCTTTTTTTTTTATTGCTAAAGTCAGCATAGTTATTAGTGGAAGAGAAAAATAAAGATTACTAATCCAGTGGAAAAAGTGGAAACAATGAATTTAGTCTTTCTTTGAGACTGACACCTAACAATGTTTATCAGTTATAATGGCACTCACCTTTTTCGGTTTAGGAGTTCGAATGACAGCTTTTTCCTTTGAACCAGTGCTCATAGTTCTTTCTTTAGTTACAATAGGTCTATCCTTGTTTGGAGTGATGGGACTTTTTTGTACCTTTTCTGCACTTTTCATCGTCTTTGTCAAAGTACTTTGTATCAGTTTAGGAATTTTTGGAGGGGTGCTTGCAGGCGGACTTTTCAATGGCTCCGCGATCAACTTCGATTTTAAAGATTCTCTCATTAATGGTAGCTTCGGTATAGGTTGCTTTAATCCAGTTAACGATGCTTTTAACGCAGATTTAACTTTTTGATGTTGTTGTTGTTGCTCCTGCTGCTGCTGCTTTGGCGAGTGTTTAATGACTCCAACGCTAATACCACCTTTTTTTTGGGCAGCCAGAGAGACGCCATGATTATTAACGTTTTTAACTAACTTTAATTTTGTTTGCGCTAAGTTGCCAGCCTGTGAATCAAAATATATAATAACTTATTGGCATTATGAATTTAACGTTTTTACAGTTTACTATTTTATTAATATTCAGATACACAGTGTGCCCCGAAAAATTTTATACAAATGGGAAAAAGGTTTCTTACATTTCACAAAAATAAAATACTTGATAATGTTCTGAAATGCATAATCAAGTAAAAAATTTGTAGAATTAGAAAAATCACAAAAATAAGTACATATTTTTTAATTCTTATCAACATTTTAATTAATATTTTGCTATATATTGAAATTTTTAAGTATTCTGCTCTTCATTATAAAATCATTTTTATTTTCCCTGTATACCATCTAGGGCTGGGCGATTGCCAATTATTTGATTAATAAAGAGATCGATTATTTTTCATTAACACATTCGCTGCTGAGAAAGCGAATTCCCATCCTAAACAACGGAAGCTTCTAATATGTGTAACTTATTCAGCACTGTACTTGCGACCGTTAGAGCACTTAGGTGATTTATTGAAAACATATTTCGCTTAATTTTCAATTTAAAGATTATATTGTTAGTTTTGACGTTACAGTAAAATGGAAGATAGTGAACAGAGTTGTTCCCGTCGTAAACGGCAAAAATATATTGAGTGAAGGTTATTTTTTAACTCTTCCTGTTATTTTAGTATCTTTAAAATTATCATTTATTGTAACAGAATTACTTTTAATGTTGTAATGACATGTATATTTATATATACAATTGTTTTTATTTTGTGTAATGTCTTTTTTAGACAAGAATAGCAATTCGCAAATTCACGTCCTTCAGCATATGCTGTGAATATTGTTAAGGTATGCTGAAAACACGGATCGTGTCTTTCATGGCAGGGAAATGACATAATATTAAATAAATCTTAAGGTCCTTTTAGACCGTCATAGCAGTTTTCAGTTCAGTTTAAATTTCAGTTGTAACTTCATTTGTGGAAACGATCAGTTTGAGTTTTCATTTGTTGTGTACATCAGTGATGGATGAAGATTACCTAATTGCGATCACTTTGTGCTTAGTGCTAAAGGGACCATGAAAGAAAAGAACTAAATTGAACAAAAATTGGCTCCTAAAAAGAAAATTACTGTCTCATGTTAATTTAATGATGGAACTTCATTTTGAACCTTGTGAATGGTCAAACTACTTATGGATAAGATGCATATAAAGAATTGCTGTACCTACTTGGGTACACCACTTATAAAAAAGCGAGTCAAGAAAGGAGATATATCACCAAACGAGAAGTGCAACACTAAGATTTTTGACAACTGGGAGTACTTTGCAAAGTCTTAGATTTCTTACTGTAATAGTATCATAATATCTGAAACTTGTAAATCTATATTAAAAGTACTAAAATACTGTACTGTAAGTAGTGTTGCAGATAAATATCAATATTTGTTATCAGAAAGCCATGTTTTAACAGGTTTGTACCAACAACGATCATAAACCAGTCATTGCCACCAGGATTGTGTGCAGTAAGAATTTGGCGGTCTAAATAATCAACTGCGCAGAATCCTGGTCAACAACTGTTTTCAGATTGTTGTTGGAACAAGCCTAACATACCGATATTTACAAATCTTCTGCAAATAAGAAGACAAATTTGTTTACAAATCATTTCAACTGATAACAGTACATAAACTTTTAGGAAATCCATCGAGCCACAGCTCCATGTCAGTTTCAGTTTTTCTTTCATTGTTTTGTGTTTACACATACATATAACTGACAACTGAACTTAAACTAAAAATGAACTGAAAACTCATAGGAACATCTAAAAGAACCATTAACACCATATATCTCAGTACTTCTATTAAAAGTTTTAAATCAAATTTGGGCAAAAACCATTGTCAGCAACCTGCCTAACCCTATCTCAAAATCGATGCGCAGCGAACGTGTTAATCAGTTATTTTCAAATAATAGAAAAGCGATTGATTAGTTTCGAATAATCAGATAATCGCTTATTAGATTAATCGATATTTTTAATCTTATATTTGATTTATCGATTATTTAATAAAAATAATCGATTATTCATATTCATTTTGTCTAAAAAAATTAATCGAGTAATCGATTATTTTGCCCACCCCTATTACCATTAATATTTTACCAATTTTAATACTTATGGATTTTCTATTGATTCAAAACTTTTTATCAAGAATTTTTTTGTAAAAACTTTTCCAATTTTTATAAAACTTTATGGGAATATCAATGAAGAAAAAAGAAAGCTTCACTTTCGGCATGTAAATCGAAAATATTTTTATTTGAAAAAAACAACACACTTTTAATTTGTAAAATTTATTTGAAACAAAAATAAAACTTACTTTTGCTGTAACAACTTTACCACCAGATCTGACTACTTCATATCCAGGATGTTCTTTGAGCCACTGGTCTAAATTCGATGCACTAGGTGCCTTATTTCCTGTTAACATTTTTCCAGTGGATCTTTCAAAAACTACCACCTACAAAAATACATTCCAGTCATCAATATATTAACTCTTATTTCAATAGCAAATATTTTCAAATTCTTACCCTCTCTATTCCTTGAGCATGGGCTAAAATGCAAGTTTCACTACAATAAATAGAATTTTTTCTAGCTGGTTTTTGGCAAACAACACAAGGTATTGCACTCGCAGATGAGTCTGCTTTCTTAGCAACACTTCCAGAACTATCAGTTGAAGTTCTGGAATTTCTAGAAGCTTTACGAATTCTTCTTGCAGCTGCTTGTGGTCTTTTCAAACAAGGATCCTAAAACAAAATAATTCCGTAAAAATCATAATTCAAATTTTAAAATACTAAATTCGACATGCAGGAACAGAATATTTATAATTTTTAACAATTGTATCATTAGAATAGTTTATTTTTCATGTGTCAAAACAGATTTTGTAATTTCAAGCCGTTGCTATGCAAACATTGAGAACTTTTTTGTTTTTATTAAGCTGCTTCTTAGTTGTTTTTTTATTAAGCATCAGAACGACCTGTCAACAATAAAGGCAGGGTTCGTATATCTAAGGGGGTTGCGACATAGTTTTCCGAAAGTTTTATTCGAAATAGTAGTCACAAAACCTGCCAATTTAAGAAAAATGTATAGGCGGTTTTTTAAAAGTGTCATAAAAATTACATTTCCATGATGTTGCTAACTTAAGCTGGCTACTATTTCCCCCCTAGCCTCGGTGACCACTTCATCAATTAAAAGGACTATCTGTCGCAACCCCTTAGATATACTAACCCTTCCCTTCATCATCCATTTTGTTTGAACTGTCAAATTGTAGCCAAGGTTCTTATGTCATATCAGGTAGCTCATTACAAACTTCAATAATCTTAAACAGTTTTAAAGCAATGAACCAAAAAACACTTCGGTTATACCCTTGGTTAACCATAAAATCACGTGACTAAACCTCAGATAAATAAATAATAATAGATACCTGAATGTCAAAAATTTACATTGCGTTTGTTTGAAAGCAACCTATACAAGCCAGTTGTTAGGAGGGGAAGAGCGAGGTTTGTTTACTTTTATTATCCAGTAGCGTATCAAATAAATGTCAATAGAAATTCTTTTGATTTATATTATTTTATTAGTTTTGAGATATTTCAATGGATCTAATATGAGATGTTTATAGAAAACCGTCAAAAATGAATTTTTCAGTCGACCAATACATATATTTTTTACATTAAAAACATACATTATTTTTATACACAAATAACTTGAATAAACGTTGCAATGATAGGTTTTATAAATTATATATGTAATAAAAAATAGAATAAAGTATCTGTTTATTGTTAGTCCCTTTTAAGTTAATTAAATTTTGTGCACAAAAGATTTATGGTTTTTAATAATTGGGAAAGTAGGGTTAAAGGACAATTTTTATAATAGGTAGTTACCTATGTAATTAATTTTATTAAATAGTTGGGTTAGATCTGGAAAACAAAACAAAGACAAATGTTATAATAACAGTTTAGAATAAAGCGATACTTATATAATAATAAGTGATAAGTTCATAATTACCGTTTTAAAATATTGCCAAGGTTTTCTAATACACAATATTTTGAATAATAAACTCAAACATTTTGGATTTTAAAACTTAATTTCGATGAATTCTTGTCAGTTAGAAATAGAACAACGTTAAGCAATTTTGTAGAGACGTTGTGTTATTGTACTCATTTGGTTTAGTAACAATTAATAATGGATAATGGGGTGATTATAATAATAATAATTTAGTTGCCAACAATTTTCCTTTCACATAATTTATAAATCAAATAATTATGTGACAGATACCTAGATATTGTTGGGAATGGGGTGTTAATACACTGCGAGCTAAAAGATCTATTGTGCCCCCTTCTGTCGCTAATGCACCAAGGAAATGTCTCAATGCCTATAACGACCCTTCCAATCCTATCTTCTCAAGGAAGTGTAGGATTTGAAGTGGCTTTAAGTTAGGTAAATCTCTCTCTCTCTCTCTTCTATTTGATATCCTCCTAGATATAGTGCCCTTGGATTCTGGAGTACTACACATTCAGTTAGAAAGTGAATGGAGGTTTCGTCCTCCTCCTCACAGAATCTGCACTCGCTATCCTCTACTACTCTCAGTTTACTAAGGTGTCCTTTTAGTCGATAATGCCCGGTAAGGATCCCTGTTACAATACGGAGCCCGTTCTTGCTCAGGCAGATGCAGGCTTCCGATCTTTTCTGGTTATATTCACCCAGAAGTATCTTAGCCTGTCTTAGCCTTAAGAGATTGATCCAATTATCGGTTCTTCTACTGTCCAATTCTTTTTTAATCTCGTCGTGGATCAGTTACCTAAAACAGTTTGAACGATAAAAGTCAGTAAATGTGACTATCGCCTTTCAAAGGGATGCTTTAGATGTTCTTAAGATAGTACCTGTCACAAAGCACGTATCTTCTAGAGACCCCACGCCAATGTTAAACTTTTAAACCAAATTAGTGCCACCTTGTGTTTGGAGCTGGAACTAAAATGACAATTGACAGATGGCGGTAAATTCAAATTGTAACTTCTAGGAGTAGGTAGTAGTTTTAAATTAAATTTTAAATGATTTCCACATAAATTATTTTATAAAATAAAGTATGGAACTAGTATGGAAACACTAACTGGATATAACTTATTATTATTAACCCTCGTCCGAAGTCAGGTATTTACCGGTTATAATTAATGACGGGCTTAAATATGACATTATAGAAAGTAACCAAGAATAACCAACATCGCTTTAATCAAAACGGTAAATATCGCAAATTACCGCTTTAAAACGGTTTTGAACTAACATCATCTGTCAGAGTCAATGACTCTCCAGTTTCATGTTCCAGGTAAACAATTAGGCATTCCAAACAAAACAGTGGGTTTTGACAGGTTATGATATAGCAACCCTGTAGGCCTGGTGATTTAACAAGGTCAATGAAATAGTTACATAGATTGATCATCCATATTTTTCAAAATAAACATAAGCTTATGCCTTGAAGTAAAAATGTAGGTAATTATTTTTTTACAATATTCAAAGGCTAAATATTGATTTAAAAAAACATTTTTGCAAAATCGATTCTGATTAGTGAGCACTTGGGAGGCAATATGGCCGCTTGTAAACGACCCGTTTTGAGCAATCTATATAACTATATATGTATCATTGACCCTGTCAATGACAACAGGCTTACAGGGTTGCCATATCTAAATGTCAGTTCCCAATTGTTAGCAGTTGTGTGTGTGTGAATTCGAGAACTATGGCTGCGGAATCTGAATCCATTTGCAGTCTGACAGGTCATTAATTGATCTTTCCTATTAATCGACAATTTCGCATTACACATGCACGAAAAAAGCGGAGGTTTTTGAAACTAGTAATTTTCCAACACTCTTTGCTCTCTCTTATCCTTGCCTTACAACTGTTGTGTTGGTTACGACATTTTTACTTTAAACAACTGTCATCGATTATATATAGCAGGGAGCCACTGAAACCTTTTTGGTATACATTTGCACAAGGCTAAATTATAAATAATATATCGTTATATTTTACATTCTAGAATGTATTCGATATAGCAGTGAAATGCACTGTCAGCAAGCAAACAAGAAAGTACTGTGACTGTGAGACGAATTTCAAGAAAGTGGCAACAAACTTTTTCTATTAACTTTTGATGTAAATAATATCTGAAAGTTTCAAATTTGCGCTTATGACAGCCTTTTCTACACAGAAAAGTATTTCCATGTTCTACAAGGTAAGAATAAACGAAATATTTGTAAATTTATCTCTCGCAAATAACTCACAAAAAGTGTCACTGGCTCCCCTACCAATACTATCGCAAAAACAAAATAACATTTGCGAATGTGGAACTCAGGGTAGGAAACATAACAACAATAAATGTTTATGATTTTAAGCGGAATTTGCTCATTAGTAATAGAAAATATCAATAATGGGAAAGGTATATTCATAGATGACAAAAATTGGGTGTTTTAAAAATATCACCTGCCAACAGTCATATGACAAAATTTGATTGAAAATCTGATTTTGACCATGTTATGTTTTGATGAATAAACGGTTGAGAGAAGTTGTAAAAAGGAGAATAGAAATTGATTTAAAAAATGAATCGAATTTCTTTTGATTGTTAAATCAGATGAAGGAAGATGGGTATTTAATAGCGATTTTAATTAAAAATTGGAATGTTTTTAATACAGTGCAATCTGAAACTGGCTGCGTTCACTAGACGGCAACAGTTGAGTAGTTAAGTAAGCGATCGCGTTCGGCAGGCACGATGACTTTACGCTGAATGTCATCTGCTGCAAATTTCACCCAGCGCGATGAATTTGCGTTGAGCCGACTCAACATATGCTTAGACATGCGCAGTGAGATGACAGTTCATTGTTGCGCGTTCTTTCTTGATTTTTAAAACGTACATATTATGGAAACTAATACAGAAAATTTGTCAACCTAACGTTTGGTGTTTTCTGACGAGGATCGGCATCAGCCAATAATTGCAAACAATATGAGGTTATGTTCAACAGTCTAATCTGACAGTTCTGTGACAGACAGAGACTCAACGGTCAACGGAGCGTTCAGCCAATTTCCATCTGCTGCCGGATGTTAATGCCCAGTCGTTTAGCGCTTAAAGTTAACTGCTGACGTCTGGTGAACGTACCCAATGTTTACAGTTTTGTTTTTAGTATTTTTCTTGTCCAAACGTAGCATCATATTTCTTCCGTAGTTCCAACAGACACGAGAATGATGATCCTTTGCTGTAAATTTTTTGGGCTTTTCCAAAATTCATCAATTAGAACGTCTTGTGCTAAATAACCTTTAATTGCTTTTAAATATTTGCTAGCTAATTCAGAATCTGAAGCAATCTAGGTAATTATTTTAGCAAAAACGTTCATTTTATAAGACATTATTTTACCTTATTTCAATTGCATCATCGATTCATAATCAACAGTTACTTATAGATCACACCGTACAACTGTATGATGTTTACAACATATAACGAGAAAAATTAATGATATTTGTAATATAACCACTGATCTGTATTATTTTACTGGATAGGATATAGTCGCTTAAAAAGCGTTCCGAAAAATTGGCCGATTTGGGCAAATAATAGCTTCGTTCGCGGTAACAATCCTGAACTGATTTAGAACTACTAATTCATATTTTGAGCGCATGCCCAAATCATTATCAATTCTGAATTTTTACCGCGTGCGCAATCCCTATTATATCTCGGTGTTTCAGGTATAGACAAGCGGTTCAAAACCAATAATTTTACGGCGAACGCAGGATAGAACCAATAATTCAGTTCTTTTTGTTCCGCGAACGCTTTTTAACTACTGTGCCTGCAAAGTCGTTACTAATAGTAATAATTCGGTTCAGGATTCTTACCGCGAACAAAGCTAATATGGTGGACCGGATGTTATTTAACATAACCTCTATATCCATTTGTCATTTAATTGTGTCAACAAATTACGATGAAGACGTTTTAGTGTGGAAAACGAAGTGAAAAGAGTATCCGTACTCTTCATAGGTAAATAAAACTATTGTATTTATAATAATTTGTTAATAGATCTAACTATTTTGTCAAAACAAACTGAAACAATTACTAATTTACACATTATTATACAAGAATACAAATAACAATTTTAGATTAAATGAGAAAATTGAAGTGAATTAAAACGATTATTACTAAATTAAATAATGTTCTTTTTATTTACGGTTTCCTACAGAATTTGAGCTTTTGGGGAAATGGCTGAAGAGTATGATATGAACAATTTTAATGTAAGTGCAGAAATGTTCCCCCAAAACTATTGAGGAATATTTCCGCAAAACCGATGAGAAATATTTCCAGGACATATTCCCACTACCCATCTCTGGTCTTAAAAGATTGTTTAACCAATTAGTTGAAAAGTTTTAATTGAAAACACTCTTCATAAGCACCTGCAAGTAATGGTTGGTATTTTTGTTGAGTAACAATTATACAGTATGGTTCAAATAAAAGGAATAAATTCATTATAATGGAAGTAGTTGGTTTTTCGAAAAAATGCTAAAAAAATAATAAAAAAAATTTAATGACAGTTTCAGAAATTCTTTATTATTATTATTATTATTATTTTGTTAGATTAAGCACTTAATTACCAATAATTATCTTTTGATTTATTGTGGTCTCAAAATAAAATAAAATTTTTGTGTCTGATCTTTAAATGACTTTTATTCAAAAAAAAATTGTTATGTAAGATATTTCAAATATTATGTTTCCGAGTAGGAAATTGCAAGATCTTTCAAAATCAAGAAAAAAAAATTGGGGTTACTATTTAAAAAAATTGTCAATGACGTCACTGCCCAAAAATGGGAAGTGGGGGAAAATTGAATTCTATTTAAAAAATTGCGTTTTGAGTAAACAAAATTGATCTGTCCGAGCATTTTTTCCAAAAACCAACTACTTCCATTATAATGAATTTATTCCTTTCATTTGAACCATACTGTATATCTATTGCTGAGTTCACTGGAATATATTAGAGTCGGGTTTGTGGCTGAGGACTTTCCTGCAGAGTGAGATCAAACCTGAGTTTTTAGGAACTTCTGTTTTAATCATGTAGAACTTACAGGATTAGAAGTCAAATTAATTTTGACATCTTATGGTAATGCATTTAAAAATATTACTTTATATGTTTTTACATTAATAAAACTATTACAACATAAATGCTTATTTTTTTACATTTTCCAATGATTTCTTCTATTTTATTTAAAATATATATAAATCAATATTTGCATAATTGTAAAAATTTGTTCTTTATTTAATTGTAAATTACATTCGAATAATCTACACAAAATTTAATTTTTTTAAACAATTTTTGAATGTATATATATTTATGAGTTGCACAAATTTCAATGTAGTTTGTATAGTGTAAAAATGGTTAGAGACAACAAAAAAACATGTATTAACCTGGAAGAGTTAGAAATGTTAATTAAAATTTCAAACAGTGGTAATAATCGGTAAATTTTGTTAGCTTTCCTAGACAAGTGTAGGTAATTTAAAATATATTTTAACTACATTATCTAGCAAAATTCTTAATATAAATCATGTGTCTGACAACACCACTAGATCAGTACCAATTCTAATCGGTTTAGTTACATGTATCAATGTTGTTTTATCAGTTAAACATTTTCACAGGTATTGTTTAGATCTTCTTCTACATCTTTTAATCATATTTATATCCATGTTCTTCCTAGTTTTATTGTAACAATGGCAAACTCACTTATTCTCGTTTCATACTTGTTTCCTAAAGTGATTCGACCATCTAGGTATGTAGTTCTAGCTCGAGACTGTTATTTCTATTATCAATATCTCCTTTTAGTTGTAGTCCCCATAGGTGATAAAAATCCCCAGTGCAGTTTTAAGAATTTTCCTTTCCACTATAGGTACTTTAGTACTGAACTTTTATCTGCTATTTACGTAGGTAGTATTGGATAGTATTACTATATGATATAAACAATAAACGTTAATTCGTGAAGACACAATATGCTTCATGTTTCCATTTTTTATATTTTCTTTCATAAAAAATCCCGAAGGACATTGCCTGTAAGAGGAAAGAAGAATAATAAGAAAAATAACTAATCAAATTATAGGTTAAATATGTCAAATTATCCCGCCATAATTTGCCCAAATCGGCCAGCAGTGTTGCACTTCCGGTCTCCTTGGTGCAACGGATTTTTACTATGTCAAATATAGCCTATATCCTATCCTGTAAAATAATACAGATCAATGATTATAACTAATAAATAATCTATGAATATGAATCACCTATATGCATGAAGTGTATGAAGTTATCAATAATCAAAAATTTTCAAAGATGGAACAGAACAAAACAACATACAACAGCCAAAATCAGAATATCTCATGTGTCAACCATTATGCTTCTGACTGGTTCAAACATTTTAGCTTTGGTTTAAAATATTTAGTACGTGAGGTCATAGTTGCATAGCTAAAATTTAAATGGTTTAAAGAAGTCAAAATTTTTTTAAACCAAACACTCGCTTAAAACACCTCAAATTTATTTTAACAAAGGTTTAATGCACACTGCGGCACTCTAGTGTTGCCAGGTGAACATTTTGTAGAACAGTAAGTTAGTGGAAGAAAACCAGACAGTAGATTTTTATTAAATAATAATAAACAAACTAATCAATCTGAATCAGATTGACAATACAACTGAGCTGTCTTTGTTATTATCAAATACTCAATTATCTGCAAAAATAGCATATAAATAACTTCATAAAAATAATAATTGGGTAAGTATAGTAATTATGCTCTTCACACAGTAGTCTGTCCAAATTTAAAAAAAAAATGTATAAAAATCCTTTTCATCAAATTTTAAATTTTTCAGATGTCACATTTTTTGTCCGCACGATAAGTCAAAAACGAAAAATGATATCAACTTGAAATTTTCAGGAGAAATCAAGCTCTATAAGGGTACGAAGCCTATGTATTCAACAAAATAAAAATTACCTCTGATCGCAACTATACTTACTGATTTAATAAATTTTATAAAAAAACTAGGGTTGAAACATGACCAACTAATAACTTTTCAAAACACTAAGAAATAAATATACTTTTTTAATTATTATAAAGCACCTTCATCCATTACACACTGTCACGTATTTGTCAAAACTTACCTTACAAAATAAACAGATCCACTCTCGGCCTTCTGCTTCCATTTGCTGTCCCATTGTTTTCGTAATGTTTACACACTTGCCATGATACCATTCTTCACAAGTATCACAACAAATCATGAAGCGATTATTATGTGGTTGGTTACATATGCACCAAAGTTTATTGGGATCATCTTCAGACTCCTCTTCTTCATCATTTGAGCTGTCAAGTTCATTCCCCGATACATGCTCGTCATCTAATGGTTTATGTACAGGTCTATAAGTAAATAACAGGTATAATTATTAATCAATAAACTTGCATGACATTCATAAAATATAAAATGCCAGTTTATAAACTTATTTTAAGAACTCTTTTTTAATCCTAAATTAAAATAAACATAAAATGGTTAAAAATAATTTGTAATTTCAAACAGCTTTACTTCTTTTTATGAACAAAAATGTAAACAGTACCATTTTTTTATTGCAAAAAACTATCTTCTATATTTACTAGTTATTTATGTTATCCTTCATTTAAATAAAAACTTTGAAACTAATTATTTTGTATTTTAATGATACGTTGTTTTTAATGTTTACTTCCACTTAAAAACATTTTTTTTTGTTAAGGACTAATAATGTTACAAATTCAAAAATAAACAAAATTATAACATTGTATTTCAATGATATATTTATCAAAAGATAATCTATGTAATTGGTAAAATTGTTAAAATAAAACAAAAATTGCAATAATATTTGAAGACACAAGTGGATAAAGGGCCTATGTAACATTTTTTTAAATGGTGTTTTTCTGTGAATGAAGGGCTTATGTACCTAAAATTCGTTTAAAATTATTTCCGTGACAATATATCATCAAATATAGAAGTTGCCAGTGGATAAAGGACCCATGTACTAGGGGGAATAACTGCCAAACAATAAACTTTAACACGAAATATATATCGTAAAAGTTATTTTGCTTCATCCACTTGTCTCTTCAATTAAGTCAAAATTTATCAGCAAATAAATTTTAAATTATTAACATTCTCAAAAAACTAAGCAAAAAATAAATATTGGGCAGTACTACCCAATAAAATAAAAATTGACTATTTAAATCGTTCTTATTAAACATAAACAGTGATCCACATAATAAAATCAGCTTTCAAATGATGTGTCACACTTTATAATATTAACAATTTTGCTAAAATCAAAAGTAATGCAATGAACAGTCATTCCCCATAAAAATGCAATCTAGCCATTTAAACAAAATTGGGTTTGACTGTCTTCCTGAAGGCGATTCATAGAAATACCGAAAATTTGATACCATTACTTAGTTATTGTTGAGGTAATAGGGGCGAAATGATTTGATGGAGAAAGATCTGTATTATAACATTTAAGTTGCCCCTTCATATCCTACAAACGATTTTAAGCATTTTCTCATATCCGTTTTAACAAATATTGAGATATTAGCAAAAATATCAATATTCCTAACTTTGAATGAACTATTTGTTTCCGATATGTTACATTGTATTGGAGATACAGTACTTATTATTGTGTATTAATCATAGCCGTGCTTTCACAGCCAATATGTGGCAATTACGATATCCCCGCTATCGCTATACTCTTTGCTTTTGTGACCGACATTCGGTTCGGCTAATATCCCACCACCATATCTTCTAATTCTAATCGACAACTGGGTGTTGCCATTTTATTAACTCGTATTATAGTCGTATGCCTAATACGAAAAAACAAGCACTGTATTATAAGGAACACTTTAAAAAATCCTGTTCCAATAATCAAGATGGTATAGAGGTTTGAATTGTGTATCAAGACACATTACAAATAATATTAAAATTTATTTTTTTGTCATTTTTTTCAAGTTTTATAAATTAAATAGAGAAAATGTGGTTCTAATACGTAAATATATTTGGTATTATAAAATAAAGTTACAAAAATTTGAACATCTAGAATGATTGAGAACAAACATTTCAGAAGAAAAAAAAAAGACTAATCATTTTAAACATTATTAAGAAAGTTGAACGAATTGGTTCTGGTATTTAAATATTGGGTTGTGCTATTTCTTTTGGAACATCACAAATATCTTCTTCCAGCCAAATTCTGAGAACATTTCATTGTTGCTTAATTCAATAATTTGGATGGGCCCGCTTTTGCAATGCATCCCCATATTTGAAGATTTCAGTCGAATGGAGTCGCTTATGATATAATCGGAATATACCATGTAATAAAGAGTATTTCATAAAATTCGTTTTGAAATTTTTTGGATGTAGCTGGTTTTGCAAGTAGATGACTCATATCATCTTTAGTTCTTGAAATATAGCCATTGCGAGTTTTTGAATTATCATCCCATGAAAAAAACCCTTGCTCAACAAACAAAAATAGCAACCCACTACTTGTCATAATATATATCATTGGAAAGCTAGAAAAAATTATTTTCGACGATATAAGTTATACCCTATGCAGAATACAGGGTGGTTCAATGATGCATAATAATTTAATAGTTAAACAGAAAATTGCATGTTGATCTGAATTAAATATTTTTTAAATGTATTGTGACGCAGTCAACCGTGTGTGCGCGCGACCTTGGAAGTCTGCCACTCGATTCATGATCGAAGTAACACTGACGTGTGAAAACAGTATATTTTTACTAAATTTGTATATTAGCAAACTAGCTAAATAAAGGAAATAATAATAAATATTTCTAGCCTAGATTTAAATACATTGTTTTTATTAGTTTTATTTTTATGATATCATGAGACATAACTTTTAAATTGTCACCCCATTTGTTTTGACTTAGTTTTAATTAATAATGGCGTGTAAAACAAAATTTATGCAGTAAGAAGAAAATAATAGAACAAATTTGAAAGCATTTTTATTAAATAAATTACAGAAGTATAATTTCTTGTTGGAAAATTTTTAGACCGTAACCAGGAGTTGTCTTACTTTTGTTGATTAAAATTGGCTATCCCCAATACTGCGGTGGCAAAAGGGTGGAACGAAAAAATACTATTTTCTGAATGTATGTAAATATATTTAAAAAAAAAAGCATTGTTAATGGCACTTTTACTATTTTTAATTCTGGACTGTTATGTAGGGTATGGGTATTATTGCACTGTGAAGTAAAAGATCTATTGTGTCCCCTTCTGTCGCTAATGCATTGAGGAAATAGTAACGATGCCTATAACCACCCTTCCAATCCTATCTTTTCAAGGAAATATAGGATTTGGAGTGGCTTAAAGTTAGGTAGATTGACCTCTTCTATTTGGTATGCTCTTAAGTATAGTGCCCTTGGATTCTGGAGTGCTACACATTCAGTCAAAATGTGAATGGAGGTTTCATCCTCCTCCTCACAGAATCTGCACTCTTTATCTTCTACTATTCTCAGTTTACTCTAAATCGGCAATGCCCGGTAACGATCCCTGTTACAATGTCTAGCATGTTCTTTTCTGGTTATATTCACCCAGAAGTCTCTTAGCCTCTCTTAATCCCAAGAGATTGTTCCAATTATCGGTTCTTCTACTGACCATGTTCATGATGATAATCTCTAGTCTTGTCTGCGATAGTTTCTCTCGATGTTGAGCTGGATATACTTCTCAATGGCGTGAATTTCCGCCTGGAAGGTGTTTGGGTATACACTCAAACTTTCAGAGACCCTGGTTCTAGGCCCATACACTCCTAGTCCAGTTGCTTCTATGGTTTTGGAACTATCCGTATACCACTGAATGGCATGACTTTCGGTTGCTTGCACCATTCTTTCTTGCAGCCCAGGTCTGTGGTTTTGAAGTTTTTTTCTGGACTAACAAGATATTAGGAAGTTTTTCTCATAAAGTAGATTTGTTTTATTAAACTTTATTTCATGTGCTGGCCACTTTACTATTTTAGTGTATCCATTAAAAAAAATTAAAAATAAAATTTTAATACATAGATTCCAAAAATTTACTTTTTTGTATTAATTTTTCCAAGTAATTTAATATTATTAATATTTTTACACATTAAAAATCATAAAAACTTTTAAGTATATGAGGGTGGTTTGACGGAAGAGTGACATTTCAATAAAAAAGTTACTTTACTGTAAAAAAATATTTTATTTTTCAACATAAACTCTTTTTAACTCTACACACTTAGAGCGAGTTTGTCCCTGCCATCACCTCATTTTTCTGAAATCGCTTTCCACCAAGCCATTTTTTTGTTTGGGAACAGAAAGTGATCAGAGGGAGCCAGATCAGGTGAATATGGTGGATGAGGCAATAAATCGTATTGCAGTTTTGCTAATTTTTCTGCAACAATAGTGGACGAATGGACAGGCGCATTGTCATGATGGAACAAAACAGTTTTCTTCATGAGTATTAAAACTAATCTGTCAGATTTATGTAAAATTTTGACAGATGACATTAGATACATGGCGGAAACTACCAATATAATTACAATAGCGAAAGTGTTGCCAACCTCTGAAAAGTCACTCTTCTGTCAAACCACCCTTGTATACGTTTTGGGGATTTTGTAATTTATATTTAACCAGTTGACAAGTTTGAACCATTACTTATTGTTGAAATGCACACCATTGATGCAAAGGCATTTTTGTAGTCCTAAAAATGTAGAGGTTTGAAAAATTAAACTACACTTATGTTGTTTCAAAAAAAATATTTATATACACATATTTAGTACATTGCTTGTTTACTTACGTGATTAAAATAAAAATGCTCATTTTGGGTTTAATGTTTTACACTCAAAATATCTTAGTTCCAATGGGAAAAATTTATATTGCCAATCTTTATAAATAATTAAAATTTGAACGCATTAATAGGCATTAAATGACATATTGTTATAGAAATGTCTGTAACTGATATGTTTAATAAGTTTTACTAACTATTGCATAATTCTGTGTAATAGTTATTAAATAATTGAATACATTTATTAAAAATTGACTAAAATCAATGTGAATATTTGCCAAATGAACTTTCTAAAGTTGATAAATGTCACTACAAATTGTCTTCATATTATCAACATTACAATCACGGTTTCAATGTATAAAGATAACTTTTAACTTAAGTTTATGTTGCAACTTAGACCAATCATAAAGCTTAATTTATAACCGCCGTAACGTAACTTAAGAACTTAACGTAAAAAGTTGAAATATTGAATTTACGTATACTTATTTATAAATGTTCATAACGTAACTTAAGAACTTTAACGTATCGTAGAAAGTTCGTCAACTTTGAACTTAACACCTTACGGTCAACCAATAAGATAATTCTGAGTTCATCATGTGATAACTGTCAATTCTACTTTTTCTTTTTTAATAAATGAATGGACAAATACAATTTGTAAACTGTCAATTCTACTTTTTTATGCACATAAATTCTCATGAATGTTTTGTGCTTATGTTATTAGGGATAAAATATTTAAGAAATAGGAGTGTTTCTACATAATACTTATTAACATCAAGTATCGAATTGATACAAGACACAAAACTATTTTGCTATGGAAGATTAATTCTGATTATTGCTCAAAAAAAAAAATCAACATTGTCAGTAAACTATTCTGTTTTATAACATTTTTATAATATTGTTTTTAAAGCAGTTCTTCTATGGGCCATGTTCACATGTGAGATATGCTGTTTTATAAATTATATTGTAATAGTTAGTCGCTATACAAGTTATTCTAAATAGTCAGTTCGTTAACAAAGCCAAAAGTTTTTAAATTAAGTCCAATTGAAATTTAAAATTTGAAATTATACGTCATCGGGAATAGACCAATCATCTTGTGTCGAAGTTTTTTTTGTTATACAAAACCAAGCCAACGAACAAACCGACACACAGAATGTCGAAGTGAACTCACATCTAAGTGACATTAAAATTGACACCACCTAACACCTAACCTTAGTTTTTTGTTTTGGTTTAATTTTATTATCAGCTGGATTTATAAAAGTTGAATCAAGTGTTTTACCCATTGTAAACGAAAATATGATTACCGAGATTATTACTGCATTTTTTAACAATACTCAGTCTACAAAAGTCAGAAAGGTAGGACTTTGTTTTAATAGTAGGTAGTTACAGTTTATATGGAGCAATACACCTTATAGTAAAACATATTTATCTCAGGTTTTATTTTTAGATCTGCCAAGCAAGAATATGGGGATAATTTCTTTTTCCATAAGAGAGAAGGAGACAAATTACACCTAAACATAAAGTACGGCAAAAACCTTCTGATGTGGTTGTTGTAATTAACAAAAATTAAATTTTTAGTGCACAATGCTTAGGATATGCTGCATGTCAAGGTTTGTAATATTTATTATGCTTTTTTGTTTTTATATCACATATAATAAACAGTGTATAAGGCCCTTTATTCCTATAAATATTTTTTTTCTAATTTTGACATATAGACATTTTTTGTAATCGCAGCAAGTGTTAAAGTTAAAATAATCTAGAAATAGATTTTGTTAGTGAACCTAGTAATAATTATGATACCAAAGAATGCTGCAGAGCACCTATGAAATTTTGAGTTAAAAAATATGCCATATTTTTAGGCTATTTTTATACCCTTTTCAAAAATTTTATGCTCCTCGTTTTTTGCAAAACTTAAAATGCTCTGATAGCTTCGAACGAGGTCAGCAAAGCACCTCTGTTTTATAAAGTTTTTTCTGTAAAAACAGCAACACACCATATATATTTATGCACTTGAAATATTATATTTTTAAAAAATACATGGTGCTTCTAACCTTCGAAAGAAGCCAGCAGAGCAATTCGGTTTTTTAAAGCTTTTTTCTAAAAACCACACCCCATTTTTAGACTCTTGAAATATTGTAAAACTTTACTAAAAAATTGCTATTTTTAAATAATACAGGGTGCTTTGTTGGAACAAAGTCAGCAGTACACTTCAGTTTTTTAATTTGTTTTTATTATATATAAAAACAACTACTTATGACACATATTTAGGCTGTTTTAAAATCCTAAAAATGTGGTAAGTATATTTGTTTTCAGAAAAAAAACTTTGAAGTCAGCAAGGAATTGCGAATTTTTTTAAAAATGCCAAATTTCGAATATTTTATAATATTGTAGGAGCCAAAAAACGTGGTGTGGTTTGAAAAAAAACTGGGGTGCTTTGCTGGATTCATTTGAAGCTAACAAACCATCCCGTAATTTTTTATTTTATAATACTCAATAGCCTAAAATTGTACTTTTAAAAATAGCAGTTTTTTTCGAAAAGCTCTATATTTCAAAAATGTGAAAATGTGGTGAGATTGTTTTTTTTTTAAGTTTTGAAAATCCGAGGTTCTTTAGTGGATTCGTTCAGAGCTAGTAAAGCTTGTTACATAAAATAAGGCATTTTGTAGCTGGTTATATAGTTATTCTGTAACTGCATATCTAACCCTTTTATTTTTTTCAGGTGGTTGTAAACATGTGGCTTCATAGAAGAAGTGAGGAACCATCTGTAACATCTACTCAGTGTTATTGGAAAGGCTCTAATTTATCAAAATGCGTAAATATTGATGTACACTTGGCTAGATTGTTAAAGAAACCTCCTCATCCACTACATGAAAATAAATCAGTACTTTTATATTCTTAGGATTTGTATATATATTTTTTATTTGTAAATAAATTGTTTTTTACTTCATTTTTCTCATTTTTTATTAAAAGGTTAATAAATAAAATTTTCACAGATTTTTATATTTTTGTTTGTAAACAATAATTGAAGAGTTTTTATTAAAAATCACCAATGTTAATAATAATAACTTAAGTCAATATTATTCTTTCTCCTTTTTTAAAGCTACTATCAATAAAGGTATTACTATAGCTTGACCTATGATCAATTTTTAATTTTGTGATATATTTGGTTTGACAGAAAAAAAAATTATAACCCTTTGACATTGGTTGTTTTTACTTAGATTTTCATAAAAAATAAACGGAACTGCAAACATGTTTTACTATCGTAATAACGAATAGCAACATTAATTTTTTTTTCACATTTATCACTGTTGTCATTTTCATAAAGGATTGATAAGAAGGCACACTTTCTGGTTTTTTGAAAAAGGTGGCAAGAATTGTGATATTTTTAAATTTATCACCAGTGATACCACATGTAGTTACCCGATTTATTGGAATATATAGACTTTGCTACCACATTCAACTGAACTTGGTTGTTTTTAATATTTATCACTGTGACATAGGCGTTTTTGTTAAAATGTTTCATTTTAAACTGCTGTAAATAGGTGCCTTTGTTTTGGTAGTTTTAGTCCCAAAAAAATCTATGCATATACAGGTACTCATTCCTCTTTGATTTGCTCGAAAAGTTAAAATTTTATAAAAAATTACATTGGCTGTTTAAAAACTCATTATAATCCCTGAAATGTGATAATTAGGTAAATTAAATTAAAAAACAAACAAAAAAGTTTATTAAATTAATATTTACTCTTACAAAATAGGTTCTTGTAAGTTAACAAGCAATTATACAGATATTACTAAGAAAATATACTTGCTTAAAATTCACACAGGAATGTGGTTTTAACATGTTAAATTAACTAACCCTTCTTATAACTCTTTCCACATGTATTCTTAGAGATGCTATTCTTTTACTTAATTGTACATCTTCTGGAGAACTTTTTTCATTCTGTGATACACTAGGTGTGGCTTTACTAAAGTGCATCCCATGTTTTCAAGTAGCTGAATATTCTGAAACCCCTATCTGCCATTATATGGGATCCAGGAACCAGTTTGTTTAAATACCCGCATTTTTCTATTATTTCTTTATCACTAGTTCTTCCACAAAATGATGAATAAATTCGGTATCTTCAAAACTTTCAGGAGATTCTGCATTTTCTTCCAGAAGGGTTTTTAGGTTATACACCTAAGAATTTATAGTAGCCTCATTTTCAATTTCCTGAAGGGGACAATTAGCAGAAATTGCTGCTACATCTTGATAAACCGGTGTATTTTTATTAAAAAGTTCACGAGAAACATCGCTAGTAGAAGGTTGATTTTCTTCTTTCCAAATTTCTAGGAACACTAATATATATTTTTGAAGATGAATGTGAATCATTATCACATTCTGGAACAAAACACTTTTTCGTAGTCATAATATTTATAAAAAGTACAAAATTAAACACTCAAATTCCAAATAAATTCTTGATCGAGACACTATGATGACAGATGCCATACACAGTGCTGCCATTTTGCCATTTTCTGAATTATTAAGTGACTTTTAAAACAATGAAACTTTAAATATGGTAAAAGTTTAAACAGAAATAATACTTTCAAAAAACATTTGATATTATATATTTAAAAGATATTTGTTTAACGATGTTTTAGAAGTCTAAAAGTAAGAAGGAGTACACAAACGAACGTACATCACTTCTCGTAAACCTTCTAGCCGGCAACGTTGTGCGCTAGCTCCTATTGGTCTATTCCCGGTGACGTCATAAATTTTAAAAAAATTCATAACCCCGGCAAATGAATAGATAAAAAAAAAAATTAAAAAAATGTAGTTTTATTTTCAACTCTATTATTCATAAAAAAAATTTCAAAATATTTAAACATGCCCCATTCTTTCTATATAGCAAAATTATAATTTATGGGTTTTATTTCAAGGTTATATACATAGTTTACACTTCTTTATTCCATAAAGTTGTCTATAATTTGATAATCTCTGAAATACAACAGGCATGCTCAACTCATACGTTACGGGCATTTATAAATAAACTTATTTTGTGTATCTTATGTTAAGTTTCTACGACGTTAAGTTTCGTTACGGTGGTTATAAATTATACTTAAGAGGAATGTTATATAAAAAGTGCCAATGTCCTTTCTTTATTAAAAAGTTCACCCTGTATAATTTTTTTTTTAATTATAACTAAAGTATTTTAAAACTTCACAAATTAAGGAGGGGTTTATTAGGTTTGCCAAAAATAAAGGTACTTTACTCTTCAGTAAAAATCATATTTTTTGATAAACCTCGTATACGGCTTTAAAAAATAAATATCTGGTGGTTGCATTTAAAGTTTTGGACTATGCAGAACTTTTTATCAAGAATAGATTTTTTCACAAAACCAATAATAAAAAAGTTTTCCATACGGTTCCAACTGTATTTAGTTCATCCTTCAAACGTTTACAGGGGTGATAAAAAAAGGCCTGTCTGTAAATAACTAGACAGGAAAGTTATGTGTTGGACACATCAGATGGCAGGGTTTAAGTAACATGAATATTAAATGTTCTACCGCTAATAAAGAGTTACCTTTCAATTTACGTGACCCTAATGATATCAATGACTATTTTATTAGTGTCTTCATAAATCTGATAACTGTTTGCAGAAAATACAATTTTACTTGAATGCGCTAGTTCAGTGATGATATATACTTCAGAGTTGTCAAAAGTTGTTAGAAATAGTGAAATACAATTGTATGCTGATGACAGACAGATTGTTCATTGTTTTGAACCTGCAGATATTCCTAATACCAATAACAATATAAATATGGATTTAGATGTAATTTTTCAATTTTACAGAGAATATAACTTAACAGTGAATCCATCTAAAATCACAGCAATCTTATGTTGTAGTAAAGCCAAAATAAATATATGTGAAGGTTCATTAAGGCTCGAGTTGGGTGGAGTTAGAATACATTTTTCTGGGAAAGCCAAAAATCTAAGATTAATCATAGACCAATCAATTAGATTCAAAGACCATATTAAAATATAACTTCAAAGATATTATGCACTGTTTGAGCGTTCTTTTACTTATAATTTAGTTAAGTATCTTCCTTCAATTAACAACTACTAAAAATATTCTCCTTAACAGGCAATAAATAATTGTTTTCTGAACATTTAATTTAAATTATATTTTATATTTTTCGCTTAATTACTATTGCCTAACAACATCTTTTTTAATGGTTTTGTCCATTTCTAACTACCTTTTTTCAATTATTTATTTATTTTTTTCATTTTTTTTTCTTTTGTAAACCAAGAAGGTTAAAAGTTAAAGAGTAGCTTCATCTAATCTTCGCCTTCTTGGTGCAAATGGAATGTAATAATAAAATTTATTTAATAAAGACATTATTATTATTATTTTACATAATCTATCCTACTTTTTTTTAAAAGATACATTGAATTTCTAAATGTTCATCTGCATTTTAATAAAGAAGGGCATTGAATCATTTTACTTTAACATTTTTCTTTAATTACTATAACCTACGCTAATGGTAACAGTTTGTCACTTTCCATGTGACACACTCTATATGTATATAATTTCCTGTTAATTTGTCCTTACAGAACATTATTAGTACTGAAAATTGATGAGCTGGGAGAATGGCTGCCTTTAGACACCTCACAGTGACAATTAGCAGGTTTTTGACAAGTTGAGAGGCAGGTCCACTGGATAATGCACAATGCGCCTAATAAGGCCAAAGTGATGTGGAGCAATCCACCCTCTTACCTTACAGATAGTATTGAAAATGCACTTACTTGAAAATTGGTTTTATTTCTTCAGTTTTTTTGTTTCTACTTCTTGTAGTAGGTCTTTCAATTGGAGGTATGATGACAACTCTTCCATCTGGCCTCACAATTTGGGTAGCACCTTGCATAACGTCATCATTATTTGCAGACTAAGAAATAGAAAAATATTATATGATATGCAAGTTATAATGAGTTAGTAAGGAGGTGGAAGAAAAGTCCTTCATTTATCATAGTTATAAGAAATAATAGAATATTCTTCCACCTCTTTACCTAATATTATATTGACCAAAAAATAATAGAAACAATACAATAATTATTGTAATTAGAAAAGCTATCCTGCACGTGTCAGGTTTCGATTAATCTTGCAATATATTATTTTAAAAGAAAAAATCTTTATCTACAAAAAATATATTAAAATATGTAGTTGTAATTAATATACCTAGGTAGCTTAGTCAATATATTATTTATTTCAAAATAATTTAAAAAAACTTACAGGTTGAACAACAGTTGGGGCTGACACCACATTATCAACAGGCATAGGATCTAAGACTCCATCATTTATTCCTTTATCAATAGCATTTTGTATTTCAGGATTAGAAACCAAAGATTGAGCAACTTTATAAAGAATATCCTCAGAAATCTCATCATTGTTCAGATTGTCTAGTAAAGCTGGATCCAAGTCCAACCCAGTTGTGTCCAAAGTAGATTCTAAAGAGCTGTTTAGATGGGTAGTGTCCATTGGGAAAGGTCTAGTATCCTCATTAAGAAGCGTATCTCTAATATCTTCTCCATGTAGATCTATGCTGTCTTTAATTTTATCAAGTTTCTTGGCATCTGATATTCTTCTTTCAGATTTCATCTCTTTAGGCTTTAATTTCTCATCCAAACTCAATCTTTTAGGCTTAGAATCACCTCCACTAATCCTTCTTTCCTTATTTTCTTTGATTTTATGCTCTACATTTTTATCCTTGTCCTTTTCCATTTCCTTTTCTTTATCATCAATACTTTTTCGATTTTTGATTTGCGACTGTAGTAAATCCAAAGATTTTCGTGGGACCTCACCAATTTTCGCTGGTTTGATAGGGATAGGTTCTGGAGTGATTGGAGTAGTTGGTTCTTTTCCACCAACTCTCCTGATAATATCTGGGGTAGAAAATAAAGCAAAATCATTAGGTATTGGTTTAGGAAGCTTCTTTTCTTTTTTTACTGGTTTCTTTTCTAAAGATTTTGCATCTAGATCATCAGTTTTTTCTTTTTCAGTCTGTTTTTCTTCAGATTTTAATTCTTCTTTCTTCTCTTGAGGTTTCTGCTTTTTAACATCTTCTGAAGGTAACTCTTTCTTAGGCTCTTCTCTTATTTCTTTGCTCTTCCTTTTTGGACTTCTCGAGGGTTTAAGTTTTGATTTTGATAACTTGTGGGAAGGCCTTTTCTGAGAAATTTTTGTTTTCACTTCATCTTCTATGACAAAATCTGAATCATCAGTGTCATCATCATCCATTGATATGTTTATATCATCCCCTACATAATCATCTTCATCATCCTGACTGTCTTTGTCCTCTTCTTCCACCACTTCTTTTTCTTTCACTTGCTTTTTATTTTTTAGCACTTTATTCTTAAACAATTTTTGGGGTTTAACTGTTTTCATTTTTGCTCTGCTTGGTACAATTTTTGTAAGAGAAAGTTCCTTAATTTTCTGCACCTCTGACTTTATAGGTTCTAAAGCAGGCATTTCAGGATCTTTTTCAACTTCAGCTGGATCTGCAGAAGATGGTATTACCTCAGGTTTTAACTGAGGTGAAGATACAACATTATTACTTAAATTAGGTGGTGTTAGAGTTATACTCTGTATCAATTTAATTTTAGGAAGTTGTTTGGGTTTTGGTGTGCTGGTCATTATCAAAGGAGGAGGTTCAGAAAGATCCATTGATATGACATCTGTATCTGGACCATCCAGAATCCTGAGTGTTCTGACCAATTCATCATCTTCATCGTCTGTTATGACTATTCTTCTAGGAGATGTTAAAGGTGTGTAATCATGATCTAACCTAAAGTTGTACAAATTCCTTGCTACTTCGTCCATATCACACCTGACAACTTCTAAAAAAAAAAAAAAAACTATATACATATTCTGTACTTTTGAGATATTAAATTTTATTAGTGTAATTATATTCTGTATATTTAAAAACAGAAAATATTTTTAAAGAGATTTTTTACATACCTTCAGTCACTGCATCAGGTATGTATGTTACATTATCAACAGTGATGTCAATACCCTGTTTTTCAGATCGATTAAATTTCATAATTTGTAAATTTGTAGGTCCATTTCTTTGTTCTAAAAATAACATATGTCAGTCAATTTCAGTAAAATGTCAAAATATATAAACTAGATTAAGATATAAGAATATAGGGTTTATCTAGATATGAACTAAAATTCAGTGTGACCAAAAAAAAAAAACAAAGTAAAATAAAGAATAACCTATTTTAGTAGATATTTAAATATTTTTTTAATTTAAAATATTTTTCGGATTGGGAATTCTTGTAGTTTAGTGTCATATTAATGTGCATGTCAGCACCATTGCTGTTCCAACTCATTGTTACAGAATTGTTACACAGTTGCCAGGGTTAGGTATACCTATAGTGATATTTCAAATCTAGGTAAAAGCAAATTTGAGTCATTAGAGATGCTGTCAAATATATATTTCAAAAGCAAGGAAAATTTTAGAAAAAATAGAAGTAATCTTTAATTCCAGATTTTTTGTGGAACAAATTTTATTGCCCTTGAAATTAAAAGTTAAAAAACAAATGGCAAAACAAGAATGGACCTATGGCAATGTGGCAGGTATAAAATTCAAATTCTAAAGATCAATGCAGAAGAGTGGATATGTGCATTAATTAGGACACTACAAGATTAACCATATAAACTTACACCTAAATGAAAAACATTAATTTAAACCTGTTAACTCTTTTAGAATCAACTAATGTAGTGTAATAGTAAGATTTTTTTTTTTTGAGAATTGGCATCTAAATGTAGTTTTTGTTGCCACAGACTTTTGTAAACCAAATAATTTTTTGTTTATTTATATTTTAATATTTTCTTTAATTAAAAATTCAATAATTAAGTTATATATTTTCTCATCAAATGAACTTAATAAAATAGAAATACTTGATGGAAAAAGAATATGGAAGAGTTTTTTAAGAAAATCTGAACGATGAGAATTATAATGGCTACAAGAAAAATGAGGTGGTTCATATCAGCAAAAGAAGAATTGTCTCATTGACAGAAAGGTGATATATTAATACCAATTCTGGAAAGGTGAGACGGAAAACCCCACATGATTCAGTTTCATTCTTGTTAAAGTCCTACAATAATACCTAGACATTTTAAAATTTAGTTCAGGACACCCTATAATATAGTTATTAGCACTGAAGAATTTCAGGAACACTAGGTACTCACTTAAATAAGTTTCCACGGTGTCTTGATCTGGGGTGACAGTACCATCTTCACCAACAAGCAAAAGTAAGCTGTCATCTATTTCTTCATCTCTGATATCAGTTACTTTTACAACACTGTTTGCCATTTTTAGGTTTCTAAAACAGGTTCTCCTGTAATTCACAATAATACTATTCTTTGCCCTGTCATATCTTTTCTTTTTATAAAACATACACCAAGATGAATTACAAATGTGAACATGAAATAGCATTGAAGTGTAACTGTCAAATTAGTCATTCAAACAACTATCAAAGCAAAAAATAAATATTTAGATAAATAAAAGGTGGAGAATATAGAAAATAAACTTTATTTAAATACATCACAATTATTTAATGATATGACAGGTTTTAATTATTCTTCCAATATTACAAAGAAGTACAGAAGCAATTAATCTTATAAATCAAATTCTTAGTTGTTTGTATCAATTATCAGTTAATAGTGAATTTAGTACCTATAAAAACTAAAATAATAGAAACACGTTCCCCCAGCTAGGCGAGGTATTTAACAATCAATTACACTTGTTTGTTTATTGATCTAATCGTCCAACGGCGATTCCTTGTACAATCCACTGGTAGTTTCACACATTTGCGGAACACACGATTCTTCAAAGAGTTATATTACACGAAATTTATTATTTCCAAACAATTATTAGAGAACTTTGCAGTAAATTTAACAACGCTACAGCTTCCATCTTGTTTTGGAACTTTAAGACAAACAACGCCGTCAAACAGAAGAAGCGGGAACTAAAAAATGATATTTGATATATGACGTAAGGCAATTTTTAATGATTAGCTTTCAAATTGTGGTCTCAGCGCCGTTTGTACCTACTAATGCTGCGTTTGAGAATCCACATCGGATGCATCTGAAATGTAAAAAATCTTTGATCACGTGATTCAGTATACGTAAATGTAATGGGACAGATGTGTCCGATGTGGATAAAAAAACGCTCGAGATGTAAAAAATGCATCCGATGTGGATTCTCAAACGCAGCATATGTACCTACTTGACGTTGGAAATTGTAACTTCTGTAAAAACATTTGTCTATTTGTTATGGGTTTCTAAACAGCCTTTTGTATATTTTGTTTATTATGAAAAATATATAGCTATTAAATTTTAATGAATTATAACTGTAGAAGTGTTTGGATATCAATAGTTTTTAGATTAAAATGTTACAATATTTTAATTTGGACACCTTTAATTTTTTTTTTTAAACTTTTATTCACTTATTTTAGATTTATTTAATTTAAGATGTTTTCGTTAACTTATAAAATGTGAATATCTATTTGATCTTTTCCTAAGTTGTCTGAGTGTCAGTGAAGGTAAAAGGTAGTAGATTAAGGGTAAGACTACAAAAGCTCTACAAATATCAGTTGCAGTTGCAAAAAAGAAACTTGGTATTACAGAAACGTGTTTTCACTTTTTACGTCTTCAAATCATTTGTAACTTTGTAGGAGGTTGGAAGTTGGAACATCCTGCAGAATGTCAATTTTTTTTTATATAAATATAAAAGTCTTTTGTTGCTATTAGCTTTATTCGCGGAGCCTGTCGGCGACAGATGAGCATGCGCATTTCGTTCGTAGAGGCGAAAATCGAACGCATAAAACAGCTTAAAATCTAAAAAAGCTAATGATTATCGAGTTTTTAAACTTAGTAATGGTTTTGGGCTATTTAAGTGTTGTTGGGGGTAATAAACCACAATAAATATTGCGAATTTGCAGATACTTTTTAAAATATGAAAAATTGATACTTTGTATTTGTAAGTTCGCCATACTTGCCCATCTGCAAAATTGCAGACTTGCTTTTTCTGTAATCTCGCCCTAAAAATAGTTATTTATGTACCATGTTAGCAAAGTGATTCTTTATCGAATTAGTTTGAGATTATAAGCCGAGCGAGAGAAGCGAGCAACAGGCGAGTTCGACAAAGACGATTTTCTGGCGTGGTTCATGCAAACTTTTATCGCCAACCGCAAATAATTATAATTAGGAGATATTATAACATCATATGACAAAGTATGACAAAGTAAACAAAAACAGACAAATGATAGCGAATACAAAACAAATCAGCAGCAGACTGTTTATGTCAGATAGTCATGGCTATGTTGATAAATATTAGCGGCAGACAAAATATTTTATTTTTACTGTAAGATAAAGTGTTTGTTTATTTCCACAAATCGTTATGGTAAGGCATGGCTTTATTGACGGTTGGTGATAAATAATTTTTATAACTTACGTCTGTATTAATGCTTAATGCTCATTGGCTAATACACGAATACCATAAAATTTAAAAATAAAATAAATCAATAAATACTATAGTTAGGGTCGATTCCACCGTTGTGTTAAACGGAGATTAAAATGACATTGTTAATGTAAAAATGTAATTTTAAACTTCGTTTAACACAACGGTGGAATCGGTCCTTAGTCCGCGAATTATTGATGCTGAGTCATTTGCACAACTGTACAGCTGTGTACGTGATGTACACGGGTTAATAAAATATTATGGCATGAGATATCGTCGCTACTTGCACGATAATAATGATACCGGTTTGAAGAAGCTCTGGATTCTTGGACCGACAAAAATCTCGTTGTGTGGGGATCCTTTAGAGATCACAAAAAAATGCCCTGGCAATAAAACATTTAATGTTAAATGTCATAAGTCAGCTTATCTTGTCAAAGTCAAACTGTCAAAGCGCTGGCATCAACATTTCTCATCATTTTTTTAATTTTTATACAGTTTATAAAATTTCAAAAAACTAAATTATAGGAATTACATTTTTAAAAACAAAAAACAAGTTCATTAAGAATATAGTTATTTGTATTTAAATTTAATATTTATAATTTGGATTTTGTTAATTAGGCCTAGGGCGTAATGTTTTTATAACTAATATTATACCTATAAACTAATTTTTCCGTTTTATTAAGGAATATACACTATAAAAATGTCATTAGTTAGCGATTTACGAATAGCAGTAATATGCTCTAGCAATATGAATCGTAGTATGGAAGCTCATGCCTTTTTGGCAAAGAAAGGATTTGATGTAAAATCATATGGAACAGGGGATAAAGTTAAAATCCCTGGATCTGCATTCGATAAACCTAATGTTTATGAATTTGGTACTTCATATGAAGACATTTATCTTGATTTGCAACAAAAAGACAAATCATTGTATCCTTTCTATAAAGTTATTTAACTGGTTGATTTCTTACCTTGCATCAATTCGTCGCTGGAAAGGCAAGGCCGAAGGCGAAAAATACCCAATTTGACTTAAGACCACCACAAATCTGTTACAGTAGATATCTATAATGTGACAAAGGGGTGTATCTCTCCCCTTATAGTTTACATAATATGGCAAATATGTGGACAGTAGCGTAGCAAAGCACTTTACACCAAAAGATCAATTGAGTCTCCTGTAAAATAGAGTTATGCTTCTTTTGTATTTCCAGTGACGATTTTATCAGGTTAAATTTGGTATTTCAATATCTGTTGGTAGTTTTTAGTTTGGTAATATCTGGCGAAATAGTTTATAATGCCCCATAATTAAATTAATAATATATTAAAGATTATGATGTCCTTCAACAGATATTTAAATCCATAGGACCTAAGTCTATAGGTGTTAGGGTTGCTACAGATCCATACCTTTGTATTCACCAGCATTGGTAAATAAATCTGGTTAGAAATAGACCAACATTAAAATAAAACAAAAAAATTCCTTAAACTTAACTAGATATACACAAAATGGTTTGCTTCATACGCTTGACAGGAACAGACGAATAAAAAGCCATCCAGAAAAATTTCAGGAAACCAATGAAAAATTTGATATTTTGATTACCTGCGAAGAAAGGGTATATGATGCTGTGGTAGAATATATGGATAATAAGTCACCATTGGACAATGCAATAGTGCATGTGATCAATATTGATATTCAGGACAACTTAGAAGAAGCAACTATAGGAGCATTTTTAATTAGTGACATGTGTATGATGGTATGAAAATAATTTTTTGTATAAATGTTTATTTAATTCTAAATATGTCTTTATTTAATAAGCTTGTAATTTATTGAATTAAAGTCCACTGTACTATTATCAAGGAATTACTTTTTTTTAGTTAGCAAAAACTGAAGATCTAGACAACGAAATAGAGGAAGTTTTGCACAATTTTGAAGAAAAAAGCCAGAGATCAATTTTACACAGTATTGTCTTTAATTAAGAATAAAATATTGTCAATAAGGCATGCATTATTTATTTTTAAGTATGATATAGTGCTATTTAAGTCTTCAAAAAATACTTTGTAATATATATTAACAAGGCTGTTCAAAAATAAAAATATATTTTTAAATACATTATATTAATTTTATTGGGTGGTATATTTTTTGTATTCAATAAATTGCTATTAATTTTAGTCCCAACTTTTTCTAGTATTGAATTGAAGTTAACAAAGAAAATGCTCTATTATTTTGGATAAAAGTAAATAAATAACCCAGCCACAAACAAACTATCCACTAAAATATTCAAACACTTCCCAAAAAATTAAGCAAATACAAAATTAAGTTTAAGGACCCCACTCTTTTCTTATGAGAAATGGCTTTCAGTTGTTATACATTTTGGATATATTATTGTACCCCAAATATATCCAAGGGCCCACTTAAATCCTACGGCTAGTTAAAAGTCCTAATTTTTGTAAGCTTATGACTTAAAAAAAAAGAATGAATTTGGTATTAAAAAAAAATAGTTACAAAATATGTAACAATAATGATACTCTCCCTATAATCAGATTGAACTTGTGCGGAGAATAGAGTATTATTTGCCAGAGCGACTTATTGATGGTACCATTTGGTTTACAAGTGAGGAAAACCCCACTTACCATCAACGAACCGGTAACTCACTGCAATTTGTAATTGAATGCCATATCCACACAAATTAAATTGCTGGTTAATACGGCACCCATCAATTCCTACAACGAACCATGCAAATTAATTAAACATTCACATGGTTTCTTCTAAAATCTGAAAAAGTGTCGCTGTACCACTAAAAGGCCTATATAAAATTACCCAGTTGCTTGTCACACTGGGCCACCTTTCCAAATATGACAAATTTCAAAGGACCTGTATAATGAAATTAATTCTAAAATTATCTAAATAATTGCAATATATAATTTTCACTTAGTACAAACCATCTTTGATTCCTTGGATGTCTGATCTGTGTTTTTATATACGTTTCTTTTTCGGAATCAGGCCAGCAGTATGTAAGGGGTTTTCTCGCCACAGAGAAAACGTTCCCTTACGAATGGCGCTGATTACGGGCGGCTCTCGGGCGTCAGATTATTTATTGTGGTTTACTCCACAAACTCCTCGAAGCGGCGTCAAAAGTACTCGAGTAGCTACAGATGGAAATGAAAAATTCCAGGGGTCAAAGATTACGTAGACCCAGGTAATCGGTAGCCAAAGCGACGGGCTTTAATCGTCGCTTGCGCTTATAAAGAATATTTCACTAAGGGGGAAGTAAAGCAAGGTATTAGAACTTCTTTAGTGATAGGGCCAGATAACAATGACACATATATTGTGAATAACTATTTAGAATAATATATATATATATATATTTCAACGCCCACCCTCGTTGCGATAATAGTCAATATAAACTCTGAACAACAAAAAAAAAGAAACGATCAGTACCTAATCCAAGAATGAGCTGATATCGTCACCACGAGCCCGCTCAGACAGGGACAGGATGCTATTTAAGGTTATTTAAATTGGCGGTGAAAGAGAAAACAAAACTATTAACAAAGGGAAGAAAACTACTAACGCGGATAGTACCTAATCCAAGAATGAGTTATTCGTCATCACGGAGCCCGCTCAGACAGGGACAGGATGCTATTTAAGATTATTTAAATTTGCGGTTTGCACACGTTAACAAAAAAAATCATCTATCGCGGATAGTACACCTAATTCAAGAATGAGCTGATCGTCATCACGAGCCTGCTCAGACAGGGACAGGATACCATTTAAGATTATTTAAATTTGCTGTAAAAGAGGAAACAAAACTATTAAAAGAGGGAAAACGTCTCCTCGAAAACTCCGTTTCTAAATATTCCCAATTTATTTATAACGCGGCACTTACTAAACAAAAGTATTTATTAATGAAATCAAATTTAATTCCCGATTTAACCTACCAAAAAGAAAAGTTTAATTTCTTAGGTCAGCCCTAACTAAAAAATTTCTAAATCAACGGTATTACAATTTTAAAGAACTAAATCCTATCATTTATTATTTAAATAAAATTCAATTCCCTTTAAAGAAACGATATTCTATTTTTAAAGAACTAACTTCTAATATTTATTAATTAAATCAAATTAAATTACCGGTCTGAGACTAACAAAAAGAAAAGTTACATTCCTTAAATCTTTCACACAACGGTATTCTATTTGCAAATCACTAAATTCTAATATTTATTAATGAAATCCTACTATATATCTTTTAACTCAACAACGAATTACACGTTCCTATTTCCAAAAGATAAATCCGTTTTTAAATTAAACTAAATGCGGTCTAAAAATAAAACGTTTCTCCTATAAAAACTGAAACAAGGTTTTTTACCTATCTAATTAATAAATACGATACGAAAAATCTATCAACGGCGGACCTAACTGAAATTGCGGCTTCTACTTAAAACTCTCGGAAATCAAGTGCCTCACCAAATCCTTTTAAGTCGCGACCAGTAACACCGCGCATCGATATGTCGATCGGCGGTGCGCAGCTGTTACTCAAAAGGATATTGGCCTAGGACAGAGTTCGAGCGCGTATATATTTATTAAAAATTAAAATAAACTGATTAAGGAAAAATTGACTTCATTACAAGTGGCTAGTGAAAATGGGTTATTTAAAAACAGTAACTTTTACTATTTATTATAACATTAACTCTGGAAACTTTATGCCTGTTTGCAATAACAAGTTTAAACTATAACGCTTTACACTAAAGTAAAGGTTATTCTTGAACTTTAATTATGAGAAGATCAAATTATTGTCATGAGAACACCTGAGCCGACTCTGCTAGAGCGCGACCTTGAAGTCTGCAACCCGACTCATGATCGAAACCGGACTTCTAGGTATGCCGCTGACGCATAGGGCAAGCACTTCGCGAACGCTTCGAGATTCTTCTACTAGGATTGGTTCTTTCTGGGACATTACATTTTTATATAAATAGCCGCGACTTTGTCGATAGAGAAGTTTTAATTTAAGTGCTGTAGAGTCTAAGTATTATATAAATTAATTATAAATAAAGTGTTTTAAATAAATAAACTATTAAATAAATTAAACAAACGTTACATTATATTTATTGATGAATTAACTCATGAAAATTGTTGTTTGGCCCCCTTAACTCTCCATTTTTAATCAGATTTTTTTTTTTCAGAATCAATAAGCTCCATCCCCCTATTATATAGTTTGATTCTTCCTGAAAATTTCAAGTTGATATCGTTTCTGATTTCTTTTTGAACCGACTTCTAACAAGGAGAAGGTTCTAAATTCGCCATTTTTTTATGTATGTTTAGCGATATTTCTTTACTACCTTTTTGTTTGAAAGGGGATACTTCCAGGGTGGTCCCATATAAATTTGGTCAAGATCTGCCCATGAGAAAATCATCAAATTCTTCATTTTTTTTTCAGAAATAATTCTTTACCGCACGTTAAAAAAAATACGTGTGGCACTCGGGGACTGCCGCGGTAAAGCTATTGCATAGAATTTTTATCAACTTATGTAATTATAATTATTTATGCAGAATTTTTTTTCTTTGATAATCAACTTTTTTCTTTGATATTAATTCAAGTTACACTTTTTGAGCGTGGTGACCGATAAGAAAACAAATTTTTTTCTTTTATTGAATAAATGAGAAGTTAATATTGTTTAAAATATTTTTATTATTTTACAATATATGTAGAGGTTATTCAGGAATTTTTATCATTGAAACTATAGGTTATTTATGGTAACTGAAATAAGAAACATAAGTTTGAGACTTGATATCCTCTAAATATCTGGAAAATACCGCGTCAATGGTAGTCCCATATTTTGTTGTGGATTCTTGTGGACCATTATTCATTTTCAAATTCAATTTTTCCGAAATTGTGTCTAAAAGAGAAAGAATCAGTTATGAGCAGGTAGCAGCTAGTCTACATGCACGCATACGTCTAGTCGCACGCACACAAACACACCGTGCCAAAGTCTGTTGAACTGAAACGACGTTAGATGATGCACGGCTTTCAACGCCGCACCGCTGTGTTTATTTTCGTTACGGAATTTCTTTTTCGATTTTCTTTTATTGTACAAGTGAGAAGTTAATATTCATACTCGAATTGCCGTTGTAGGGGTTGCTTCTAAGCCGATGAGAGCACCGTATCATTTGACGTAATTTAGAAGAAGAAACCGCATGTTGTCCACATCTGGCTTTCGATACATGGGAGAGGCACCCTTACGGGCCGAAAGCGGTGAATATCTGGCTAGCCGGGCATGGGAGGCATCCTTCCCGGCCGAACTATATATAGATATATAAACGCGGCTACAATGTAGTGGGCTGTCGACATTCGGCGTAGCTGCACCCGTATATCTGGCCGAATTCAGCATCCGACAAGCCTCATTCGGCCCAGTTACGATGCTGAATAACTGTGTTTATTGGGCTCATAAACTCATCTGTACGATTTTGGAGTCTGTTTTTTAAAATTACTTTTATAACTTATTTCAACTCTCCCTTAACTCCCCATTTCTAATCAATTTTTTCAAAATTAATAGGTTTATAGAGCTTGATTTTTCCTGAAAATTTCATGTTTTTCATTTTTGATTCAATTAATTTTTTTAAATTTTGACACCCGCCTTATTTTTAGTATTTTTTTTTTGTCAAAATTAATAGGTTTTGTACCCTTATATAGAACTTGATTTTTCTGAAAATTTCAAGTTGATATCGTTCGAGTCCGAAAATGCACAACAAAATTTCATCTGGTCTTGTTTATATGCGCACCGACACGATAACTCTAGAATGAAAGCGCCGATCTAATTGCAGTTTTTAATTTACTAAATTTCTTCAAGCTGGGAAAACTATCTTCAGAATTTTTGGTTTAACTTTGGCGCTTTAAATATCAGTGTTTTTAACAATGCAAATGCATTTCTTATGGACTTATTTTATGCTTTGGAAATACATCCAACATATTATACAGTGTTTCTCAAAAATCCCCTCCCCCCTCTTTTCTTTTGAACGATTATACTTAGACTGATGAAATTTGGAGGGTGAAAATGAACTATTGTAAGCTTCTCTACTAGTGGTAACAGGTGACGTAACAGGCATCGGTGATGTCACCAGGCAAGTGAAACCAATAATATTAAATGGGACCTTATTTTAACCATCAAAAACATCGTAAATCCAAAAAAAAATAGTATGATTTCAAACGAGGTGTCACTTGATATAAGGTCCCATTTAATATTATTGAATTCAGTTTTCTGGTGACGTCATTGATGCCTATTCCGTTTCCTGTTACCACTAGTAGAGAAGCTTACAATAGTTCATTTTCACCCCTCCAAATTTCATCAGTCTAAGTATCACCGTTCAAAAGAAAAGAGGGGGAGGGGACTTTTGTTGAGAAGCACTGTATTAATACATCAGGCTAGCCCAGTCCTGGGTGCCAAACCGATAATAGGACTAAATATTTTTACATGGGCAAGCGCTCAAATATTTTTACATGGACAAGACTTAAGCGGTAACGGGCACAATATTTTTAAATTGAAATGGTTCTTAAAAACTCATGCCAGCAATGTGAAGATCCTCTACGTGGTTTAGCGAAAGTAACGAAAATGCTTCACGAACCTGAAAATTGTTTCTTTTATGAGTTTGTCGGTGAGGTCCTTAGTCTTCATAAGGTGGAAACCACGAATTTAGCGTTTCTAAAATTATTAGGTTACACAAATGTGGTTGAATTTAAAATGTAGGAAGGTTTCACTGGTTCAATAATGAACAAAACAACTTAAGTAAATATTTATTTTTAAAGAAATTTTGTTACACAAATAGCAATAGATTTTTAGAACAAAATGCAACAATCTCGTAGTCACAATATTTTAAATGATAGTTTGAGAACTATAGGTATTACAAAATAAATAGCATTTATCCAATCAGACTACTTAAAATAAGCATAGCTAACAGAAAGCTGCACTAAACTAGATGTTTTTCATACCTATATACTTAAAAAAATCTTTAAATAATCAAAATAATGTAGTTATAATGTATCTAATTATGTTAAGATTCATTATTTAAAAAAAAAAAAAATTCGCTCCCTTAAAAAAATATGAAACTATTCAAACTATATCATATATTATTAATTTCTCATGATATGACATGTTTGAACGCAGTTTTTAATAATTCTGAACAATTTGATTTATTAAACATGTTCAACAAAAATTAAGGTACTTTTGTGACAAATCCTATAAATGAAATATAATATAAGACTGATGTTCCGTACCTATTTCTGATGTCTAATGATTGCATTTTAGGTTTCCGACCATGCAGAAGAATACATTTTTTTCAGGACATAATTTTTTTTATTTGTAGCCAACTAAAGTACACACTGTATAAAAATTATTCTTATTTAATCATAGAAACAGTTTCGGAATTCCCAATTTAAATCAATGAAACTGAAGATATTTCTGCATTATTATTACTAAATGATGATTCAATAAATTACTTCAGTCCATTTGGGTTTTGCAAAATAAGGATTATTTTTATTTCTGCATTTGTTTAATTTATCAATGTTGGTCGAGATGTGCATAAACTCTTCTTAACTTTTCTTTCTTGCCCTTGTTTTTATGTTTGTTATGCTGTTTCCATGGTTTTTCTCCTACACTGCTGGTTTCAGAAGATTCTCTGTAAATTATGAAGAAATATAACTTTGTTAAATAAATTTCATATTCAATGATTTCTCCATCCATAATTATAAAAAGGATACAAAAAAATCAAATTTATATAAACTTATAAAGTAAATAACAAATCTAGTTTTAACAATGCCAATTAAAATGTATAAGCCTCATTAACTTTGCCTGATTTACTTTGACAGACATTGTAAATGTGACCTACTATATTTTGGCTTAAGTAAACTGTACAAGAAATGTACACAAGATAATGTAGAATATATCTTACTTTTGACTGGAGCCTGAAGGAATCGCTCTTATTCCTTTAGCATGGACACCTTGTTTATTTGAATGAAAAAATATCTTATCTATATCTTCAGTTGTTGCATGGAAAGGCTAAAAGAAGACAAAAATACTGTTTTTAAATTTGGATAATTATTAAAAATGTTGGCTTCTCGAAACTAAACCTATGTACTCTTCACAGACTACTATGTGAATAATAAATGGTAGGTACAATGTTACTGAATAACTTTATTAAGTGATAAAGTGATCTTACTTTAACTGCTCTAACAGCTCTAGGTGGCAACACTTGGTTTTCCAATTTTGATTTTTGTCTTTCTGGCCATGTATGATACTCCTTCTGGTTAATGTTGGGTGGAGCATAACAAAACAATAATTTTCCATTCATGTAGTCTTTTAGAACGTATCTTGCAGCTCTTGCATTGTCAGGTTGACCATTTGATGTCATAAAACCTCTGTTATCTAAAAATTAACAGTTATTTTATCATGTATGAAAAATAATGCGGTTTTAAAACATACAGGCATAGGCATTTAATAATTCTTCAGCAGTTGGATCTCTATCAGGATCTTCTCCTTCTATGGGTTTAGGAATCATTATTCCATATCTGTCTTCTATAACATGTCTAGGTATTAAACTGGTAAGCAAATTTGTAGGAGGGATATGGTCTCTCATTTGATCAATTGGAAGTATTCCGTTTAAGATCATTTCAGCTTTAGAAAAAACAAAACTAGGCATTACTAGACCAGGACAGTCACATAGAATAATGTCTTTATCTAGAAAAATATAAAAATTAGAGATAATAAAAAAAGGTTACAGATTCAAAGGTGTTTTCTCATTAATCAATTAATTTAAACTAACCTAAATAATGTGTTTGAAAGTGTTTAGTTTTGCCAGGAGTTGCAGATACTGATACTTTTTTACTTTGCAGTAAAGAATTAATAGTAGAACTTTTTCCTACATTTGGATATCCCACTAATCCAACTGTTGTGAGTCCAGGAGTCACCTAATAGGATAACAAATAAATTAGAAGCTTAATTTCTAATGTAAACTTATAAACTTACTTTAGATCCAGTATGTACAGTCTTAAGTAACTCAATAAATTCTTCCCTATTAAACAATTTACTGGAATTAGAAACAGAATGGGGTTCTTTTAACATAGGTTTACCCATGATTCCTTCAATTCTATCAATAATTTTATCCAAAGTTTGAGCCTTTTTTTCAACAGCAGTTTCCAAATTGGTTACACTTTCTTGAAGAATTTGAAAATCAGATAGTTCTTTACTACTAATAGAAAACTCTTTATCACTATGTTCTTCTTCATCATCAACAGTGTCACTACTTTCTTCATTATCATGTTCTTCTTCATCAACAGTATCACTTTCTTCATTATCATGTTCTTCTTCATCTACAGTATCTAAAGAAGCCAAATATGCTGAGAAAAAAGCAACTTTCACTCCTATATTTTCAAAATAATCAGCCCAATGTTGCCTTTGTTCGTCACTTAAAAAATCAGCTTTGTTTACCAAAATTAAATTTAATTTGGATTCTGATACTTCTTTAACATATTTCTCCAAATCTTCACATCTGAATAATAAAGGATTTCTAGCATCTACAATCTGTATGACGACATCACTTCTTTCTACAACTCTCCAAAGTTGTCTCCAGAATTCTAAATTTTTTTCATAAGGAGTTAGCAATATGGTTTGATCTTCTTGTAGTTGAGCTAAAGATCTTCTCCATTCTAGAAAAGCTTCTTTTTCATTTTTATCCAGTTGATCCGGTGAAGTTTCTGCATCCCATGGGGGCCTGTAAAATTAGTTTAATAACAAGATGGTAGTCAAGTTAGTTTTTTTTTATTTGAGTACAGGGGAAAATAGGCTGGAGTCCATTTTTGATAAAAATAAACTAACACCCCCAATATTTTTGCTGGTATGGCCAGTGTTTGACTTAAAATTAAAAGGAATGCAGCTTAAAAATGAATCTGTAAACTTTGTTTTGTTTATTCTACGAAAAGTAGTTTTTGTAACTCTTATCATTTTCCCCTGTGCTATTCAATTGGATCTGAACTAATAACAAAGAAATAAACTAAAAAAAATAACTTACTGATTTAATTTAGTCAGTTCAGTAAACAATTATATCAGAAGCCCTCAGTATTAATACAATGGAATGTTTTGAAAATTCCATAATGGATAAAAAAAGAAATTTATGGCTAAATATGGTGATCTTTGAGAATGCGGTGTCTCCCATAGTAACATGTCTCGCATTGTAAGATAGTAACAACTCTAGGGCATGAAAGGTTATATTTTGAACTTTCAAAGACATTAAACATAGTCAACCATGATTTTCTTTTGGAAAAACTACTTGACTTTTTAATATTTATTAATCATTTGTTAAAATAGAACATACATTGGAACCAGTACTAGTCTTTTAAATTTTTGGGCATGAATTTTGATCTACTCTGGCTTAAAAAAATGATATTCAAAGTTAGGTAACCAAATTAGCCTTATTATAAGAAAATATATGTGGCACATTAAATACCCTACAATAAACTATCTGTCTGTAATAAAAGTAACCCAGCTAAATTTATAAATCCAGTCATTTCCTTATTAAAGGAACTATAGTAGATGATAGTAGTGTTCAGATTAACCAGGGGCTGGAATGGAACAGGAACGGAGTTTTTTAGGTGCTTTTAAATGGCTTGTAAGCATATTGAACTGTCACTAATCCGACTAAACCAAACGCTAAAAGGGTCGTTTGGACTTAAAGGAGTGAATGGAACTTGTCTGTCCAAACTTACCTTATGAATGTTGAAAGTTGGAACTTACCTTCTTGGAATTTTAAGATAAGTTTTATGCTTGCTATGTGCCTCTTTGGCTGCTTCCATTTCGTCTTTCGTGAGTAGTCCTATATTTGAGCGAGGGTTTACAAACTTAATGTTCAATTTTTCGGCTTGAAAATCAGTACCAGCTAATTCAGCAGTGGAAAGAAATTCTTGAAATGAAGATTCTTCAGTTACAGATTGTAAATTCAAACGTCCCCAATCGTAACCATCCTGAATTTCTGTGGTATGTAGCTAAAAAGAAAAAAAAATAAAACACGACCACATTTAAAAATATTTATATTACCATTGAGTTATTGGCTACCATCTTTTTTCCTTTATTACTTCCGAATCTGTCTTTTATAAGACTTCGTCCGAGATTAGTTGTTTTATTTTTCTTCCCCATGTTCTAATTTTTTTTTGTCAAAGTCCGTTCCTTCCTAACCTCATTTCTGGGATTCAAGATAGAGATGTGTCATTCACGGACGTCCCGTTACCCGTTCAAAAAGAACGAATCTTTTCGAAGACCCGTGATCGATTCAATCACTCTTCGTGACCCTATCGTACAATATGACCAAGGGTTGTGTTCGATAAGTATTTTGATGATGATCGTAAGCAACAATTACATTGCATAGACTACATCGATGTAAAAGATACTGTAGAGCTGAGGTAAGGACCGATTCCACCGTTGTGTTAAACGGAGATTAAAATGACATTGTTAATGTAAAAATGTCATTTTAAACTGCGTTTAACACAACGGTGGAATCGGTCCTTATAGAATGACGTAATCACTCTTTTACCGTTCGTTTATTAACGGCCCAATTCCACCGCTAGTATTTAAGAAATAAACCACATTTAAAATCACTGTTGGGTTCTAATTAATAGTGCTGTTCCTAAAGTGGCGCTGGAAAACAGTAACAAAGCCTATACAGAACACGCTGCTAATGGCCTTAGCAGTCGATGCCACAAAGCATGTATCTTTCGATGCCGATGACACCAAATTAAAAAAAAAAATTTACATTAACAATGCCATTTTAATCTTTGCTTAGGGCCGATTCCACCGTTGTGTTAAACGAAGTTTAAAATACTAAACGAAGATTAAAATGACACTGATGTAAAAATGTCATTTTAATCTTCGTTTAGGACCGATTCCACCGTTGTGTTAAACGAAGTTTAAAATGACATTTTTACATTACATTTGGACATTGAGTTAACTATTCGTAACCTAATAAAATACCAAGATAATAAGTTTAGATCCTCACAGTAGTTAAGAAATAAACCAGGTTTAAAATGACATTTTACATTAATGTCATTTTAATCTTCGCTTAGGACCGATTCCACCTTGTGTTAAACGAAGTTTAAAATGACATTTTTACATTAACAATGTCATTTTAATCTCCTTTTGACACAACTAGTAATTTAAACTTCGTACAACGATGGAATCGGCCTTTAGTAAAATGACATTGTTAATGTAAAAATGTCATTTTAAACTTCGTTTAATACAACGGTGGAATCGGCTCTAAGCATAACATTAAATATCGATATATATTAGAGGCGAAAATATTCGCCGTGACCGATGCGGTCGGCACAAGCTGAGATTATGTGTTATTTTATGTTTACCTTGTTGTAGATATAGTTTTTTAATTAATTAACGCCTGCAATTGCAAGAAAAATGCATAGGCGGTTTTTTAAAACTGAAATTTTCATGGTTTTCTACATAAAATGGTCAGTTTTTTTTATATTTAATCCATTATTCGACTTCACGTGTTTTAGATGGAATATATCCTATGTCGCAACCCCTCAAGATGTACCAACCCTTCCCTTCCGCCAATCGATATACGAATTGATACTATCAATCAGATAATCGATGATCTACTTCTATTGATCCGCCATAAATAAAACATGCGCCACCTTGTGGATTTTATTGTAATTAGATTGGAGTCATTTTTAAAATTTGGTGGAAAATTTAATTCTGCGATTATAAATGGCAAAAGTTGTATGGATAGGTGAGTATAAACAATTACAAATTTAGAACACATGTTTATTAAAATAGAAATAAAATTTTACATTTGATAAATTCGACAATTAACTTATTCAGTACAAATCTAATCGCAGCCTTACGAATGATCGGAGTATACTAGAAAAATCTCCAAATTTGTTTTACTTATATATTCATTTGAATAGGTACTACAAACGGCTTCAAAGTACCTCCTTAGTAATAATAAATAGACTTTAAGTTGACTAAAATGTAAAGCAAGAATAAAAATATAAATAAATTGTATACACTATGGCCTTAACGCATTTTTTGATGTAGTTTTTTTAAAAATGACATGACAGGGGCCAACGGTTAGAGCAAAAGTAGTAACTAAACATATTGGCCATTCATTATGTTTCATGCAATGTATAATACCATTATTTTCTGGTATAAAAATTATGCCAGTTTAGTAGTTTTGCAACCATATAAAATTATAGTCCCCAAAGGCCAGTTAAAATGTAATTTTATTTTAAACTGTGAACCTCGTTGTATAATCATCGGTTATTGTTAAACATAGTTTTGAAAATGACATTTGTATCTATGTAAAATCTCAGATGCATCCGATATGTGGATATTCAAATGCAACAAATATAACCAGTTAAAAATTAAACTTCTTAGCTAATAGGAGTTTAATTTTTAACTAGTTATACTCAGCATACAAATGTAATTTTTAAAGCTATCTTTAACAGTAACCACAACGAGGTTCGCAGTTTAAACTAGGATTATATTTACAGCCTATTGTAGAACCCATCCTAATAATAAAAAACCACCAATTTGTAAAATTAAAACAAGTACTTTTTTGTAAAAAAACGATATTTTTATGAATTTTAATTGTATAGAATTGCTTATCGTTAAAAAGATTATTTTTCTTAATATGATTAAACATTAAAGATATTGATTAGTATTTTTTTGTAAAAAAATGATGCCAAATGACAATATTTTTCATACCAGAAATTTAGGTTGGTAAAGAGATTGATCTAGAGTTTATTCCTTTAAAATCACTACTGATGTGAAACTAATTTGATTTAAGAGAATTAAATATAAACAAACCATTAAATGGTTTATATTTACCATAATAACTATATAACAACTTTAACAATATATTTAATCATCAAAACATCGAAGATGAGTTACAATAAAATAGAAATAAAAATTGGTAAAAGTGATTAGATTCCACTTTTTGTAACCGTTTTTTCTTTAAATAAATAAATAACAATATAAATCTTCTAAAATTAAATTTAATACAAAAAGAGATTACAGTCAGTTGCAAGAAAGTTCCTTAAATTTTATGAGCATGATAAACTTTGACTTGTGTATACTGTATATAATAAGTAATTTCAAGTATGTCATTTAGACATACCACATTCCCAAACTTCGTCTAAGTTTATCAGGCTCATAATGGTCTAAGATCCGAAGTAAGGTCGACCTTCACCCATCTGTTTAACGGATGAAAGTTTCTTTTTATTAAATAAAATATGTTTACAAACATACCGCAAATGGGATGCCTATGAAAATACGGTCATGACTATTTATTTAAAAAAAAACGACACCCTGTAATGTATTATCGAGATGCTTCGATTGTGCCCAAACTTAATCAGCTTACCGCCGAATGGATTAAAGCTTAAGTTTAAAATTTGGGGTTCTTCGTCCGTTTTTGAGTTATCTTCAAAATTCGAAATTTGGACTTTTCCTCAAATATCTCGAATTAGGTCCATTTTAGGGAAATCATGTAAAGGAACAAAATTATAGAGAATGACATCATAAGCAACTTTTCTCATGATTCCTATACTTTCCTTATCTGCATGTATACAAAAAAGAAAAAAAAAATGGCCGTGACCGTATTTTATTGAATCGAAAAAACTTTCATCCATTAAACAGATGGGTGAAGGTTGACCTTACTTTTGGATCCTGTACTATAAATTTGAATGCACGTTTTTGCAAGCGGTTGTATAAGGTTCTGCAGTTTTCTCCTCTTTTATAAGAATTTTGATTTCAAAACTTCTTTATAAAACACCTCTAAGGAAAATCGCATATTTACAGTCAATGAAAATTAGAACAGTTCAGTTACCATTTCGGAACGGGCGACAGCAAAGGAGACAGATGCATTTACGTTACGCTTCGTACATTTGGGAAGCAACCCAGACAACACACCAAATCCCAGAGATATCCACAGAATATCTTTTGCGGATATCCAATATATCCACAGGATAATCAGAAATATCCTGTGGATCTAATATGGATATCCAAATGTCCGTCTATATCGAGAATATAGGAGATATCCTATGGATATCCAGCTAAATATCTAATGGGTATCTCCCAGACAATACAAGAAATCCCAGAGATATCCACAGAATATATTTTGTGGATATCCAATATATCCAGTGGATCTAATATGGATATTCAGCAAAATATTTTATGGATACCTTTAGTAGAGGTTCATAAGTAACCAATGATTATTGAATAACGTCGAAAGAAAATAGCAGAGATAGAAAATATTTTCAACACTCTGCCTTTGATTTTGCCCACTAAGGAGAAAGTCATCCTCATTAGGACTCTTCAGCAATAAATAGAAATTCTCGACTCCAGTCTCTAATGGAGTCTGATTGCAAATTGCAATACCAATTTCGATCGAACTCAGTTACGGCGGGTTGAGCATGAGTAGATATTCAACGAGCGCAAGTGGTATCGCCATCTATACTTAGTAAGCAAAATCAAAGGTCGCTGTGGTACCTAGTTCAGAGACTAGGTGGAATAAAAGCCAGGCGAGCTATTCTTAAAAAAGGAAATAATTCTAGTCCTAATAAGGACGAAACCGGTTCAAGAATGACTTTCTTCTTAGTGGGCAAAATCAAAAATTACATCTAGTAGATATCCACCATGGTTTGCGTTCGCGCCTAGACTTTGATATATTTAGTGAATGTCCATGGGATATTGAATACACCTTAAAAATAATTTTAAATATCTGAATGGTACTATTAGCCACAATGGCGAGCACAATGGCGTAATTTTTTAATAATTTGCTATATAATTACTATTATTTATGGACATGTCTATAAATTACATCTCATGAAATAGATATCCACTGTGGACTGGACATTCAGTGGATATTGGGATGTCCAGTAGATATCCAAAGGATTTGGTGTGCTGTCTGGGAAGGAGACAGGCGACACGACAATCGCAGACGACAATTCGAGGGAACGATCAGTGTTGCTGTTTTTGTCTCTGTTCTCCTGTTTTAGGCATGAAATCTACTGTTTTCACCAACTTAACAAATGTTGTTCTTATTTTATTAAGTTTGCCTCATTCTTCAGCAAATGGTCAAATAATATTTTCTCTAGTAAATTTGCTGAAGTAAAAACAGCGTAATAAGCATCCACTACTGTAGGTTTGCTCCTTAAAAAAAAAACCTCACGATAAGCATTACGTTTTTATTTAAAATGCAACAAGAATTAATAAGGCATCATAAAAAGAACATGCATGCTATTTGAATTATCTGATTCAGACTGATCTATTATTTTTCATTGGTTTTTTTTCCGGACGTTAAGTATATATTAAAAATTTTATTATTTGTTTTTATTCTTTTACTTTCTAATTTGGGTAGAAAAATTATTTTTCGTTTCCCCCTGTATTAAAATATACTGTTCCGATCTACGGTTTTTTTTTTCACCCATACTGTTCCAGCAAATTTTCATCTGGCAACACTGCCCAGGATAGAACTTTGCAACTACCATTTCTATAAAATATCGACTAATCACCTCGAAATACAAGCGATGACTAAGCGAGACAGGTAGCAAAGGCTACCCCGAGACCGATCTATTTGTCGTCGACTTCTGTCTCTTGTACTGGTCGCGCCTTGCGAAATGTGTTTTATATAATTGCATGTGTTCAGACATGAAGAGACCATTCTTGGTCTCCTTTGCCGTCGCGTCTGCTGTCGTATATCGTCTGTCGCGCGTTCCGAAATGGTACCTTTTAGCAGGCTCCAGATTCACCCCGCGAAAGTCCATGAAGCTCTACGAACGTCAGTGTATATGATTTTCGCTTTTATTTACGTATTTCAAGCGTATTTACGCCTTGTTCTCCGATCCGAGTCGGTTTTTGGAACCCGTTTCAAAGATTTCACGTTGTGAGTGTAGAGTGCATTAAAGAAAACAATAATAACAGAAAATTAAAAATCCTACTGTTGTATCCATGAATGTATTAATATAACTTGGTAATAATATTATTTTATTTTAAAATAGTCCGTTTTAGTTAAAAATAATAAAAGTCGCTTTTAAGCTTATCAATATGTATATTCAATGTTTTTCCAGTGATAAAAAAGACAGATTGAGAGCAAACCGTACCTCTCGCCACTGGGCATAGTTCGCGTTGTTATGTGTCTCAAGAAAATTGAAAGCTCTAAATTTCTGCAAAATTAAGGCTACAGAGACATTTAAGAAAGAAAATGGGATACCCTCCCATTTAAAAACTACTAGGTCTTATTAAAACAAAAAGCAGCCAATTAATAGATTTAATACAAAATGTTTTTTTAATTTCTTTTAAAAATTATCAAAATAAATACTTTTCTAAGGTTTACAAAAAAATCAAGGATTCTTCAGTTTTAGTTTTGTTATTATTGGTATTTCCTGAAAATTTCACAAAAATTGAATTAAAAATAAATAAGGCTCAGAAGGAATTAGAAATTTTGAAAGTGTTCGCAGTTTGCTCTCAAATCAATAGCTGGGTTTTATCATGGATAAAGTTGGTAAATACAATTTTGGACAATTTTTACAAATTCATTATTTAAACAAAGAAAGTTTTTAGGTACCTTTTCATGAATACAGTAACATTTTTATTAAATAAACTAAATAAGTGAATAATCACAATTTGTTATAATTACCTACTTTTTTTGATAAACGTAGTAATAATTTGATTTTTTTGTACACAAATAAAATCTATTGGTATTTAGAATACAAAATTAGGCCTTCAAAGATTTATCTAAAATATAACTAGATGGTAAAAATAAGAGACATTTGCATATTATCTGATTATCATATTTTTTAGACTATATCAAGGTTTATTTTTAATTTCATAGAGAATTTCAAAAGTTTCTAATATTTAGTTCTCAAATTAAATATGAAATCTGTCATCAAATGTTGTTTCTGAATGTGTTGAAATTAGGCATTAAATGTCTTACTTCATGAAGACCTATTTTGTGAAGTATATTGAGATCTTAAATCTGAAAGACTTTGTAAATCTAATGATTCAGACATTAATAACACTTGTTCTAGATACTTTAAACCAGTATATTGTGACTACTAAACCTCAGATACTTCATAAATCTAAGATTTTTCATTGACGTAGTATGGCTAGCTCTTCAGACTTTAATAACATTTGTTCTATTTTAAATCAGTTTCTGACCTTTTACTAGCACAAAGAAAGTTTCTTACCATTTCTTTCATACCAAGGTAGAAGTGGTATATAAAAAGTACCCACCCTGTATATTACTCCTTTTTAATACCTTAATTGAAAGTAATCTTTAATGAAGTTAATTTTATAAAAAATAAATACATGGGGACGATACTTTATGGTCTGTGTAGATTTTATACACACATAATTTAATAGTGTAAATGCCTCTTATTGGAATATTTTGTAACATTTACATAGTAAATATATTAAATATTAATTTATAATTAATACATTAAAATGTCTATTAAGTCAATCCTTTCTGACTATATTAATTTGTTTATAAAACAAAAACATTAGATTTACCTTATATGGTTATGTCCAGTGGTGGTGATTGGAGGTTGCTCTTTACCTCATTTTTTATGTTGTTGACAATCCCTTCCATTTACATTGACAGTTCCTTGTTTTTCATTTTGACACCCAATTGCCACCTCTGGTTATATACATGATTGATGAAAAATAGTATATTTACCTATACATATTTACAATATAACTATTAAAAATAATATAAATTTTAAAGTATATCGAAAACAATTTCAACAAATATATAAAAACCATTGACTCAATATTGAAACTTTAATGGACTTTTGAGTAATGTGCTTTTAAATACCCTGGACTCTTAAAGTACCTATTACATTGTTCACACCTAAAACTTCTATATAAAAATTGTTGTTTTAAAAGGGGATTAATATAAGGGTTTTCCCTTGTTCTACATCTCACATTACTTGAGGAAAATGTTCGTTTATGCTGATAGTTACCAACAAAATTATTTAGAGATACCATAGAACTAACTTTTTCAATTGTTAATGAAGGCTCCTCTGGGTATTCACTATAATTTAGAGAACTTGAATTAGAAAAGTGTTCATGGCTGTCCTGTTCCTCTTTTATCTCTTCTTTGCATTGAATATTTTCTGTATAATCTAAAGAACATTCTCCTTCCTCATATTCAAATTCCGTTTTTATTTTTATATCAGGTTCAATGATAACTTCTTCAAATTTTACAATATTTTCTTTTGATTCATCTTCAAGCTTATTATTAAAAAAATCTTCATCTTCACTGTCTCCACTCTCACATAAATTATCTTTGTTTTCTATGATGTATAATATTGTGTTTTTAAATTCAGAAAAATCTTTTCTAAAAAACTCAACTGAAAATGCCTTTAATTTTTCTAATGCAGTTGTTTCATAGTTTGAATTTTTATCCAAAATTCCACCAAATTCATAATTTTTTGTAAAGTTTATAATATTTTTTAGCCCTCCGTTATATTTCCGTGAAACATTATCCCAATCTCTTTTATTTTGATCTGGATTTGTAAGTAGTCGTTTTAATAAAGAGCAGCGTTGTTCCTTTGTAATTCTCTTACGTTTTTCTCTAACACTATGAGTCTCATTGTCATCACAGAAATCATTTACTTTACACAAGTTTACTGTCCTTACTGGAGTGACTTCTACATGCAAATCTGCATTGACAAAGCGTTTCAAGTCTTGATCTCTTTCCTCTTTAGACAATAAGGTTTTGTAGTATCCATGTAATTTTTTGGTTGATTTCTTGCACATATTAAGGAAATGGTAGGATGTGCGAAGTTTGGACAGACATTCCAAACAAATTTCAGTAGAAAGACTTTCTTTGGTGACAACCTAGACAGAAAATCAATAAGTTATCAAGCTTTTAAAGTTATATTTTATTTACCATTTTTGTGCAAACTTCCAATTTTTCACTTAATTTCACTTTATCAAAATCTTCAATATCAAGATCTATTAATTTGTTCTTTGGTTGAACACATATTCGACAAAATTTTGAAATATAATACATTTTATTTTGGTTATAACTGTAAAAAAAATAGCAACATCAATCATCGGTCATGTCATCTTCTTGTCAATCTCAAGTTGTCAAAAAGTCACAAATAAACAAGATTCTAGATACTATTCCAAACATGGGAATGTAAAAATGATTGTGGCTACTACTCCAAAGATGTAAAATTTAAATTTTTACTTACACCCACGATGGCAGATTTTAAAACAAATGGTATTTGGTTTGGATTTCATCTGGACTGGAACTTTTTATAATATTCAAAAATAAAGTTTAATGGGTATAGGATTTGCTTTTTGTATCTATGAGATTTCCGTTGCTAACATCGTTATTTTGACCGAGACTCCGGGTGTGGCGATCATTCTACGGGTTCCGCCCTTTAAATACTCGTTGTGGAGAAAACAAAGTCAATCCCTTATAAAATTTATTTTATCAAAATAAATCCAACATAAAATTAGTAAAGGCCGATTCCACCGTTATGTTAAACGGATATTAAAGTGACATTGTTAATGTAAAAATGTCATTTTAAACTTCGTTTAACACAATGGTAGAATCGGTCCTCAGGCAATTATACAAAAATAAAAAATTAATTTTACCAAAACCTATCTCACTTTAAATAAATTTATCAAAATAAATAATATCTACATGAAATAGTAAAACAGTGAATAAATTCCAGGTAAAATTGGTAATCATATGATACACAAAATCAATCCTTCATAAAATTAATAAAACATAATATAAAATTAATTTTATCAAAATCATTCCCACATAAAATTAGTAATGCCCGTATGCACCGTACACGTTTAATCCAGATCAAGGGTTTAATCGCGTTTAGTACCATAGCTAAAAATGGCACTAAACGCGACTAAACCCTTGATCTGGATTAAACGTGTACGGTGCATACGGGCGTAAGTCAATGATTGAAATGAATTTGATAATTTTCTGTCTAACAGTATTTTAAGAAAATGCTTTAAAGGCCAATTTTTATTTTCAACCGCACGTTTTACGCTGCAATTAATAATAATAATACTCTCCCTAATTCACCCCCTTACGAGTTAATTTTAACCCCAAAAGCCGTGGCGCTCCGGGGCGACTTAAAGATGATTGATGGTGCCATTTGACTTACAGGTGAGGAAAACCCGGAAAACTTCACCCACCATCATCGAGACGGTAATGCATGGCGATTTTATAATCTGCATGTCATATCAACAGAAATTGAATTTCTATTAATACGGCATACATCAAATCCTATACCGAACCATGCAATTTAATTAAAAATCCACATGGTCTGGTCTTGGGATTCGAAGCCCGGCAGTCTCGGACCATAAACTTGCCTATAAATGAATATAAGCGCGTTAGACTGCTACACGACCGACTCGATTGGATGTACTAATGACGTCACCACTTTCGTGACATTGGGTCCTATGATTGAACGTTTATGTTATCCATAACGTACATGTTAGGTCGAATTTTAACAGTAACGAAGCAAGTTTGTATGATGGAAAACTGTTAAATTAGAACATAACAGGCGGAAAATAACAGTAATGTGTTGGAAAGCGTTTTTCATCATACGAACTTGCCTAATTACTGTTAAAACTGAGCCTAACATGTACGTTACGGATAACGTAAACGTTCAATCATAGGACCCATTATGTCATCGATTTTTTTAAATAGAATATAGTTTTCTCTTCATTTTTGAATTCTCGAATTACAGACGATTATAAAAATGTTGGTAATATATTTATAGTGCAGTCATTGGTTTGTGAATTAGAGAAAAAAGTTTAGAAATTTTGAATCTAAAATTTCATAGAAAGAACTGGACTAATAAACATGGATTTTTATTAACATCGTTTTCTTTTTTTTGACATTAATATTGAAAAACAAACCAAAAGAAAACGATATTAATGAAAACCTACCATGTTTATATATTAGTCTAGCAAAACATTTGGTGGAAATTATTTTTATATTTTTTTATTTCTAACGTTCCCTGAATATATAAACAAAACTAAAAATTTCCACAAATTATGTAAATTTTCAAAAAAAAAAAAAAAAATGTTCCCAAAAATTCTCTCCTCTTATCGTAGGTATTACCCATGAATATTTTTAAAGAAATGGCGCCTACTATTATGAATTGATTAATTCAGTCAACAAAACTGACGACATTGGATTATAAAAAAAAATATTATAATTTACCTATTATAAAAATAGTATATAGTGATAGAAACGAAAGGGGTAGAAATATTAATTAAAATCTAAACATAAGTAAACACTACTACAATAGTATGAATATTTAAAATACAAGACAAATAATATGACGTAACCAGGTACGTAGCCGGCAGGGCCGCCGAAAGCCAGACAATTTTTCAGGTCGGGCCTGGCGACAATTTTATAAAAAAAATTAAGCCCTTTCAATATCACATTTCTAAAAAAAAGGTTCTCTCTCTTGTGCTCTGGTGGCGAACTTCTAAAAAAAATAAAAGACGTCGTGCTGCCGGGCCCCCTTATGCCGCCGACAGGCCCCCACTTGAGCCCGGGCCCCGGGAATTTGTCCCGGCTACCCCCCCTCTCGTCGGCCCTGGTAGCCGGTACTTCTGAGCAGAAAGATCGACCACGTTAACTATGCTTTTACTGAATCTATACTCTCCGATTCTGACTGTGCAACACCAACATCATCGCGACGATCAGCCGGGGATCCACACGTCGATGTCTGTATATATGTGCTTATCTCCCTGACCAGAGACGACTCTATGTTATGTTGCAAACGATAGACTAAAAAGTCCTTAAATAGAGAATATATTCAATATTCTCCTTCCCTTTTAAAATTTTCCAAATTTCCTAATATTCTTTTTCAGATAATATTCCTAAAAAAATTTAAATCATCACAAATATATCAAGTTAATCGGTAGCACGATATCAATGGTTTGAGCTTATGTTGATTTCTCCTCTAACAATATAACTTTTGATCTTAAAACGTATATTATATCCTCTGATGTTCGGATGTACCTTCTAGGATTAAATGAATAAGGCTGCAGATATACTGGTCTAAGATTTGTCTATTTTGAAAAATCTAACTTATCAAAGGGTTGATATAGAATTAAACATGATACGATGATCTTTAATGACGTCGGGAAGAGAAGATTTTCCGGACGCGATTTTATCGAAAAAATACTGGAAACAATGGATATTATGAAAAAAAGAACAACCAATGGGGCCAAGAGTAAACGAGTAATGAACGGTCTCAAATGGTGAATATTTTAAATTAAATATCTTAATCTTAAAGGGGGTTTCTTCCACCCTACCCCCCAAAGTCCAGGCAGTCTGTTCCAAATCCAAACACGGTTTACAAACTCTACATATCCTACCAACTTTGTATACTTTATATACATAAAAGAAATTCAGTTGATTTTTATCTTTTTTATATTGTTTTTCGAATTGGTGTCTACGTGATATTCGGCACGCGTCGAAGGAAATATATTTAGCTTGTACTATATATGGGGCTATATGAAGTTACCATTTGCAGGAAAGGTAATATGCACTTCTTGAATGTGTGGGTAGAACAAGATGCGAGTTATTTACAGGATAAATAATATGCATTCTTTGAATGTGTGGTTTTAACACACATAAATTGAACAAGGGTGCTCTGCTAAATATTATGTTTGAATTTAAGGCTGTGTTCTGAAATTTAAACACTAATTATAAATTTAATTTATTTTTCTTAAACGTAGTAGTAATAATAATAGTAGCTGTATGTTAAACAGTATCTAGCACATTGTAGTATTTTATTTTCGCACAAATAAAATAATTTTGATTATTATTATAAAAAAACATTTTTGATTATTTGTGCCTGCTAGCCTTATACTATGTAGATTCCAATTTAAGAGTAAAAGAAGAAATTGACGTTGACAGGTTGACTTGTTTGGCATCATGTCAGAATAAGGTGTTTTGTGGATGTGTTGTGCTTGTGCTGTTGTGCAGTGGTGTAGTGCGGGGGTAAAATTTTCGCAGTTTTTCGTGGGAAAACTGTTATTTTGATAAATTTTCATTTTAAAATGGAAATTGCAAATGCTGTTGGAACTACTCCAGGTGTAGCCCGTAATCCTCGTATAATGGAAGGAGTCGGTGCTCGAGTCATTCGCGGACCAGACTGGAAATGGGGAAAGCAGGTTAGGACTCTTTTAAAAACAAAAACTTTTTAAATTATTACTACGTTTTATTGATTGAATTACCACATTTATTACATATATTGCTATTTCCCAAAGTATTCAAAAAATAAACATACCTTAATATTAAACATTCAATTGATTATATAAATAATACTTTTTATTTTTGTACCTACTTCTATTTTACAGCCTATATTCAAGGTATATTTTTCATATATCTTGCTTTAAACAACACCCTGTTCTCATATTTTATTTTTACATTTATATTCAGCCTTTAAAAGTTTTTTAAAAGAGTATAAACAACTGTTCAGTTTACACTTAATTTAATAATTTTGTTACCTGTTAAAAAACGTTGATGCCTGAGATAAACTAGTAAGTAAACTTCCCAACGCTCTCTTCTCCGTGTTTTTTTTTTATTTGGTGTCATCCCCATCAACTACTACTAATGTTATTAGCCTGGTGTTCTGTGTAGGTTTTGTTACTGTTTCTCAGCGCCACTTTAGGAACAGCACTGTTAAATTATAACCCAACAGTGAATGGTCGAGAGAGGATCTTCTCGATGTTATTCAGAAAAATCTTTGGTTTAGATTTAGATGGGATTTTTTAGTACCATGAAAGTTCACTAATAAGTTTGTAAAAATTAGTGTAGGTATTTTGTAACCAATAGTTTTAGGATCGGTCAGGTGTCAGCTGTGGTCCAGTAGGTTCCAATCTTTTCTGAACATTTTTGAGATCAAATTTAATTTTAGGCATTTTTTTGATAAAAATGGTTATTTTTGGATTGTGTTAATAAAAACTCTATTGATCAAAGCATGAGTTGGTTTTATTTAAAAAACAAATATGGTTTAGGTACAGTAAAACCTGTCTTTTTAAGCTTTTCTGTGTTTAGGTAGGATATCCTTTATTATTTACCTACAATTTGTAATATTTTTAAGTTAAATAAAAACCCATAGATTCTAGGAAAAAAAAAACACAAAGAATTATTTAATAATAGATACAACATTTAGTTTCCAGGAAAATAATGTTTGTTTTATATATGAATATATATAAATTCAATAAATCTGATAAAACAAAGACAAAATTAATTTAAAAGAAACTAAAATATAATTTAAATAATATACAACAGAACTAGTATTTTTATTCAGAAACAGACTGAGCATTCTCACACACTTTGCACTGTATAGAACAGCATGTTCTAAGCTAATTGAAACCTAGCATAAACAGCATGAATACTTTGTTTTCCTGTCCACCTTTTAAGGACAAAAACTGCAATGCCCATAAGGTACAGTTTTTTTCTGCATTTCAGTGGCACAGGCTTTTTTCTTTATTTTTATTGTAAGCAGAAGCACATTGGTTAATAGAGCTAATTTTTTTATAACAAACTTTCTTATTATATTTCTTTTTTTACAATTATTGTATGTTTTAAGGATGGAGGTGAAGGTCATGTTGGTACAGTAAGAAATTTCGAATCTCCAGACGAAGTCGTTGTAGTTTGGGATAATGGAACAGCTGCAAATTATCGTTGCTCAGGCCAATATGATTTGAGAATCCTAGATAGCGCTCCCACAGGTGTTAAACATGAAGGTACCATGTGTGATACTTGCAGGCAGCAACCTATATTCGGTATCCGTTGGAAATGTGCCGAATGTGGAAATTACGATCTTTGCTCCGTTTGTTATCATGGAGACAAACATCAACTACGACATCGGTTTTACCGCATTACTACTCCAGGAAGTGAACGAGTCTTTTTGGAAACCCGGCGAAAAACAAAAAAAATCGCTATTCGGGGAATATTTCCAGGTGCACGAGTTGTACGTGGTGTTGACTGGCAGTGGGAAGATCAAGATGGTGGAAATGGACGACGTGGAAAGGTAGATAATAAAATAAATCTTGTGATAGGTTAAAGTATAAGGTTTAAAGAAAGAATCTCATACTTTTTATGTGTTCTGTTTCTTTATTAAATTAAAAGAAAAATATTAATTTGTCAAAATAGAGATATTCTATGAATTCCTGTAATTTCATAGCACATTAGTTTTTAAATAGATGTCGCAAGAAAACTGCTATATTAAAACAATGTTGCCACTTTTTTGATATATTTTTTAATTTCTTATGGCTCACTGGGTCCATACCTATCAAATTATGTATGCAACTTATGACATTTCAGTAATAAATCTTTTACATAAATTTATGTAAAAAAAAAGTAAGTAAACATAAATTTTCACGTTCTTACTCGATTCAGAATACAGTCAGATTAATGAAAATAATCAATATTATTTTTTTAATAGTAAGTAACCACAAATTTACAATATAACCTTCCAACTAGAATATTTTAAAATACACCACCTGTTGAATCCTAGTAATTTGCTTGCACAGTTCCTTGTCAAATGATTGAAGAGAAACAAGTGTTTTTGCTAATCATGAACATTTATTAACATTAATTTAAAATTAATAATAAAAAAGAAACTAAACTTTTACACAAAAAAAAAATCAAAGAAATTCTAAACTAATTTACTTATTGGCTGCATATTAGTTATTTATTTTTAGTTTGAACCATGGTTTTAATCAATTTTATATTTAAGGTCCAAGAGATTCAAGATTGGTCAGCAGCTAGTCCCAGATCAGCTGCTTACATTGTCTGGGATAATGGATCTAAAAACTTGTATAGAGTTGGTTTTGAAGGAATGGCAGATTTGAAAGTGGTAAATGATGCAAAAGGTCAGAATGTGTATCGAGATCATCTACCTTGTTTAGGGGAACATGGACCTGGAAGAAATGCTCCACCAGGGTTGAAAATTGGGGATCAGGTACAGTTTTTTTTTAATTCTGACTGGAAAAAATATGTCATTAATGATAATCTTGAAGGTAAAAGGCCCCCGCTCCTGAAGTTTATATATGTTATAATTTTTGACCTTGTAATTAAAATTCCATGAGCACAAAGTTCTCCTAAAACTAGTGTAATTTTCAGTAATAGTTTAAGACATTGTAATTTTACTGACATTCATAAATAATAAAAGTTATGGATTGACTTTCTAAGATATTTGTGACTACCAAAATATTAAATGAATTATTTGTAAAAAAATAATTTTGTAATGTTTTTCTAAAGTAAAAAAATAAAATTGTGCAGGTATTTCATGTCCACTTCCAAAGCTCACTCATGTGTCTCCACATTTGTGGGGGTCATAAGTTTACTCCTGAAGAACACAATTGTCCATAAAAACTCATAGTGACATAGTAAAATTCTGAAAAAAATTAGCATGTCTCTAAGCCTTCAAAGAAGTTAAATTAGATGTTAAGCAACTTAATTTTTCAACTGCCTTGGTTTTGGGAGTGTAAGGGTTATAAAAATCTTTGAAATTGTATTTCAGGTTAACGTAGATTTGGAATTGGAAATAGTTCAATCACTGCAACATGGCCATGGTGGTTGGACTGATGGTATGTTTGAATGTTTAAATAGCATTGGTACTGTAGTAGGAATTGACGAAGATCATGACATTGTTGTGGCCTATAATAGTGGTAACAGGTGAGTGAATTAATTATTCTTTGTAATATACATGTTCATTTTAGTATGTTGATCAAAATTTACTCATTATTTATATTTTTGTCATTAAAGGTGGACTTTTAATCCTGCTGTCTTGACCAAAGTTGCAACTCCAACAAATTCGGGTGGATTCAATGAGACTCCTCAACAACAGTTTGCAGTCGGAGATGTGGTTCAAATCTGTTCTGACATGGAAAGAGTAAAGATGTTACAAAGAGGCCATGGAGATTGGGCTGATGGAATGGCAGCTGTAAGCATTAAATTCAGCTTTGACTAAATTCATGTTAAACTTTGTATATTTGATAAATGTCCGTTTTTTGACATCACAGGATCTTAATAGCCAATAATAATATTAAGTCTGTGTAAAAAAATGTCAAATTTTTAGAAAGTTTGTTAAACTACATTATTTAAAAATTGAGATATTCATATATAGCAACTATTTAACAACTGTATAAGCATTTTGCCCAGTTGAAATTACATGATAAAATTATGCGGATGTTAATATCCTTAACATCCTGTAGGTGTGAACTATTTATCACCATATCCTTATTAAATATGTTGCTCTTGTGAGTATTTATTACTGAAGTTACGTTAAGAAATATTTTTTAAATTTAGATTGCAAGTATTTTATTCATAGAACTATTTAAAGTATAATTTAATGTCGTCGAGACCACAATGTACAGTCATAAAAAATCTGGTCCATCTACGTTGGTCTGATGTTACTTCTTGCGGTACGAGAATATCTATCTTTTTCTTAAACCTTGGGGACATTTCTCTAACTGTGTAGGATATGTTTAAAAATATAATTAATTTTACTGTTTTGTGATTCGTTAGAAATCCAAACTCATCTTAGATTGACAAAATTAACAATTTTATAAATGAAAAACCACCATCATTGTGCATTTTTGTCGATCTTGTAAAATCAATTGATACTGTTATTCATCAAAAACTGTTTCAAACTCTAGAACATTATTTTTTTATGATTACACCATTGTATTCGGACTTTCCCAACAGGAGTTTCACCCATATGGCATACAAATATTTATTAGTAACAAACTTAAATTCTGTATATCAGAAGTTAAGTCACAATAGAAGAAAAACTAGCTATAGATTAAATTTTCACTTTACTGTCTTTTTTTAATCACAAAAGATATACATATTTAAAGTTTTAACAAATTATTATAAATATTGGGTGTGCATTCAATTCTATAATATTAAAAATTTAAAACCTCTCTGCTGTAAAATCATCTTTTTGGACTTAACCTAGTTTGATTTTGAAATATAGAATTATTGTTTAGATGCAATATTGATAATTTGTAAGATATTTACATCCAGGACAGATAAATTATTTAATGTTTTTTTGTCAAGCCTCTAATACTTACACAAAATTATTTTTTTTAGACTCTTGGAAAAGTTGGCCACGTCCAACAAATTTACAACGATAATGACCTCAAAGTGGAAGTTTGCAACACCACTTGGACCTACAATCCATTGGCCGTTACCAAATTGGCAAGCAAAGATGGCACCATGCATGGAACTACATCTGGAGAGCGATTAAGTGCCTTACTTAAAAAGCTGTTTGAAACTCACGTTTCCGGTGACGTAAATGAAGAGTTAGTAAAATCAGCTGCTAATGGAGATTCACAGAAGTGTGAAGAAGTGCTAAAACAAAGTAACACTGCAGGAGCTGGAATAGGTATTAAAATATTTATTTAAAATGAATGAATCTTTATTAGTAGGAATATTCTAATATAAAACAATACAATCGTAAAAACTCATTAAATGTTTACATTAGGCTTATCAGTAAGGACTGGAAAAAATGCAACAAAAAATATAAAAAAATGCGCATTTTAATGCAATTGATTTACAAAAAATATGCAAAAGTATTTACGAAAAATAATAATCCTCACTCTATATTTGTGTGACATAGGGTACAATCACATTTAAATAAAATAATAGTTAGTTTTTAAGTACATACTTTATTTTCTTGAATAGGCACCTAAAATTACATAATACTTATCTAAACACTAGCATACATAAGAACATAGTATATTAACAAATACATATTCCTATTTATTGAAATTGTTAACGGCATTGACAACTAGACATTTTTCAAAATTTTCGACAAAAAAGTTTTGTCTTTTATCCCTATACATGTTTATAAATCCAAAAGCTGCGTTCTACGTCTACAGATGTAATAGGGGCATAATTAAAATGGGGTAAAATATTTAAATTGATTCCCGTGTTTGACTCAAAGTCTCCCGACAATAGTTTCAAAACTTTTTTTAAAATTTGAAACCCCTAATATTTTTCTAGTACAGCATAATATTTATTTAAAATAATTTTTCCTATTTTTCCTTGAACTTTTTTAAATGCTTTCTCCACATTATCTCTTAATTCAACAGCTTTAACTAAATATACAGATGTATTTTGTAATTACAGAAGGACTTTTGACACAAAGGAATAATTTGATTTTATGTAAACAAGTTGATGTAGTAGTTGTTCATTTTTAAATAACTCTTTAGACTTTGAAAGAGGATCTGAAAAAGAATCTGTTAAATCAAGAATTACCTTTTTTTATTGATTCATAATGTTCTGCATAAAATAAAGCTGCATCAAGCCATGTACCCCACTGGGTTATTATTGGTTTTGGTAGTAGAGGGATATCTGGAAGATTTTCTTTATAAAACTGGATTCTTAATGAAGATTTAAGAAAAACTTTTTTAATGTTACTTATCAAATTATGAACGATTGAAAACTGAGATCTAATACATTCTGCAACTCTATTAATACCGTGAGCCACACACGTTACATGGATAAGGTGCTCATACAAAATTTTTTAAAATTGCCACTTTAATCATATAAGGAACAGCGTCCGACAATAAAAGTATAAATTTACTAGAACGGACAAGTGAATCCTGTACAAATCTAGTCACAGTTAAATTGTTTGTTTTTTCAAGGTGCTTGGATGATATGAGGTGTGCTTTCCCTGGTTTATCTTCTTGTAAAACTCCAATTAATAAAGAGAATCGTTGTTTCATCAATTACAATATAAAAGTTGTTATCAGATATATTTTTTATACACACCATTGTGTCTTTATATAAACAATCGACCTGCTTTTTTCTTAGTGTAGATTCATCTGGTACATTGAACTTGCAATAATTTTGCAAAAATTACTTTAAATTTACATTATTTATTTAAGGGTATATCTGCTGAAATCATTGCTTTGCATAAATCTTCGTTAAACTGCATTTGGTTGTTTTTCTGCGAACTTTGTTGAACACAATTTTTTAAAGTTTGCTGTGGTCTTGCGCCTTCTTGCAATTTTCGCAATGCTGCAATGTGTTTTGATGTTTTTACATGTTGATCCACAATGAACTTTTTGAAAATAGAAAATGAATGCAACATTTCTTAATTTGTGGAAAAAAAATGCTAAAAATGCAAACTGCATTTTTTTCGATCCTTGCTTATCAGAGTTTAGGTTTTGCAATTTAGTAATATACTTACAATGAAGTTGTATATTTGTTTGTTTGAGCATCTATAGTCCTGCTATTGAAAATGTACATTTTGAAGTCTGAGTCATATTTTTTGGACAATATTTATCTCATTCTAGGATTTCCCCATGATCATTTCATCTTGTATAATAACCTAATGTTATGCTTACAATTACAACATACAACTTTCTGATATGATTTTAGAAGGAGACATTCTACAATAGACGCTATTTTATTATTTCTATGCTCTGTTTTTAAACTAGGAGGAACGATTTGAATTTTCCGCTCCTAAAAGGTTATTTGTTATTTGACAGGCAAGTTCACATAGACCAAAATGTCTAGTGACATTTATGTATTCATACTTGACATAGTGATGTTGATAAATTTTAAACTTTTAAATGTACTTATTTTGTGTTTTATTCTTTACCTATTATTGATGATGAAGTCATTGTAAATTATCAATGCCTCATATCAAAGTCAGAAAAAAAAGAAATTTCCAATAAAATCTTCGAAAAAATTGATGTATAGACATGGTTAAAAAAATAATTTTGAAGATTGAATCAACCGATTAGATCTCATAGATTTAATTAAAACACAAGGACAAATACAATTTTTATGTAATAGATGAAATGGCCAAAATGGAAATAAAATTGTATTAAGGTTTACCACTGAGTTACACCCGATAATAAAAGAAATTATAGCTCTTTTAATAGAGGCACTCGACAATGTCACAGATATAATTTGGAAAAAGTGTGAGCAACATTTAATAAAGAAATTAAAATGTATACATTAGATGGAATAATAGATAATTTAATAGAACCACCAATCATTTCCATTAATGGTGATACAGAGCTGTCAAATAATTGAATTAAAAGAGTTGAAAATGTAATTAAATTACTTTTCAGTAATTACCTTAATTCAATTAGGATTTGAAACCTTAGAATTAATTAGTACTTCAATTACTTTCTAGAAAGTAATTGTAATTGGTAATTACTTTAAAGATATTTGATTAATTGAATTATTTTTTGAACAATTCAATTCCTTTGTAGTAATTCAAGTACTTTGGAGTAATTCAATTCATTTATTGTATTTCAATTACCACAAAATATTCAATTCCCATTTAAAAATTGTAGAAAACTGTAGTGCGTTACTGCTCTGTTTATTTGTTGACTTTTATGAATATTAAGAGACTTATATAATGCAGTTTTCACTAGTTTTGGCGTAACTTTTTTATTTTTGAATATATTTGTATGCAGCTTGAATTATTCAATTCTTAATCAACTCCTGGAGTGTAGAAAGTTATTAAATTTATCTCATCTTTAAAGGATGTGTTAGATAAAAAATATCGATGAAATTAATATTATGATTTCTAGATGTAAAATTAAAATGTGCATTTAATTCATACGTAATTATGCGAGACTTGCCGGTGGAATTGTCCAGGAGTGCATTTCGGTGAATCATTTGTAAAGCGGCTACCGTTCATGGGCGTACGGAGGTAAATAATGATTTTTCATGGATAAATAAGTTATTAAAAACATACGAGTTTAAATTACTAGGATTATTTCAGCAAAAGTTTTAAAATACATACACCAAAATTAAGTATCCTAGCATACAAGGTGTCCTACTATAAAGTAGCACTGTAGCAAATTTATAATTATTCTAAATTGAAAAGATATCGACGTGCGCTTTTCACTGCATTTTTTGAGTTTTTTGAAGTCTTTGTGGACGTTATTGGACATTGTTTATTTTTGGATCGCTCTGGAGCAGCACCAAAGAAAAACTTATATGGAAAACACGCTTCAATAAGAGACCAACCAAACAAAATTAGATGATTTCTTTGAACTAGAAAATTCACCAGCTGCAACAACGAAATCTAGCAGTAATAAGAAAAAAGGGGGGTGGCTCAGTGGTTAGAGTCATGACTTTGAGATCGGAAGGTCTCAGGTTCGAATCCCACCGTTGGCCGGGATTTTTTCATTTAATTTAAATATTTAAAATTAATTCTGATGCCTTGGTAGGATTCCCCACTCGACCATTCACTGTTGGGTTCTAATTAACAGTGCTGTTCCTAAAGTGGCGCTGGGAAACAGTAACAAAGCCTACACAGAACACGAGGCTAATGGCCGTAGTAGTCGACGCCGATGACACCAAATTAAAAAAAAAAAAAAAAAAAAAAAAAAAAAGTTGAATTGGAAATTTTACAACACTTTAATGATCCAAACGCAGAAATTACTGCTCTAAATAATTACTCTGTCATGAGTTATTTATTTTTTAAATTAAACACTTGCAGAAATCATTAATGCTCAAGGAGACATGCTTTATCTGATATTCACTTCGAGCAACTGGTAAACACCATTAAATATGTAAAAGACGTTTTTCTTTTTAAATAATTGATCAAGAAATTACGCTGTTGTAAACCATCATTGTTTTTGTAATATTATAATATTCTTAAGATTAACATAGGCCTTTAATAAATTAATTGATGAAAAATTTTTAATTATTTTTCGGTAATTTAATAACTCATCGGTAATTCAATTAAATGGAATAATTCAATTACTTTAAAGGTATTTGACGCAGATAAAGTAATTGAATTACTAGCAAAAGCAATTGAATTATAATTGAACATTTTCAATTCCTTTTATGAGTAATTGATAATTGAAAGCTCTTTTAAAAAACTAAAGTAATTAATAATTTGCATAGTTTTTTGGTTGCCTGGTAATAGGTACTTCAATTACTTTGCAATGGTAATTGTGACAGCTCTGGGTGATAGCAACATTTCATCAGATGATTTCGATTAAACACATTTCCGTTTTATTGTTACAGAGTTATGTTTATATCCTTCATTCTTGTTTTTAACTTTCTTTACACTGGAGTTGCAACTAAAAATAAATTTTCAATGTATGTTTTGGTTTACTATCTGCATTACATTAAACTTTTAGGTCTTTAAGGGGTACCACATAAAAGTATTCGTTAACTAAGCTTTAGATAAATTTAATGTGAAGTTTATAATATGATTGTTCGCACCAACAGCTTTTAATCGACGCTTTATTTAACGAACAAAATACTTGGCAAATATGAGATTTTTTTTATCATGACCACGTATAAGATTGCTTTTCAGCTATTTAGATTTTGTGTTTTATGGTTGTTTTTTGCTATCTAAATAGATTTTTTGAATTTTAATATTTTTTTATTGTTCGTTTATGTTTTTATTTGTCGATTTGTTCCGTTCTATTGTATTTACTTTAAAATATAATTAACAACTAGTTTTTTAGTTGTTTCAAGAGTTATTAGTAAGGAAAAAGTTATAAAAAATGTTAAAAATTATATTGTTATTGAAGAATTATACAAATCTATTGCGACGGGCTTCAAAGTAATCTATTAAATCATTTCTAAAGTTGATGCTAACATTATCATGTGGGTGTGGTTGAATTGTTCAAGAACTTGAAGAAAATCGATCTCATTTTCTAAGTAATTCTTCGTTTCTTCTTCTACATATATTGTTTATAAATGCAGTAGATACTATTACAGACAAAAATGTTTCTAGTTTTAACCTACACCCATTTGCAATTACCGGAAATCTTTCATTTCCACAACCCAAAATATCGCTCAGTGGTGTTTCCTGTTCTTTTAAGGGATTCATCAAGAAGCTGTAAGCTAGTAACAATTGATTAATAGGCGAAACACAATTATTACTAAAAACGACTAAATTAAAAAAATGTATACCAATATTGTAAGAATAAATACAAACATATCATCCGTATTCTCTTCATTTGCTCCAAAATTTCTTCATAGTTTACTTTTTTTCCTATATGTTACTTTATGAAAACCCTCGTTGTCTGCCAAAGGTGAGGTATTATCATTATTTAGGTTAACGATATCTTTCATTATATTATGTTGAACCTGTGCTATTGGGTTTTCAGAAATTTTAACTAAAGGTGGCAATGCCGGAGTTTCACTGGTTTTGTTTTCGTTATTGTTTGTTGTCGTAGATGATTGTATTGACTGGAGAGATAGTGTGACTTGTTTTTTGTTGATGATTGGTTTTTTGTTGGGTTCAATTTTTGTTTCTTCTTTATTTATCTTTTCCTCTAAGAAATTAATTTTTTGTTTTAAAAGTAAATTGTTTTCATGGATTAGAGAGTATTTTTGTTCTTTTTCATGTAATAGTTGTTTAAGTAGATCAATTTCTTTTTCTAAAATGTTTATTTTTACCTTATCTTCTGACCTTGTTGGGACTAGGTGTTTTTGCGCTTTGCTTGACTGGCTGACAGCACACTATTCTGGTGTCATATATTTGTTCACATTTGAGTTTATTTTTCACTGCACATGATATGTTTTTAGTTTAAAAAGAACAAATAAATTAGGATACCTCAATGTATCTTTAAATGTTTTTAAAATCAGTACAGTTAATTACGTTCTCAAGGATTAGTAAACTAATTGAAATATGAATGAATGAGTATTGAATTAGCTAAAATTATTTCACTAGAACTAGGCCCAGATACATTTATAACATTAGACAAGTTTAATTTGATTTATCCTATTTGGGGTTGAATTTAATTGGAATAATTTTAGAAAATCATACATTTTTGCAATCTGGACAGCTGGAAATCCTACAAGAAACTCTATAATCTTAATTTCACCAAGTAGCTTCAGGCAGATTAAAATCTCCAAAAAGGAGAATTTTACATGTTGACTGAGGCTAACAGATTCTATTAATTGATGGTGAGCATTATATTTCTTCTTCTCTGTGATGCAGGTGTCACATATACTTCTAGAAAAGTCTGTGGTTGATTCAATTAACACCGTTCTACTATTGCTGTCTAAAAATTATATAGCGTTTATGAAGAATTATTAAAACACCTCCACTCCTGGCTTTATTGTTGTGAAAAGACCATGAAGTTCTTATGAAAAGACCATGAAGTTTACGGCCACTTCTGAAGTACCGCAGGGCTCAGTGTTGGGGCCATTATTTTTTATTATTTTTTATCAACGATATTATTGTGGAACTAAAAGTAAATAGTTTACTCTATGCAGACGATCTTAAACTTTACTACAAAATTAATAATGTATCTGACAATAAGAAAATGCAGACTGACTTAAGGCTGGGAAATGGACTAAAAATGGCGGCCGTTTTTGTCATTTTACAACGTGTTACTAAATCATGCTTTTTAGATTAATAAAGAAAAATTACAAGGAAATTGAGTTATAATTATAAACAGAAATGTTGTAAGAATGAATTGAATATACACATATTCGATAATAACTAATCATAATTTCAAATTATCATTAAAAACTTGAAAAATTTTATTGCAAGGATGATTAAGCAAATTATTTTCAATGAATTCTCTATGATTTTTTATTAACTATCCTACAATATGACGGCTGTCGGTCTAATAATTATTACAAAAAGCATGATTTCAATTTGCAAATTTTGACACAATTTTTAAAATTGACGCGTTAATTATCATGTCATTTTAGTACATCGTGTTCACCACCAATGCGACATGCAAGGCTGAGTTAACGTATGCATTGAAACTTGGGCGACAACTAATGGTTGCCAATCAGAAAAGTAAACGTCTTATGTCAAATTATTGGTTGACCAATTAGAAATGCAAACGGCATGTCAAATTATTTCAAAGTACAATACGAACCGTTGCTCAAATATACTTGTATATGATAATCAATGATAATATGACGTTGCCGTTCTATGTATGTTTACAATGGTTTTAAAGATATTTATTGAGTGACAAAATCTTTCTCCATGGACAAAATCGGGAAGATTTTAAGGCACAAGCACTTTTGTTAGTTGACAAGAATTAAAAAAAATATAGTTTTGTACGTTCTCAAACCTGCTTTATACAGTGTGTGTCAATAAGTTGGATCCATATGTGATTTTTTTTTTGATATTACGATTGGAAAAAACATCGTAAACCATCATCTCTGGTTATTTAAAAACTTAAACCAACCCATATTAAATTTGACTACTGGATTTAGTTCTGTCAGTCTCGTTTAAAAAAGAATATTTGAGCGATTTTTCAAAATTATTACGAATGTGACAGGTAAGTAACGTACGTAGCCAACTTTTTAAATAATCAGAGGTAAATGACGTTTTTTCCGGTCATAATATTAAAACAAATTGCCATATATACCGGGTGTCCCAGATTTTTTTGCCCAGCGGATATCTCGGTTATTTAATGATATAAAATTGTAAAAAAAAATATGAATAATATTTGTCTAGTAGCCTTTTAAATTCCACTACATAAAGTTATATTCATCAATCCACCCCATAGGAACAACCCCTAACTTTTTTTTTTAAATGTCACCCCTATATTTTTTTTCGCTGATATAAATACTCAATTTGTCCCGAATGCAACGATATGATATTTGATATACTTTACAGAGTCATAAAGCCGGTAAAGACTAAAAACCAATGTTGTGGTTAAAGTCATTAATTTTGTATCACCTGGTATTTTCTTTTTATTTTGATTAGAATTGCTTCGTTTTTGTTTTTTTTTTGTTACCTATAACTAACTAACGATATGCTTAGACCATTTCTGAAATTGTTCGCTAGCTATAAACAACAGACAAAATGCCCTTTACATTCACTCCAAACGAATATGTTGATATGCTTTTAATTTTTGGTGAGTGCCAAAAAAATTCTCGTGCTGCTGTACACTTGTATCAACAGAGGTTTCCTGAGCGCCGACAACCATCACGTAAAACATATTCATATGTTGAGACTAGGATGAGAGAAGGGTCATTTCCAGGAAAAGACAAACATCGTCAACATGCTGCTGCTGTAAGAACTGAAGAAATGTGCATTAATGTATTAGCTTATGTGCAAGTACATCCCCAGATATCGACGCGAAACCTAGCTAACGAGGTTCATATTAGTAAGTCGTCAGTACAAAGAATCCTAAAATCCTATAATTTTCATCCGTTTAAAATTCATTTGCATCAGGAACTTAGAGCTGGAGATTTCGAAAGAAGGATAACATTAATAGCACATTTTGAAGATTTAATGGAACGAAATCCCAACATTTTGAACCAGATATTGTGGAGTGACGAATCAAGGTTTCACAATAATGCTACTGTAAATCGTCACAATATGCATTATTGGTCTCCTGAAAACCCGCACTGGGTTAGGGAAACTAACTTTCAGACCATCTGGGGAGTAAATGTGTGGTGTGGATTATTTCAGGGACGACTGATAGGTCCCTATTTTTTTCAAGGTACGTTAACTGGTGCTAGGTACTTACACTTTCTTGAAAATGACCTTCCAGAACTTCTTGAAGAAATTCCAATACAAGAAAGAGGTGCTATGTGGTGGCAACAAGATGGAGCTCCTCCACATAATAGTAATTTAGTTACCCAATTTTTAAACGAACGCTTTGAAAATCAGTGGATCGGAAACAGCGGCCCTTTGAGGTGGCCTGCGCGTTCACCAGATTTATCGCCTCTAGATTTTTTTTATGGGGATATCTGAAGACCGTGGTATTTGAAACACAGCCATTGAATTTAGAAGATTTGCAAAATAAAATAGTACAAGCCTGCAATAACATTACACCAGAAATGATTACAGCGTCATGTACTCGTGAACTCATTCGACGTTTTGAAGCATGTTTGGCAAGTAATGGGGGCCATTTCGAACAATTTTTGTAAATATTCAATTATTTAAAAAACATATTAAGAGGTTTACCTATTCATTGGATTTGTTATTTTTTAATATAATAAAATGATAAAATGTAAACTAATTATTAATGACTTTAACCACAACATTGGTTTTTAGTCTTTACCGGCTTTATGACTCTGTAAAGTATATCAAAAATCATATCGTTGTATTCGGGACAAATTGAGTATTTATATCAGCGAAAAAAAATATAGGGGTGACATTTGAAAAAAAAAAGTTAGGGGTTGTTCCTATGGGGTGGATTGATGAATATAACTTTATGTAGTGGAATTTAAAAGGCTACTAGACAAATATTATTCATATTTTTTTTTACAATTTTATATCATTAAATAACCGAGATATCCGCTGGGCAAAAAAATCTGGGACACCCGGTATATGGACCCAACTTTATTGCACTCACTGTATGTCATATACGTGTCATGAAGACTAATTTTAAGAATTGAAGCCAATGAAGTGGTGTACAAATGGATATTTTTCTGCAATATTAATTTTGAGTTTGTTTGAAGTAGTTATTATAATCAGTTTTATTAATGTTAATTGTATCGGTTTATGAGCAATTTTAATAAAAACTAATTCAAAACTTGCAAAAATACCGAAATATTTTTGTTTATTGCAAAAATAATTATTGATAGGACATGGGTGGAAGGAAATATAAAAAATAATTAGACATAAAACAAAAAGTAGTTTATTAGAAAAAAGATTATAGTATATTACAATAAAAACAACCTAAAATATAATACAGATGTCAAAAATATTGGAAATGAATCCTTTATATATCTTTCAACATTAAATTTTTGTTACACTTTTATTCCTTGAAGAACTTTGAAACCAAACGACTTTTGGGAACACATGACTTTCCAATTGCACATCTTATTTCTCTTCCTCTTTCTACTCGGGACATTTGTATGATGCCCCATATTTTATAAGGTAAAAGTTTATTCACTAACTACTAAATATCCTTATAACTAATGAAGTCTTATAAAAGTAACAAAATCACGAATAACGAAAAAGCACAAAAAAATAACAACACCCACTCAAAAATTTGCCAAAATTCAAACACGAAAAACGAACTGTTTACGTTTTGTCGTTTAGACTTCAATCCTTCGACATTTGAGTTTTTTGTCTTGTCAGTTGCCAGAGACTACCAGTTGCTTAGTTCCGAAATTCACAATAATCGATCCAATCGATTGTTAAGTTTCACAATTTCTGTCTAATCAACAAAAGCATGAGCGATCACGCTATTGGGATCTAAAATTAAGATCGCAGCGCCGTCTGTACTTAACATTTAAACTAATTGTTATGGCTTGTTATTGTTTACATTTTTGAGTTTGTAAACAAACAACCCATAAAAAGTATTTAGTTCATATTGTGCTTTTTAAGGAAAACACGAGGGAAAACATATTGTTGTTGTTAATTTTTAGTGTTTAGATACTCTTATTTCAATAGTTTTTAGGTTAAAGTATATATATTTTTATTTGGTAAGTAACCCCCTATTAATTTTGTTTTTAAATTACATTCATTCATTTATGTTAATTTAAGATATATTTGTGTTATCTTTTAATAAAATATTAATATATTTATTTTATTTTTAGTGAGATGTCTGAAATAAGGCTAAGTTTAATAGAACTTATATGAAGTATATTGATGCAGGTGAAAATTCCAGGACTGTTATTAAAGAAGATGCTATTTTAAATGCGGGCCACATAGTTTTTATGTGGAAAGAATGAATTTAGTGATAAACACGTTTTTGCAGTTGTTCTCCAAACTAGTGCATTGAATTCAGGTCCCCATATTGTTGTAGGCCAGTGCAAGATGAGTGAATGGCAGTGTTTGTTTTAAGCTGGGAACAGTGGACAGTGCAAACATATTTCAGGAGTCTTAATAAAGTGTTCTAGTTGTATACTGTTTCAAATAATAAAAGAACTATCAAGCTAATTCGATCGAATACCTTTTGATTTTGTTCTACACCCACATGCATATTATTTATTTTACGCACTGATTAAAGAACGAAAAAGTAGGCCATTGAACGAATATATTTATCCATCCTATGAACACTGTACAGATATGAAATCCACCAATATTTGGTCACCAGGATACCATTATTTTTTTAAATTTTAAATGAGTAACAATTCTTTCAAACTAATTTTCAGCATAGTTTTTAGTTATTAAGATTAAATATAAATTACAAATGATTATTGTGAAGAATCGATAAATAATGGCACTACACAAGATATTCTTTTATATTTTCAAATAAATCTAAAATCAGTTTATGATTATTACAAAAACTATGTGTCCTTGGTAGGGAAGCAGAATATTTATGGCTTCACTTTTATGTTTGCATAAACTATTTGATAATCAAATTATTATTTCAATGTTCCATAATTTTATTTAACAAGATGTTTTAAAACATACAGAATAATTATTCTTTTAAAATCATCTATTAACACAAGTAGGTACTATTTTGTTAGTTTTGATGTAAAATTTACTTAGTCATAATTTTAATTTGTAGTTTGTATTAGTTTTTAGTCTTAATACTTTTATAATATATTATTTAATCCATGTTACTTATTATCTTACAAACAATTGTATGACACTTCGCAAGTGTTCTTATTCTTACCTTTTTAACACCCTGATGTTTGTAATGTTTGGATATTGTGTGAATAATTATGATATTAATAACATAAGTAATTCATGTGATCTCTTCTTTAATACAATAAATGAAAATGTACAGCTTGAAATTTATGTTTGATTTTGTACTTGAGAGAATACTCTTTTTAATAATTATTTTTATTCTCAAGTTTACTAGTCATCGTGTACAGTTACATTTTCTAATGATTGATTGTACATTGATAATGTATTTTTGTACATTTTTTATATTATTCTGTAATGGAATAGTTCGACACATGCAATGAAGACTATAGTAACTCATTATTTCCAGTTTTGAGAAAATCTAAGATAATATAGTATTCAAAGTATTTTATGGCCTAAAATGATTTACTATATTTGATGGTAGTATTTCTGGTTGCTTAACCTCTTCGTTTAGATATAGGATACTTATTTAGATCAAAGCTTTTGGCAAATATATGTGCTGGATAAAGGTAACTAAAAACTCTCAAAAATGAGTCTTCGTTGCATGGGTCGAGTTGATTCTGTTGGTAAAAAGGCTATTATTATAAGCAATAAATATAAAAATCAAATATTTTTTATTTTTCCTGTTAACAAAATATGCCAATGTTTACATAATAATAAACGTTCTTTATTGAGTTACAATACCCAATAGGCCATTTTCTGAAGTACTTCAGCTGATTTGACTGTATTTTCTAGTACAGTATGTTAAAGTTGTTAATACCAGTGAATGAACACAACTCTTTGTCAGATTTTAAAAGATCTGACATTGTTTTAATTTTTGGGGTATGCACACTTGTATACTAATGGCAATATACTTGAAAAAGAGTATTTGCAACCTCTGTCTTGTTTGGCATGAGTAGCTAGGTTATCTTGAAACAAATCACTCTCAACTATGACTTTGTTTAATCTCACTATCACATTTAACACTGATTGAACTTTTTTTAGTTTGGACACAAAATCTTTATTCTGTGGTTTGGATCTTCTTTTTGTTCTCTCAATATTTGATTTTGAAGTTTATTGAACAGAATCGTCAAACATTTACTTAAAAACTGGCAGGAAGACAACGATTTTTTTTTATATTTATTTTCACTTTGGATGAGGCATCTACAACACAAAAAAAGGCAAAATAAAAACATTCAATCGAAAAATAAATCTATATTACCTCTAGGCAAATCATCTTCTTTAAAATGCTTCTCAATTTTTAATTTTTGTAACCATGCACTTCTTGCAGAATTTCCACTTGCAATTTATAAAAATTACCCTACATTTACCAACTTAGGAAGCAAATGAAATGTAAAAGAAGGTCCATTTTTTTAGGGCTGCATCCGGGCACCCAACAAGTGTGTTTTTCACTGATATTCCACTTATAGTTCAAATAAAATAATATTTTAATATATATGATATAAATTTAAAGCATTAGCTTATTATTAAATAAGATATTTCAAACAAAATACTTGTTAAATTTTAAAATATTGAAATGACCTGATAAACAATAAACAAAACTTGACACTCTTGACAGAACACAGACGGTCAAGTGTCAAATGGCATAACTTTTAGTTCACAGTAGAAGGCGTATCGCTTATCTTCAGATCCCAATTGTCAAATTATATTTTTACTTAAGTAATATCATCACAAAGCACATAGAGGTTCCACGTGAATGACCAAGGTCAAAACCGACAACTGACATTTTTTATGCTATTTGCTCCAAACTCTAGATGGGGCTACTGGTGAAATTATGATTTCTTACTCCATTTTTAAGCCTTATGGGAGAAAAACTTAACCAAAGACTCCAAAGATGTGACGTGTATTTATTTATGTTCTTGGTTAGTTTCATTTTTCCGTCTGATTTTAGTGATTTTTTGTTGGCTTTGGCTTTTGGTTTCTGTTTATAGTTTCGTCTTAGTTATTTGCAAAATTGTGATGTTTCGCTTTTTTATTTCCTACTGTGTTTTGCAATAATTTTGGTGCTCCGTTGAAAACTTCGAGAAAAACTTCATTGATTCACCATATATTCACCATGCATCTGCATCATAAAAAGACAAACGGGGACAACAACTAATTGATAATCAATTTATCACTGGACTAGATTCCGAAATCTGTATCACCATCTGTATTTGGAAGGAAAATACCTATTTATCATTGAATGAATAGTTAAAAGGATTCACCTTTTAATACAATACCTATATTACATTTGTCCTCAGTTAAAAAGACATTTATAAAATATATAACTTTAGTGTTAATAAAATGTAATATCCTAGTCTCTACTTCACATTTAAATTATTGATAGGTATTTTAAAGATTTGAGATTATATATCTCTTTGCTCCAAGTAAGTATTCGTTAAATATGTTTTATTATTTGTATTTATTTTTATCTAATAATATTTATTTAAGTTATTAATAAACATATTTTAAGAATGTTCTATTTTATTATTTATTGATATATCTTATATTTATTTAATAAAAATATGCAGAACCAACTCTCCTCATTAGACCCCTTATAACAAATTAATTCTTCAAATTTGGTATAATCGACCTAAATTATTTTGTAAAATAAAAGTTTCGAACTTACTAGTTCCATACTTTATTTTATAAAATAATTTATGTGGAAATCATTTAAAATTTAATTTAAAACTACTACCTACTCCTAAAAATTACAATTTGAATTTACCGCCATCTGTCAATTGTCATTTTAGTTCCAGCTCCAAACACAAGGTGGCGCTAATTTGGTTTAAAAGTTTAACATTGGCGTGGGGTCTCTAGAAGATACATGCTTTGTGAATATCATTATGCATTTTAGAGGTACCATTACCTAATAAGTAGGCATAAAAAATTAAAAATTCTTATTTTATTACCGAAATGAATCGAGGAATCATTTAAATTCTAAAATAATCGATTTATATTTATAGAAGTTTTGCAAATTTTTAGGTAAAATGTAAACAAAACCCTTCGGATTAGGAAAAACCATAAAGTAATAAAATTTCTACCCAACCATAAAATACCTTTCACTCCAACCCAAAAATTGCGATGTGGAAAAGTTCAATTGACCCGGTTCTTTAGGATTAAAATTATTATTATGACCGTCAAATATAGTTTACAAGTGAATACAATATACCAATAATGTTAATAAATGTTGAAATATTATTCTAAAGTAAAATTTAATGTTTTTTTTCTTCTTGTTACATATAACCCTTTCGGTCATACTGTATTCAATTGTATACATCGACTTTTTTATTTTTCCTAAATAAACTCAAGAGTTGTACATCTATCTCTTAATATTCTATGGTATAGTACACCTATAGATATTTGATTTAGCACATGTAGCGACATCTACATATTATATGGCGAACGTTATAAATATTTGTAAATGTCAGATCAGATGTGATTTAGGAGACACGTTGCAGAGTAATTTTTAATTGCCTAATCGAGGAAGTTCTGTGAATCACTGTGACTTTATATATTGTGGAATAAGGTTAAAAAACATTGCATTTTTACCTGATAAATTTATTTGATAGGTATTTTTTGTGATTTCTCCATAAACATTTTTAGAAAAGTGCTGTATTCAAATGAATACATTGTGACTCAAAGGACCGATTAGAGATGGTAAGCATATTTGTTTTTTTTTTTATTTTCTTTATTGATTTGGTATTTTTATTGAAGGCTTCAAAATTCAATAAAAGAAAGCCTTTGACTAACGAAGAGCTGCTGGATCTCATTGAAAATGGCTTGTCAGACATCGAATTTTTAAGCGATGATGACGATGAAGTAGAAGGGGTGGGGGCCGATATTTTTGACGAAAGTGAGGATGAAGGGCTGGAAGTTGGACAAATGGCTTCAGAACCCCTTTCCGAGGAAGTTGATGAAACAATAGTCGAAATGGATCCAGATACTGAAGTTGCAGCTCTTGAAGGAAATATTGATGTTCCAATGTATGACGCAACTGAGCAAATGGAACTACCCAGAGAGAGAAAACAGAAAGAAAAAAAAGAAAAAGAAGCAAGGATTGAAGTTTTTATGAAAAACAATAATTTGACGAAAAAGACAGATATAATTTGGATAAAGGATGCTACTTATATTTCTCCAAATGTCGATTGGTATGAAAAAAATATTCCATGTGATTCGGATGAACTAGAAAGTCCTTATTATTTTTTTGAAAAATATTTTTCTTGGTTTTAGGGCTTACGTTGCAGAAGTACTAATAAAAGCCAATAAAACACCAGCAAGGAAAAAGGGACGTCCATCATCTGCTACCTCCAACCCACCAAGTCCCGCTCCCCCCTCTCCATCGACTTCTAGAGCTACCGAAATAAGACCAGTTTCGGAAATTCAGTTTGACCAACTTGGTCATTTTCCCAATTTTGATTCAAAAAAATTTGCATCTAGATGTAAAAATCTAGATTGTAAGGGACAAACTCGAGTAATTTGTATTAAATGCCAAGTACACTTATGTTTAAATAAGGAAAAAAACTGTTTTCTGAGTTTCCATGTCAAATAAATGTGATATAAAATAAAATCTAAAAAAAAAACAGTATTTTTTGCACCAACCTCTTATACCTTTAAGTCACAATGTATTCAATTGAATACATGCTATAACTCGGAAACCTGTAATATATATTTTTTTTTCTTTTTACCAAAAATCAATAAAAAAATCATTCTTTTATAGTGCCAAAAATCAGATTTTTCCTATGGCTAGAAAAAATGCGTGACTGAAAGGGTTAACCTACTTACTACTTACCAACTAGGTACAAGTTTTGACAGATTAATTTTTCATGTAACAGTGCAATTATTAAATTGAAACTGGATATCGCAAAATATATTATTCTTCTAAAACATTTATTGGTATCTGTCAACCTAGATTTGGCAACCTGGATATAAAAACAAGTACGCTTAAAAATAAAATTGTTATACGAGCTACAGGTACAGGTATTGCCATCTATGTACAATGTATTGAATACTTGCTTTGTTGCAAAACCGCTGGATCAAATGTCGCAGCCTTAAACAAGGTTGTTAACAAATGGTATGTAAAAAATTGGTTCCTATTAAACCCATTTAAATGCTATGTTATGAGTTACTTATTAAAACAAAATATCAGAGCTAATTATTTGCTTGATGTTACATCAATACCTAGAGCAGACTTAATCAACGATCTTGGGGTATGGTTTGGCTCAAAACTATCTTTTTCATAACATATGCAAAAGAAAACGTGCGAATCATGTAAGTTCTTAGGCTTCGTCATTTGCAATTTAAAAATTTTCACCGAATTTCATACTCTTCATCTACTTTACAACTCTTATGCGAGATCCAAACTTAAATATGCCTCTGTCATCTGGGCTCCATTCTATAGTATTTATATCTCTGATTTAGAATCAGTCCAGCTTGCTTCTTTAATTCCTTCAAACAAGACGGCACATATCATGCTATAGGGTATCTCCACAATGCACTTCCTGAACGTTTTTCTGGCAAATCGCTTGAGCCCTGTAGAATTATCACACAACAGGTATTTCTATTCAAAGTTATTCACCATCTAATTGACTGTGAAGAAGTACGTGCCACATCCTAGTAAAAGAAATACACAGATGTTTTATTTGCCTACGCCTATCCTCAAAAGTCGTCCCCACTTTACAGAATGTGCGAAAATCATAACAATTTTTCTGTTGAATAGTGTAATAAAAATAAAGAATAAAAAAAAATACTTAATTTTACATAATAAATTACATTTTATAGAGGTCCTCATATCTTAAATGGGGCATATTGTATGATCTAAAAAGTATTATCATCATCGTTATATTTCTACTTTTCTTTCAGGTCCGGACGTAAACGGGGTCTTTGCCGGTCACACAGCCCTGCAAGCCGCCAGTCAAAACGGTCATTTAGAAGTGATATCAGTACTGCTGAGATATCACGCCGATGTCGAAATCGAAGACAAAGATGGTGACAGAGCCGTTCACCATGCCGCTTTCGGTGACGAACCGTCCGTCGTACAATTATTGGCGCACGCCGGGGCCGATTTAAACGCGCGTAATAAAAGACGACAAACTGCTTTGCATATCGGTGTTAATAAAGGACATATCGGTGTTGTGAAAATGTTGCTGGACCTGCAGTGTCATCCGAGTTTACAGGTAAGAGAAATTATACTAAATCACAATCGTTTACAGTCGTCCCCATTATTGAAATGGAATGCAGACATACTTTAAGTTTCTAATCGTTAATAAAATGGAAAATACCTAATTCCATACTCAAATTTGATCAAAACTTTAAGCTGTGTCACCAAATAATGCAAGTTCGCCTCCAGAAAGCAAATTCTCCTGTGGTTAATACCACAATATTTGTAAAAAAAACAGACAACAATATTTTGGTTAGACTTATTTTAATAATTAATCGGTTTTTGATTTTACTTTCCTTATTATAGATAGATTATATTGTATGAAGATTTGCAAAGCAAAAGAGGTGATATTTCTATTCACTGATTCATCTTGATTTACCACTCTGTATTTTTACCTAATGACTTCTGGAGTTTAGAAGTTCTCTGCATCTTAAAGAAGGTTTTCAAATAATATGATCAACACAAGTATTTTAAAGTTGAAATAGATATTTCTGTATCAAGGCCGTGTTCATTTTTTTTGCCGAATCAGAAATTTGCGGCCGAGCCGTAGCCGAGGCCAAACAACTTCTGGTTAGGCAAAAACGATCATACGACCAAGGTGCATATAACATGACTGTCTCATAAAAAAAAACTTTATTGTACAAACAAGAGTACACCCAATTACTGGACAGCTTAAATACTAATAGAGCTGAAACAAGTATATAATATATAATAAAAATAAACATAAATAAGAATAGTAATAAATATCCAAATTTAACAAAAATAGACAAACATGTAATGAAAAAAAGAAAGATTAAAAAACTGGCTAATTTATGATAATATTTTGATTTTATTTTAAACTGATTCAATGAACATGAGAATAGGTCAATCTCTTTAGTATTTTCATTAAAATCAATGCACATTCTATTTAAGGGAGAGTTCATCATGATGTTCATTCTGGGAGTAGAGAGGTAAAATGTCTGCTAATTTCCCCTATTTAGTCGTGGTATATATAAATTAATTTATTCTAGGAGCTCTGTACAATCAATTAAATTATTTATTAATTTATATATAAAGGTACATGAAATGTATGTCCTGCAATTTTCAAGAGATGAGAAGTTGAACCGATTTAATAGTATATTGTTGTCGATACCTTGCTGTGGATAAGTTCTATCCAATTTCCATGCCACGTACTTCATGAATATTCTCTAAATAGCTTCGATTTGATTAATGTAAATATTGTATCCAGGTGACTAGACAATTGAACAGTATGCTAGGCGCGATCTTACATAAGTATTGAATAGGGTTTCTAAGCATTTAATGTTGTTAAAGTCTTTGCAGTTACGAAAAATAAAACACAATGTTTTCTTTGCAGATGCTATTGTTTTTTATTAAATGTGATGAAAAACTTGTTGCTAAAGAAAACCTAGATCCTTTGTTTCATCTACCTTTTAAAGTGGAATGTTGTTAATTGTGTAATTAAATTGAGTTTTTCCCAAATATGTTTTATAGAGGATTTATTCGATTTTGCTCAAAAACTCGTCATATTTTAGACTTTTTCCACATGCTCGGAAATATATTAGTTTTTGATAAAATATTGAAGATAATTCGTAGAGGTTCTTTATAAACACTGACTATGTAGCTGGGAATACCATCGACTCCACTTGAGGGTTTAGGCTTTAATATTTTTAAGTTTAAGGACTCCTGATATCCTACTTTGTATAAAATACCAAATTTTTTTTTGTATCTTTTAAGATTGAATCTTGTGCTTTTTGTAAATATTGGTCATATGCATTTTTTATTTTCTGTTTACTGGAGTTGCGTATATTTTTAAATTGTACATGAAATATTTCGGAGTTTGCCTTTTTGAGTTTTTTCGTCAGGTAGAGCCATTCAGTTTTTTGCATTCTTGTTTTTGAAAAGAGGCTTGAATGCAAACATTGTTTCAAAATTTTAATTCATTCTTAACTGATAAAATTTTTACAGAATTACTAACGATAAGTTTGATAAACCTGTAGTTATAAAAAGCGAATATAAAGTAAATGCGGTTAAAACAGTGACACTTGAAAGCAGCTTTAATGCACATACTTTGATTTTCTTTACTATACGGCGCAAGAGAGAGGTCCGACACGCCCAACATAGGGCTCGGCCATTTTGAACCCTATGCAACAGTTTATAGCTAAAGAATCAGATCGCTCACTCTGCGTCGGCACTTTTGATCTCAATGTTCCAGTTTATACACTGCGCAACTCGGATAATACAACATATTAACAACCGCCTATAAAAAAACAGCAGTCTTCTGCGTATCCTAAATTTGTATCCCTGGAGTGGATCTTATTTTGAAACTTTCAACTGGTCCGAGTGAGCTAACTGATTCTTTAGCAATAATCTGTGACTCAAAAAATAATATTCACTGACACTGACAGCCGCAAGCAAAATATCAGGTGCGTTTTAATCATCCGCTTCTGCTTCCGGAATTGTCGGTTTAGTCGTTTTAACTTGTCAAATTAAAACAAGAAAACCGACAATTCCGAAGCAGAAGCGGATGATTAAAACGCACCTATTAAAAATATTGCGCCAAGATGTAGGCAACACGTAATAAGGATTCAAAATGGCGGAGTTTTCTATCTCCTTTTAAAAGGCACTCAGAAAGCTGCGCAGTGCGACCATTCTCCGTATAGTAAAAGAAAATCAAAGTATGTGGTGAAATGTCATTTTTTATGACAGTCCTCTAAAAAATTCTTTATTTAAACTTTTGTGATTTGTGTATTGACCAATTTGTTTACAAAATAATTAAAGTAGGGGGGTGGATTGGCTCAGTGGTTAGAGTCATGACTCTGAGATCGAAAGGTCTCAGGATCGAATCCCATCGGTGGCAGGAATTTTAATTTAATAAAAAATATTAAATATTAATTCTAATGCATAGGTAGGATTCCCCACTCGACCATTCACTGTTGATTTCTAATTAACAGTGCGGTTCCTGTATGAATAAGAAGACAAACACAAACTGAGACTGGCATATCAGGTATATACCCCTAGGCCATAAAACGAAAAAAAAATATAATTAAAGTATCTTTATCTCAGAAAATACGTCTGCGTTCATCGAGGTATTCTTTTGACTCTTGCTGACGTGAGCTCTGAGAGCTCTGAGAGTCTACCATATTTAACTGTTTTTATACTTTTGGTCCCCTATAATTAGTATTATGCAAAAAGGATGTATGTATTTGAAATTACAAAGATTTTATCTCACAGGATTTTCTGGTGGCAAATTTAAATAAAAATAATAGAAATATTTTTATTCTCAGTAATACATATATTTTTTTCTACACCCGTATTATAATAATGCACTTATATGCCCATAATCCGTTTCATAATGATACCCATTATGATACAGATTTTTCATTACGATACAGATTTTTAATCAATAGAAACCTACAATTTTTCAATCAAGCATGCTGTTTGACGTTTGTCCTAGGTTCCTATGTAATTATTTTAGTTGTCAAAACGTATTAAATTTTCGTAGGTAGCTAAACTTCGATAATTATAATATTAAAATGTCTGATATTAGCGATATAGAAGACTCCTCCACACATATCGGAGAAAGCAGAAAATACAGTACAAAATATTTTACCGCAAAAATCTAGGGAAATACCAATACCTGAAGTAATACCATTAATTACAATTTTGTAGAATTTTTTATAGAAATACGAGTAATTACTGTTATTGTGTTCAATACCAATATAAATATAATATTTATAGGTCTTGATTATTTATCGGGTGTAGAAAAAATAGCGTATGCAACTCTCATGTAATGGTTATTAAAACACTCGCATAAACCATACGAAACTCGCCTTTGGCTCGTTTCATATCCCGGTTAATGCTCGTGTATTAATAACCATCATTACATGATCGTTGCATAATATACTATTAAAGAAATGTTTTCATAGTCGTCAGTGCATAATGATAAAATACGCATATTTTCCTGCTATAATTCTGGTTAAAGTATATTTCCACTCTAGTAACTAAATTTGAAACAAATATACTAAGCGTGTTACAAACTGGTTTCGCCCCAACGATTTTAGCGACTGTTTTTGTTATTGGGCACACTAACAATTACATTAACAGTATTTTTGTTTAGTGCATTTTGTTTATCTAAACTATATTGTTTTTAAACTTTTTAACTGACTTCAAAAAAGGAGGAGGTTCTCAATTCGTCGTAATATTTTTTTTAAGTATGTTCAGCGATAATTCTTTAACACGGTGTCCGATTGCAATAATTCTTTTTTTGTTAGAAAGGGTCCTATATTAATTTAGTCAAAATCTAATTGGGTCCATTAGAAAATCCCCAATCTCTTCATTTTTAATGTATGTTTAGCAGTAATTCTTTACCACCTTGTCCAATTTCTATGATTCTTTTTTTTGTTAATAAGGGGGTACCTCAGAGGTGGTCCCATATAAATTTGGTTAAGATGTGGTGACGGCATCTGCACGATTTTGAAGTCGATTTTTTTTAAATTACTTTTAATACTTGTATAAATATATTTCTAGAGCAAGTAGATAACATGCTTCAAGTATATAATCATTTAGTAAACACTTGCATACTTATTTAATAAAAAAAAAAAAAAAAAATAAAAACGGTAAAAATGTATATGTCAAATATTGTTAAAAGTTTGGTTAGAATTAAGTTTCAGTGGAACCAAAATAACGTCACACTTTTAGTGTGCTCTTATGATGTAGATGAAAAAGGGGCGTGCCCGGTCGACGTTAGGTTAGGCAAAGATGTTGTTTGCATTTAAATTGTGATTTCACTAACTTATTCCTACTCATTCATTCCAATAACTCTTCATCAGTTTTATTATAAACTCTAAACTCTCATAACATCTATTATGTAATTAAATTCCATTTTACATAAAGTCAGTAATTACTACTTAAAAGATTCAAATGCCACAACACGAAAATTTAAAAGTAAAATATCACAGATACGTATATATCTTTTCATGTCTTATATTTCGTGTCCTTTAGTTCTATGAATATAAAACACTACCCATAATTGTTTTGCGAATAATACATACATGTTCGATGTCAATAATAAGGCAAATAAGCTATAAAACTACAATTTTTGATTAAATTTTTCTTAAAAATTCGTGATTTTTCATAAATTTTTAACTTACTGTATAAAACAAGTACTTTTTAGTGCTTCAAATTAGCTCTGAACTCTTATATATCTATAAAGTCTAGACACATAAAATCTGGAGAAACTTTTATAATATGACAACATTGCAAACTCAACTACCCCATGTGTCATGTGCCAACAAGGGTAATTCATTGATTAATTTTTTTCATTTTATGTTTTGTGGAAATAAATGGTTAAACAGACAACACAATGCATTTAATTTTAATATAAATTAAATTAGCAAATGAAACCTAATTTTCCATAGATATCTAATTTCAGTTAGAAAGTAGCAAAAGTAAGTTATTTCAATTACACTATCATTAATACTTCGAAATTGTCACCTACATATAGTATGATAAAACCAAAATAACCTATAAAATTACAACTTTTCATTCATTTTCCTCAAAATTTTGTGTTTTCCGCAATTTTTTTTAAGGGACTTACTATATAAAATGAGTACTTCTTATTGCAATAACTTTTTTTCTTAATTCCGACACTCTTAATCTTATACGGACCCCACTGATGTAATATAGCCATTAAACATTTGCTTCTCAATCGACTTTTCTCCGAAAGGTTCCAAAGTTATAAGTTATCCTGCAAATAAGTATGTATTTATATTACTGTAGATAGGTATACAAATTAAACTTTTATTAGGAATATATGATTGATTGGATAAATAGACTTGTCTTTATGCATACATTTCGGATTCCACTTGTATCCAGAGTTATTGTGTTAGTGATCCTTTGTTTATATGAAAGTTTTTTTTTTTGTGTGTGTCATCGCCTTCAATTGCTAAGGTTATTTCGCCTCGTGTTCTGTGTAGGCTTTGTTACTGTTTCCCAGCGCCAACTTAGGAACAGCACTGTTAATTAGAACCCAACAGTGAATGGTCGAGTGGAGAATCCTACCAACCAAGGCATCATAATTAATTTTAAATAATTAAATTAAATGAAAAAATTCCGGCCAACGGTGGGATTCGAACCTGGGACCCTTGGATCCACAGGCAGAGACTCTACCACTGAGCCACCCACCTCCCATGAATGCTTCTTAGTGGCAATTTTATTCATTCATTGTTCTTGACTGCTTGCGAAATACTACTGACAGTAGAAATATTTAGGGTTGCTGCAACAGGCTAAAACAGATAATAAATCAATTTTATATTTATATACATTTTTATAATTTTTAACTTACTAATGGTAACACAGCAACAAGGTATACCAACGCCGTAATGACATTTCGTCTATATAAATACGAGTTTCATTGGCGTACAGAATGTCAAAATTATTTAATATAAAGAATGGTTTTTGGAATACTAATCATGTAATATTAATATAAATTTGATATTATCAAAAATCAAGCTAATTAATTGAAATAATTCTAAAAGTATCAAAATAATCACCATTACATTTTTCGGTTTTTTTGTAACATGAAAGCTCGTAAATATTCGTAATATTTTCGGATTATTTGCTTAGCTAGGGATATTTTAATTAGTTGGTAGTACTATGACGAATGACCGACGTCATTTATATATATTCTATGGTACCTAAATAACTAATTTTATCAATTTTATAAATTTTTTTGCCGCTCGTATGTGAGAAACGTATATTAAATCCAGATTTTTTTAATTCGTACAAAATGGGGGACAGGTACGATTGTAAAACAAAACATCAAAATTCTAATTGAATCTGTCTTCATTTTGTACGAATAAAAAATTCTGGATTTGATACATGCTTAAAGATTCAAGATTAGTTAAATAGGTACCATAGACATGTGCGCCGACACACGAGAGTAAGGAGGGTGGGGCGTCTGCCCTTCTGGATTTGTGATTTTGGATTTTTTCACCATGTTTTCCACTATAGCCTGCCTATAAGACATGTCTCCCCCTGAAAATTTTTTTGAACGATTACATATAAACAGTTGTTTTAAAACATGTAGTAATAAGTTTAAAACAAAACAAAATATATACAGGTTGATGAAGTAACGATGCTTTTTGCACGAGTTTTAACGAATTCTAGAACAAATTTGATATTAAGATCAAAAATTAACTCAAATATTTTTACACATGGGCAGGATGGAGTAAAAGGACAATATATTTTTACATTTGTGGAATTAAGGGGTAAAAGGCTAAAATATTTTTACATGAGCAGGGTAAAGGAACAAAATATTTTTAAATGGACAGGTTTAAGGAACAAAGGGCCCAAATATTTTACATGTGAATGCTTGAGGGAAGGATAAATGAACAAACTATTTTTATATGGGCAAGTTTAAGGAGTAAAGGGACCATATATTTTTATATGGACAGACTTAATGGGTAAAGAGTCCAAATATTTTTACATAAAATATGCAGGTTTTATGGGTAAAAAAGCCTAAGTACTTTTTCAAACATTTGCAATTGTTTCTGATCAAAAGGCGACATGAAATTGTTTCTAAAGACCGGGGCCAATAAAAAACTACGTGTTTTATGCTACGAGTTTTCATTTGTGGAAACCACTAATTTAGTGTCCCTTTGAACGCCATACGAATTCTACAAATAATGAACTTAATTAACAATATTAAAATGAGCGATTCCAAAATTTTCTCATACAGGATGAATGGAGGTCATTAAAATAAACAACTTTTTCAAATAAATAAAAAAATTAAAAATAAGAAACTTAGGTACAATTAATTATTCCAAAATGTTACCAATACGGTTCTGTCTAATTTACATGTGTAGAACTTTCGTTTCGGATTTAAATGTTTTAAGTTTGTATCATTCATATTTTTGATTTTATTTTGAAAAAGTTGTTTATTTTAATAACTTCTTACACACTTAAGAAAGGTATCAACTTAGGATTCACCATATAGGTAAATTATTATATTTTTATGCACATATTCTAATAGCTATATTTCTTTAGTTATTTATTAAATATTCCATCAATCAAATAAAAGATCTTAACGATATTTAAATTAACTAACCATTTTTATAGTTAAAAAGCAATTTCTGAGTTTTAAAATATGAACATCCATTCTCTTTCATATCGAATTTTCTCCTGTTTTCCTAACAGTATTAAAGAATCACACTCGCCTTGTATCTCTTTAAAGGATAGCTACGCCTGAACCACCAAAGTATGCAATATCTTTCGTAAAATTAAATTTTACTGCAGAGCAAGATATGTCTTCGGCGAATATCTTATCCTTTTGTGTGTGTGTTATGTCTTCCAGCGTATCCGAACAATATATGAATGTGTAGGAAATAAATGTTTGAATGTAACGCGACCTTTTATCGCATGAATACATTAAGCGTACAGGAATACTTTAAAGAATTCGCTAATTTGATTTAGATAGCATGGATTAAAAAAGAGTAAACTTTTTATATAAAAATTAGAAAGCTAAATTTTGGGGTGGGTAGAAAATAAAAATAACAATAGTAGTTGAAGTGTAGTTGTATTGAAATTGTATCTTGACAATATGATTATTATCTTTGAGTTAATGTATGCGATAGTATTATAGAGTTAGCAGATGCTCATAAACAGCATTCTAAACTACATATTAATAATGACATTCCATTCCTATAGGTGATATAAACAAGTTTATTTATAATTTATTTACACTAAAATACTAATTAATTTATTTATACTTAATTATTCATCCACACTATTCACACTTATTAATCAAATTTATCTAATAATTGGAAGGTCTGTTTTCAACTTGTCTCTGCTTTAACCAGCGACATGTTAGCCTCTTTATATACATAAGTAAGTGATCTGGTAATGTTCGATTGTAAATTCTGGTGGTATCACGAACATTCCTATGGCTTTTGCCATACATTAAAGTGTTTAGAAGGTTCGCCACAACTCCAGTACTTGTCATGTTTCTAGAAAGCACCTCGCACCTCAGCCATTTCTTCAAATTCGTCATCGTTCTCGTTCATTCTATGAATGATTATCTACGACTAGCCATAGACGTATCACAGGGGGGAGGGGTTGGCTTATTTCTTTAAATATTCTTTATGTTAAACAAGCCAACTCGAATATATGAAAGTACAAAAATTTGTGTACCTTCGGGTAAGAAAATGTATCATAACGCGACAATTTTAAACATTACAATAAAAATCACAAAGTGAATAAAAACATAAAAAGCAAATTGCCTATATAGATTATCGCAAAAAATATTTAGCTAATTTTTATTGGAATAATTATTACAACTTGGAAGATGTTAATGCTTTAACGAAAACATTGTTAGATCATCTATTTTTTTATTAATAAAGACAAATTAATTAAAATGGGGGGTGAATTTTTTTTCGCGTCAAAGTCCAATCCATCGTACCCAAAGTTAATTTTCCTAAGTCCCTGAGGCGGGGGAAAAGTAGGGGGGAATTCGGGTGGTTTAAAATCGTTTAAGGTCATGGCCCTGTTGTTAATTTTTTCTATCCCTTGCTATTTAGGCATGGTAAAGGAAGAGGGGGAAGTTGGTGAAGTGCGGCGATGATTTTTTTTTTCGTTTTTCGCGATCCTCTATCCGTCCACGTAATATTGTTCTTGTCGATTCGAAATTAAAGGGTGTCCATGTTCGCTATAGACTAATTTTATTAGTCAATCCTAATTCATAATTGTGGATCAATGAATTTCATATATCGAAGTTTAGACAAAATACTAACTATTACCTATTTATTTTTATTGATAACAGTACTACAGTACTAAATAATGGAGTGGGTGGCTCAGTGGTAGAGTCTCTGCCTGCGGATCCAAGGGACTCAGGTTCGAACCACACCGTTGGCCGGGATTTTTTTAAATACTTAAAATTAATTCTGATGCCTTGGTAGGATTCCCCACTCGACCATTTACTGTTGCGTTCTAATTAACAGTGCTGTTCCTAAACAGTAATAAAGCCTACACAGAACACGAGGCGAGATAACCTTAACAGTTAAAGCCGATGACACACACAAAAAAAGTACTAAATAAAAATTAGAAAATCGGTTCACAAACATAAAAGGAATTGGTACTTAACTATTTTGTCTTTGCCCATTCATGTATAAATATTTTTATAAATAATAGATAATACACTGATCCTTCTACTTTGCCGAAGAGAAACTTAAATCCAAATACCTTCTTCTTTGCGCCAATTACTCAAAAACGAAATAATTAACATTATCAAAGTTCTAAAATAAAGCTGTTGGAGTAGACGGCATTAAAGGGTATACTCCAAAAGAAATCAGAACTGAAATTTTAAAACATGTAGTATAGTATTTAAATGTTATAATACATTCTTCAATTTAAACACAGCATTTAGCAGACTGGCTATGTGTACAATAGCCACCTGTGCTCAAACCCACGCATTTAAAAATACATAGCTTCTATTCCTTGGTCACGTAGACATCGTTCCAACACATATTCTGTCTTTCAATTCGCAGCGTCTTGACTTGTCGCATTAAATAAAATGAAAAATAATTTCTAACGAATCTTCGTTGGTGTTGGTCGAGTCCATTCTACCATAACTCCAACTGTTCACATCGTTTTTCTCATCGTCATGCCTTCCACAGGCAAATATCGTTTGCGTTTAATCGTTCCTAGTACTTTTCGCTTAACCTCCGCCCAAGTCACATATCTTCAAATGCATCGTTCTCCTGCCGCACCTACCAAAATGCTGGGGGTCGGTAAATTCATATCGTTGTCGTCTCGTCTTCCATAACAATTGCATAAAGTGGTAAATTGCTAAAAGTAAGTACATCGTTTCTCTAAATTAGTCTATATATTATAATGGTTCCACCCTGTATAAGGTAGATCTATTACAATATTCTCAGAGCACAATGGCTTCCTACAATAATTTTAAAGAATTTAATGCCTAAATATAAAAATGTTGAAGTTAAATAACAAAAAAAATCTTCCGATCGTCTTCCTTCTTCTGTAAGTCTCCTATATTTACACCAATTTCTCTATCTCCTATGTTCCTTCTTGTTGATGTAACTCCTGTCTTTATACCTCTTGTTCTTCTACTTGCTAGTATTACTAACTCCTCTCTGCGTGCAAAACTACATCCAGCACACAGTTCCGTTACGAGTGCCAATTTAACCAATCGGAATGCACAGAAGTGACAGCTTTAAGGGGCGGAGATTAATGCTGCGAAAAATAGTGATGATGGAAACAAGTTTTCTAACCTCAACTTTAGATATATGTGTTTTGTTTTGAAATATTATTCTTTTATTTTATGACAGTGACTAGCAGTACATCGGATGTACGCGCTTTATTTGTACATCGGTCTCCTTTTGACAGAGTAGGTGAGTTGTGTCCAGGCCGTTGGTGTTTATGCCGGTCGGCGTAGCCAGGTATGGATTGAAAATTTTTGGTGGCGGCTAAGCCGCCACCCTACGAGAAGTCGTTACTTCGACTTCTTGTTGTCACGGCATTATTATTATTTGTCCATGTATGTGAAATTTGCTTCTAAGGTTTATAAAATACTACAGAAAAATACTTAAGTCTTCAACTACATCTTCTGAAATAAAGTTATGTTAGAATTAGGATGTACAAATAAGGGGGGATACATCCGATGTACAAATAATTCGTGTATATCCGATGTACTGCTATTCACGGCGTTACTTTCAAAACGAGCGCGCTTTTATGTCCCGCCTATAATTTGGTGTTCGCGCGTTGTTATTGGCTCTTTTTAGTCCCATAACCAAAGTGAGTGCTTTATGTATCATTGCTCTCTGCGTATATCTCCTTCTTGCTATAACTCAATTTTTTCCTTTCAATGGCAATAAAACTATTTATCTTTCTATTTTAATTATCAACTCTATTTAACTTCTCTAACTAGGTATAACATCTTTCTAAAAATTATATTTCTACTGACATTTCCAAAAATTCCAATCTGACAAAAAAAGCTCATGACATAGCTCCAAAATTAAAATTTCAAATTTGGTGCAAATATAGTCCAAATTAACATCAAATACCCTAAGGCCGTTCCGAGTAACTGGCGTCAACGATACAGAACGAAGACACGGCACCCACAGTTCAATGACGTAATCATGACAGTAAAGGGTGGTCATATAGTGATTTCTTTTTAAAAATTCAAAAAAATTAACAAAAAACAATTTTGTTTGGTATATTATTGGTTTATTCGAAAGAGCAAATATTTCCATTATTTATGGAACACGATTTCATTCATGTGGCTGCCTCGACTCGGTTCTTCCTGTTAACCCAATTTTCCAAGACATTGGTGACGGTTTCTGGCGCCATCTCACGAATGGCTTGCTCGATATTCGCCTTAAGGGCCTGAATTGTTGGCATAACATCGATCCTTTACGGCACTCCACAAAAAAGTCTAAAGACGTCAAATCGCAGCTGCGAGGTGGCCAATTGACATCGCTGAGACGGCTGATAACACGATTATCGAAGTTGGTGCGCAAAAGATCGATTGTGCTGTGTGGCATGGCTCGCCATCCTGCTGAAATCAAAGATCGTCCATGTTTTTAATTTCCGGCCACAGAAAATTGTTTATCATGCCTCTGTAGCGCTCACAGTTGATAGAAATGGCGTCTCCAGCAGCATTTTCAAAGATGCCACCGCTCCAAAATCCGCACCAAACTGTCACTCTCGGAGGATGCATTGGCTTCTCGACGATCACGTGCGGGTTTTCCGATCTCCAGATGCGGCAGCTTTGCTTGCTAACAAAGCCGTTAAGATGAATATGAAGATGATTTTTCAAGCAAAATCATTGTCCATATCGAGCTGCTCTAAGGCCCACACTAAGAAGAGTTAAGGTATCGGATGCTCGTGTACCCTCAAAAGCTGAGTCAATTGGAAAAGTCCGCGGATATATTATATTAACGTTTTGTCAAGATTTCGAGCGGGAAAAAGCATAGAAAAAGCATAGATGGACCACCCTTTATGTATATAAAAGCGTAATCGTTCTTTACAAGTGAATTAAATCAATATACCGTTCATCAGTGTTTGATTTTCTTGCATAAAAAGTTCATCTCCATGTGCATAGTTACAGTCCACACCGTACCGGCCTAAGCCGATGAATAAACAGAAGACCAAACCCCCAAAAGTTTACATGGTATTAACTCAATTTTGTGAAAAATTGAGTTACGATGTTATTTGCAAGAGTAGAATTAAATTCGAAAATTATGCGATCAATATCCATGCTTAAACATGAATATATTTTTTTCATTGTACCTATAGTAAATTATTATAACTGGCAACCATCAAAAAGTTACCGAAATTGCCCATAATACTCGGAGAGACCGCTCGTTGCGAAGATTAACCATTTAAAACGAGTCCTGTTGGTATTTAATTTGTTTTTTATCATCTGGATGATATAAAAGTGCAATTTTAATGCGGCTTTATTTCACAAGACTCGGATATTAAAAACGGCACCATAACACTAAATTTTAGGCTAATTAGCCTCTTCTGGTGTACCAAGTTTGATATATTAAAAGTTTTATTCTCTACCGTTTTGTTTTTTTCATTTTCTTTCTCTTTCGCATGATGTAATATTCCAGATGGTAATCATCTTAAACAGAAATTAATAATTACGCAGAAGTCTAGAAAACGGGATTTATGAGATTTTTTTATTATTAAAAGTGAATTAAAAGTTGATATACATTTTAAAGTCTTATTATTTTGATTAATCATATTTCGTGTTAATTATACTTATCGGTTATGAATAAGATGCATGTTAAAATGCTAATTTATGTGCACCAAACATTTCAATCCAAGCGATTAGGAATTCCAAACAAATGAATTGCCAGAGGGGAGGGTTTGGTATATCTATCTATCTATCTATCTATCTATATATTGTAAAATTATGAATAATGGATTACATTTAAATATTTTATGTCAAACACAATAAAAATAATATTTAAAAAACCAGCTTATACATTTCTTCATAAATTGGCAGATTTGGCGACTACTATTTCGAATAAAAATGGCGTCCAAGATGCAAGACTATGTAGCGACTCCTTTAGATATACAAGAACTTCCCACTGGCACCTATTGTTTGACAGGTCGTTGGAATGCCTATAAATAAGGGAATAAAAACGAATTTTGGTTCATTCATTAAAATTTAGAACTTTTAAAATATTTTGCTTGATGACATATGGGCCTATTTAAAGAATTTTTTGGTGAATTGAGGTATTTTTTTTATTAGCGTTATACAGGGTGTTCGATAAGTACGTTACATAACTTCAGGAGCTTATTCTGGAGCTAAAATAAAGATATTTTTGTCATATACACTATTTCTCAAAAATGCTTTGTTATGGAAATACAGAGTGTGAAAGTTTCATAAAAAAAAAAAAATACAATTTTTTAAATATTTCCAAAACCACTTGAGATATTTTAATCAAACTAATCGCTGAAAAATATGGAAGGAAAAACGTGTTACGCCACTGTTCTGTTTTTAATGTTCGATTTGGAAGAAAAAGCAACAAAGACAGTAAATTTTTTCATTCTTTTTTTTATTATTTTAAATCTCTTTGATCAATGTACAACAAAAAAGTTATCTTAAATTTTTCCCAGGTACTTGTTTAACATTTTACTAGTCGCCAATTGTTTATTTATTTGTATGTCAGACATTTAAATGAATAACTTTACTAACGCTGAAATGGCTCAAATGCACTTCATTTATGGCTTAGCAAATGGGAATTCAGCGGAAGCTAGAAGAATTTATCAGCAATAGGGTAATGCCATGTGCTAAAACATTTAGAAAGATACATGCCAGATTGAGTGAAACCGGTAGTTTTGAGCATAATCGGGAAGTTCCTTGTAGACCACGAACAGTAACAACGCATAAGCTAGAAGAAGCTATACTACAGGAGATAGAAGAAAATCCTTCAACTAGTACCAGGAAGATTGCGCAACAGCTTCAAGTAAGTGCAAATACTGTTTGGAGAGTTTTGAAAGTTTCTCTGCTTTACCCATACCACATACAACGAGTACAAGCTCTGCTGCCCCGCGAGTTTCAGCCAAGGCTAAATTTTAGTAGGTGGTTACTCCTTAAAGTTGCTCATATCTACAATTTTTTGACCCTTATTTTATTTACTGATGAGGCAACTTTTTCGCGAGAAGTAATTATTAATTTTCATAATGAACATTTATGGGCTGAGGAGAATCTTCATGCAATAAGAGAAGGTCTCTTTTAGCAAACATTTTCACTAAATGTATGGATAGGGATTATTGATGACCATCTTATTCGACTATACTTTTTACCCCCTCGACTGAATGGTGATTCGTATACTCAGTTTTTACACGAAGAACTAAATGGTCTGTTAGAAGAAGAGCCTCTGCAAGTAAGAGGAGATTTATGGTTTATGCACGATGGTGCACCAGCCCATTTTAGCCTTCTTGCTCGGTAATACCTCGATAACACTTTTCCTATTCGCTGGAGTGGACGCGGAGGTCCTCAAGCTTGACCACCTCGCAGTTGGACTTTTATTTCACTCGTGTATGGGACGCCTGTATTAAATGAAAATCATTTAAGAAATCGAATAATTCAAGGTTGCAATACCATAAGAAATACTCCAGGAGTTTTTGAAAGAGTAAGACAATCAATGAGGAGAGGATTGGAATCGTGCGTTTTATCAGAAGGTGGCCATTTTCAACATTTGCTTTGATTCGTTGTTATAAGTGATTATTTATATGATTGCTATTTGTAGTTAAATAATAAAAAAATAAAAATGGCTCTGTAAATATTCATGAAAAAAGTCAAGGGACCTTTTTTCTTCCAAATCGAACAATCAAAAAACTAAATATTGAAAAAGAACACCGGCGTAACACGTTTTTCCTTCCATATTTTTCAGCTATTACCTTGTCCGCACGCCACTGGTTAAACGAAAGCCACTGTGTTTACAGCAAAACACGCAACGTTTCTAACTCTCAAAAGTTGCAAAAATTTAATTAAAATATCTCAAGTGGTTTTGGAAATATTTAAAAAATTGTATATTTTTTTATGAAACTTTCACACCCTGTATTTCCGTAACGAAGCATTTTTGAGATATAGTGTATATGACAAAAATACCTTTATTTTAGCTCCAGAATACATTCCTGAAGTTATGTACCGTACTTTTGAACACCCTGTATTGAAGAAGATCAGGTATTTTTGTAATTAACAATGTTCAATGACATTCCCTTGATAATGTGATACTTATTGTTACAAAACTGTCTTATTTGTATACAGAGTGTTAAATTATAATTTGCTTAACGTAAGGAAGATCTCATTTTTATTTAAAATTCTTTCCACAAAACCTGTCGTTGTATTTTTTAAAACTTTTTAGTTTTTTTTTAAATTTTTGTTATATGTCTACACAAAGCCATTCATTTTCATGTTCTTTTGGAAAACTTATCAAGGTTCTTGTAGTTTCTTGATACAAACTACTTTAGTTTTTTTACTAGTTACGTTTTACGTTCGCTTACATACAAAAATAATATTTATTACCAATATACAGGGTGCTCCTCATTTTTCGTCTCATATTTTTTAATAATGCAAGCTTTAAGTTGCATCTCTAAATAACAAGATTTTGCAGATACCATTACAATAATATACAAGGAATATTTTGCCAAAATATTTAGAACATAATATTTTCCATGATGTACAGTGTGTTTTAAAATGTATCCCAGTGTCAAACTTAACATTTAATATATGAATACGAGTGATGTGGATATATACCGTAAAGACCTACATTGATGTACTCATTCTTTAATAGTAAGTATGAATAATTGTTTGTCTTCGTATTAAAATTGATATTGTAACATTTATTTAAAACAGTTTATTATTTAATTTATTTACAACTATTGTAACAATAACGATAAATAGACTAAATAACCAGTGTTTGTCAACAGTGTAACAACTGATAGATCTTTAACTACTGTTAATATACTATTAAGGGGCGAAGACAGCACCAATTATAGCAACTTTTAATCAGTATGTCGATATCTACAACATATTAGAATTTCAAAAGATTCTCACGAAAAGTAATTTCTCACAAGAATAATGCGGGGTTCTTTGTAAAGTTGTTAATGCCTTGTGTTGGGAGTTTTTTCAGTACTTCTCCTGTATTAAGATCACAACCAGGAGCCTTTTTTGGGTTGACATTTGATTTTAGGTCTCTAGTAATTTCTTTTGGGGTAAATGATAATAAAATAAATTAAAAAATTTCAACATAACATTCACTTTTATAATAGTTTTATAAGTTATTGTGAACAACAATAAAATAAGATCTCTTATCAAACACAACTGCAATTATATTAACTTAGCCAGTATAACATGACAAATTCGCCGGTCTAAAAGGAAACAACACACAAAACAACGTTGCATTGAATTGAATTGAAACGTCATCACCGGATTTGTGACCGACTATCAGCTTGTAATTCCGCCTCAGTCTGTTTTGTTACTGGCAGCTTTTATTACATACAGGATTGTCATTTTTTTTTTATCAAAGGGCTTGTTTCACCGCAAGTTAGAATTAAAAAAATCCCTTTTTAAAATTAGTCAAGAGGTTTTATGTAAGCAAATATCAGACGAAATTTTGGTTCGGGACACACTGAGAATGGAGTATGGCCATGAATAGACAATGTATTTCTAATGATAGACCGGCACACTCGTGGTGCTATAAAAAGAAGGTATGATATTACGCCGATTGGTACTACACGTCACGGTGACGTCATGGGATGGAAGGCGTGGCTTTTACGGCTTTGACGTATTAGCTGATCGAAAACAGCGGGCGAAAATAAATTTTAATCAGCTCCTGGCCAATCAGAAAACCATATTCCACACCACAATACGTCATGCGCGAACTCGACGAGATTTCGTCGGCTAAGTTAAGTATCATACCTTCTGTTAGTTAGTTGCCAATCATTTAAAACATCAATAATAGCATTGATTGATAGCAGTTCCAGATTGTAATTTTGGAGCACTAAGAAGCTGCTCAGTATTTTGTTCAGATATATCGATTGGGAGTCGTTCAACTTGCTCTATACGAGTATGATCTTGAAGCAATTTACCATCCCAGTGTAATACTAAGCAGTTAGACATTTTAATACACATGTATTTAAGAGCTATTAAGCAATATCGCCATGAAATGTCAAACATTAAATAATTATCTAAGAGCTGTCATTAATTTTTATAAATTATAAAAACCAATTGCAAATTAGTGTGATAGAAAAAGTATAGTGTTCAACTCACAAGGAATGCTCATTTCCTACTCGTTAAACAATATACAGCTATTTTAGGTTATTTTAATTAGTGTGCTTCTCTGAATGCATTAAGACCAACTAAGTTTAACATCCATTTCAGGTTCTAAAATAAAAAATCTATCAGAGTGATCCGAATTTTTTAATTCCCTGTTTATAGACCTCGCAGCCATTCTAAATTTTATGCCCTTTTCGTTAATACGTTTTAATGCAATTCCTAAATCGTTCACGTTTTGCCAACACCGCGTTTTATGACAGTCAATTTTTCGAGAACGAGCATCAAGAGCGCCGGGGATCATAGGGGCCAGGTGCGACGTTGCTTTTTCAATTGCAATCGGAAACAAGTGCCGAACTACATCAGCAGTTTACATGCGGGACGGAACGTGTATCTGCAGTAAAAAAAAATGAAACTTTCAAGATTTTCGGTACGGGATTTAAGATGTCGTTTAACGATCACTTCCATTGGCAGTACAGTATTATTTATCGTGGATTTATATTTAGTTTTAAATAACCAAAAATCGTAATATGCATTAAGGGAAGAGTTTAATTGCATTTAATTTTAGAGCTAAAGAGATCAGATTTGGTAAACATTTTTGAAATAAATCGGAGTAGATCGTGACACCAATACCAATAATGCAACTTTAAGAACAATAAAAATAAAAGAAGTAATTATTGGAACCGTAAAAAATAAAATATGATTTTATTAGGGAATGCAATTCCAGTACCCTACAATTTATTCTAAATCACATATTCACTTAGCATCATCAGAAACTATAATTAGACCTGTCAAAATGCTGACAAGTGGGAACTGACAGTTTAGATATGGCAACTCCGTGGGCCTGTTGTCATTGACAGGACGGATACACATTGTGACGTTTGTTTATTTTAAACAAAAGTTTATTTGTTAATAATTTATTTGAACACCTATTTATTTTAAAACAACACTATTCTAATTTATATATTTCGAATGTTTTTAAATTGCTCACTATTTATCTTCACAATTCTATGTATGCGACTGATTGTACAGTGTTCTTCCACTAATATTTATATACACATTTAAAATTCTGGTGAAGGTCTAGAATGTTCTTGCCAAAACTAGTAACATTATCCCGTTCGTTCTCGAATAGTAATCGAAAGCACCTCCGCCATAGTCGTCACATATGTTTGGTCTTAAGTGGATTAATTATGTATGATAATCGGACAAGTTGAGCCTCAAAGGCCAAATAAGACAGAGAGGGACTTGGAGGATTAGAGCATGACTGAATAATGAAATGGCTCACATTACAGTATTAAGGAAATAAGTTCTTATAACGGTTATACTACAATTAAAAATGGCGATCTGAGATTCAACCTCAGAATAGTTTTGAATCATTAAGTAAAGAGGAGAAGCCTTACATATATTGGTCCTAGTAATATTTTGATAGAATACCTGATTAAGGCGAGAATTATTTCTTGGAATGCGAAAGAAGCAGAGGGGTCACATGCCGGATATCATTTTTCATTATTTAAACTTTAAAATAATACAATAATATTATATTATTTCAAGGACTTTTTGTGTTTTATTATTAAATTAAATCCGAAGGTCAAATTTGGACTTCCTTTATCTGGGTATTTATTTAGACTGGCAAATGAGATAAAATGTTCAAATTGGAAGAGTTACAAGTACTTTATGAAGTTTTACGTACAAATTCAAATTGCTCAAGAGTATTGTGACAGGCTTCTGGCTTCACCTATAGTGAATCAAGAAGTCTGTATAGAGCGACGATGGCGAATAGAGAATAGGAGTTGCTCGAGCGCCAGTTTTGATAACACAGGTTGCTCTGCGACCCTTTAGTACACCAGAGTGTACTCAAGATAAACTCAGTGGAGTTAAAAATATTTCACTGCTAACGAGGTAGCCACTTATCTTCCTTATACTCGTGCCCTACGGTACCCTTAAAGGGGCGGGCGCTTTGGTCACTAGTACTCTCGGTCGGCGAGAAACTAAAAACGTTCACTGGAGCGGCAAATACTGCAGAAGAAGAAGATACTACGGTAGTCAGGAGTCAAAGAGAAGGAAATTTGATTTGCCCGTTTTATTTATGCCTTTTCAGGAAACAAGCTCGAAGCGCGGCAATTTCGAAGTGGGAGATACCACCTCCAAATCCAACTGTTTACTAGTGCCAAAACAAAAAAATGTCCTTCCAGAATCTTGATGAATACAAGTAGATACTTTACATGAAATTGAATCTACAAATGCCCATTCGGATTTCGGCAAATACGGAAATATTTTTAACCTACGAGGGTACTCGCAATTGTTTAAAAACGGGAATTCTTGAGAAACGTTCCCAGTCGGAAATTAATTAAAATATACACTTTTAAAATTAATTAAAAATAAAATTTAGTGACTTCGTCACAGTATTTTAGAATTGGTACAGTCGAAAATAATATACCATGCTTTGATAGAATCTAGACGCTTGTATGAAATAATTGGATGGGGTGCAGCTGCGGCTTCAAAACACTTTCATTAAATTTATTCTAAGTAAGCCTCGACTATATTCTTCTGACAATCTATTTTAAGGCTCTGATTTTCTAGAAGCAACGCAACTTTATTTTCAAAAAATGAGTACAGAAACCGGTGGAAATGAGCCTCGTCATTAAATATGATTTTGTTGTCAAATTCATCGTCAGTCTGCAGTTGTTCCAAGATCCAGTTGGTAAAGTTACTGCGCTATTTATGCTCGTTAGCAGCGTCAACGATGACCGCCATCTTGGATGATCGATTTATCTAATCACTAGCCTACATTATCGTATTAGTGATAAACTCGACTTCGAACGTGACGTCACCGTAAAAAATGGCAATTTGGATCTTAGCTATTTCCTGATGTTAATTAACATAAGGATTGCGCTAGAACTGTTGCTGCTTCTTTACTATTGTTTTAATGAAACAAATACCAAATATGGCTGACTCAACAATCGACAGATGGAATTGGCGCGCGATTCCAAATTCAAGTTCTTGCTGAGACATCCATTATATGCTCGAAAAGATTTCTAAAGTAAATTATAAGTGATCCTGTATACCTTTTCTTAAATTTTCTACGAGAAAAGCCATTTTCTACTAGTACTTAACTTGTACCCATACATCTTTTCAAGTTTCGACTTTATCAGTATTGAGCGACAGAAGTGAAAACACGAGCAGCAGGCTGAAGTGAAAAATATCAAAAGTTATTAGCGTGAAGTCTTCTACTTTAAAAGTGAGCTAATACTAGTCGAAGCTTTTGAAATTCTCTGCAAACGAACTGACAGTATAATTGATCGACTCTCTTGCAACTACATAAAAGCTCAACTTAACTGGATAAACATATACATACATGCACTTATCGGCAGACACGTCAATAATTATCAATCAACATGTCGTTGGAATCGGTTTTTTTATGGTTCAAAAACGTAAAAAATCTGCGGCTAATGATTTTGCTGAAATACGCACATTTTTTATACCTACATTTGGACAAGGGATATAAATTTAACAATCGGTTTGGATAATAAAACTGTCTACATTATTATTGACGAATCGTTTTTTATCCAATTTTATTACCGATATTCGTAAATTAGGGATGTTATTTGTGTTTCATTTTAATATGGAATTAAACTTATGGACCTTGAAATTTTATTGTGACTTATTCGCTTATATATAAATTATTAAAAACAGGAATATTTTGATTATAGATAATTTTCAAAATATTCATGAAAATTATATTAGTATATCAATCAAATTATATTTGTTTCTTTAGTAAAATGTGTAATAAAAATAGTCTAGTAACTACACGACTTTTCTTCCATAACTCTTTCATAATTAATTCCACAACACGTAAAAAATAAACAAAACTAAAATTTTACAATTAAAATGACGAAGTTAGACTCTGGCCGAATCACTTTATATTAGCTAATCCGAGGAACCGATGGCGCAGGTATGAGAAAGAGTGAAATATTTTCATGAGTACCAAATAAAAATGTTGGAATACGTCCATCCACAAAACTCAATTAGGTCTTGATTTTAACATAAAAATTTATAAATAGAAAATAAAAATTAGCAGCAAAATCCAGTTTTCCAATAATTGGTATCTGCAAATTGATAAAATGTAATATTTTGAATTTTATGTAAAAAGCTAGGATGTAACAAAAGAGACTAAGAGATTGATAAGGTTTTTCTTTTGAATACTTCAGAAAAATTAAATGATACCGATGAAAAATAATTAAGATATAAAGGAAGAGCTAAAATAGTTTACCGTGAAAACAGCTTTGAGTGATGTGTTGTCCTGTGACTTACAATTGTACCAATGTTGGAAGTTTGATTCGTTTTAAGTTTTGTAACTAACGTTTGAGCCCATAATTATGTTCCGGTCTCTTTTTAGGCCTGATTGGAGAACCAAGCTGTCAAACTTTTCTATTTACTGGCTTCAACAAAGCCTATGTTAAAGGGCTCCCGTTACTTATCTACTTCTTTTGTTTATATGACCCGTAACCTCCGAAATATCATCGGAACTTTGGCGCAATAACAGATTATATCGTTTTTTCACACAATCCATTACTGCCTATTATTTTCGGATTCAATTATAAGCCGTAGGATTTTTAATTGATATAACAACGAATTTGCAGATTCACTCCAATTTCAAATAAAGTACCAATTAGGCTCTACAACAACGATAAAAATTAATAATTATTTTAGATTTAATGGATATAATTTACAATTATTGTAATTGTGCACAAAATAAATAAAATAAATTCATTTTATTGCCCATATCAAATTAAACATTTAACATTAAAATTTATTTATTCGTAGACATTGATGAAAGTAATAAAATGCATTTATTAACAGTAAATTCAATTCAAAATTAAAACAAAGCCATTGCAATATTTAAATTGACATCATTACCATTTATATGGATAACGGAGAGTTGCCTCGAAATAATAACGTACAATTATTGTTAAATTTGTTTTTATTTTACTAAACGTTATTTCGGTATGAATTTGATTTGATGAATAATTTTTTCTACAATTAAAAAAATGTAATTGTTGAACAATTTAAAAAGTGACATTATCCTGAGACAAAGTACTTAACTCTAGTTGTAATTATTTGCACAACAGTATTGCTATTTTATAAGCCAGCGTTACTCAAAGTGTGCTCCGCGGAGCCCTGGGAATCCAAAAAGCTTTTGTGGGGGCTCCGCGAAAATAATAGTCATAATAAAAAAAGAAGCAGTACTATCGCCACAAAAGGGAGGGACCTGGCTTGAGGACCTTTTTTTGTTTTTGTTTTAGACGTCACTAAGAGGGCTCCGTCAAATATTTCGCTTTTCAAAAAGGTTTCGTCTCCAAAAAAGTTTGAGAAACACTGTTCTAAGTCATAAGAGATATACGAGTATGTAGTGCCTTGCACGCATTTAATACTATCTCTACGCAAAAACTATGGCATTATCATCCACTGTCACTGATAATTTTGCAATCTATGACAGTCTTATAGCCTGAATAAAAGAGAAGTGCAGTAAAAGTGGGGATATAACGTCACATTCCATAGACGTACTTTGCAAAATAAGTTTCTATAATATAACTAAGGTCACGGCATATAAAATGGTATATGCGCACTTCGTAGATAAAGGGGGGGGGGGTAAAGTTTTTAAACTTTTTTTTTGCACTTTTTTATATTTGATTTTGTGAATAGAGAATCTTTCAAGAATATTGTGTGAAAATTTGAGATGAATCGGAGAAAATCTAACGAAGATACAGCGATTTGAGTAATCGCGCCTCATACATGACTCAACGCATCAGTAAACACCTGCCCGGCCTGGGCGCATATTCATAAACCGCCGACACGTTAGATACTCGTATCAGTTCGACATCGAGAATAACAGTCTCGTAAAATCTCGACGTGTTAGACTTATATGTCGGCTATTTACGAATATGAGTTATTGGTCAATTGTAAATTTAGCAAAAGTAGATATTTTTTAAATTACTGTCTCATATATAATGTTAAATTCAAAAATTAACTTTTGTTTTTAAGGAAAACAAAATTTATTGTTGAGAATTATAGCCAAATATGGAATATGTTTCTAAAATGGAATACCATTAATTTATTTTAACAAGATTTGGTAACGCCGCGCCAATCGTATCCAAACGTAGTTAATTTTTTCCAAGTTATTTTTCCCCAATAAACCAGTGAACGCTAAATGCAACGTATGCCGACTCATAAGTTTTTCTAATTTTTAATAATATTAATGCACAAGGGAAGTGTCAACTACCAACTTTTTATACAGAACATCTGTTTAAGCATAACATAAGCGCTTTGTTCCTATTTAGCAAATTAAACGAATGTTGGGGTAATGTTTGATTCTGTTAACAAAAATTAAAATGGCGAGGTACCTAATATGGAATGGCGTGGTGTCCACAATTTGGAACTCACAAGTAAATGATTGCAATGGAAAGACGTCAGGGGTAACCAGTGGATGCACTGCAAGAAATGTTTATATTGGTACCATGTAGACTGTTTAGGGGCAGAAAACTATATTTTTGTACAAATTATGTAAAGGAGTTAAAATACGTTCTCCTAATGATGCAATTCTTTTATGATAACTTATTTTTTCTTGAAACCAATGTTCCATATTGGGGACATTTCGTACTAGGTATAAAAATACAATTTTCTATAGAATAGTTTTCTGTGAATCAAATATAATAGATTTAATATTATGAATGATAAATTATGGTTTTCAAAGATGTAAAGAATCTACACAAAAAAATAAAGACATCTTAAGAAGATATTCTGAATTTAATATGTACAAAAATAAAACGGTATTCCATATTTGGTTCACTTTTTCTATCTAAATACTGAGTTAAACTGCTTCTTTTATTCAGTTTATTTTTTTACTTATTTCCACCTAATCCCACATTATTTTTAACACACGTCGCATCGCCGACGAATAATGTGCTTCCGTAACTCTATTTTATTTAGTTTTCTTCCAGTGTTGTCTTTCTGCGATCAATAGATGTAGATATATGCTTTCCTCTTTTTAGTGTATCTAGAGTTCTTTTTCTTTTACACAATAATCCTTTATGTTATTGGATATTATTAGGTAGTCTTTAAATTAATAATTTTGATTTTATTATCAATTTTATTTATTTAAAATCACCTATCATGCTACAAACAATAAATTAAAAAAAATACTGAATATACAGTAGGTCCCCCTAAGTTGAAATCATATGGAAAACTTTTTTATTATTAATTTTAGGAAAGAAGTTATTCTTCATAAAAAGTTCTGCATTATCTAAAATCTAGAATACAGTCATGAAATATCAAATTTTATCAGTGATCAAATTTTATCAGTGGTATACGAGGTTTGTCAAAAAATATGAGTTTCATTCAAGAGTAAAGTACCTTTATTCTTTATACGACTGATAAAAGGACCCCGCAATAATCTTATGGAAATTGGGTTTCTGTCAAATTATCTGAAATTATTTGATATGTTGTAGATTTTGTCATGCTGAACAAAAGTCTTCATGGGCACAAAGTGTCAAAATGAATGTTTTGGCAGCTACGGAGCTGCCAAAGCTCCTCTGACCCGTTGCAGAACTATTTATTTTCAATACTAGTTACAGACGTCAAAAGCATATTTTAATTATTCTAATATATAGGGTAATGTTTTTGAGGTCACTGGATTCAACCCCCATGTCAGATTGGACAAATTGACCATTGACAGCTGTCAATTCACTGTTAACGAGGAATATAAAAGTAAATATCCTCTTTTCACATTGAGAGTTTGGGTTTTTGAGGTCGCTGAATTCAATTCTCATGTTAGATTGGACAAATTGACCGTTGACAGCTGTCAATTCACTGTCAACGAGGAATATAAAAGTAAATATCCTCTTTTAACATTGAGAGTTTATGTTGGCCAACTCGCTAAATTCAATTCTTTTTAGAATTGGAGGAAATGGTAATTGACAGCTGTCAACTGTCAATTTTTCCAACTGGCATGAGAATTGAATTCAGCGACATCAAGAACCCAAACTCTTAATGTCAACAGATAATAGTCGTTTTTCTTTGACGTATGGTTCTGGTTATGGTTGACGTTAAATTGACAGTATTTTTGACAGCGGTTCAGATTTTGGTTCATATGGATGACGTCATAACAAAAGCCAATGGAATGAATTGGGTTATTGGTTCGGTCAGTCATATGTCATTTTGGTGTAAATTTAAATACCACGTGTGACTCATTTTTAAAGTTAGTTCTCAATTTTATTTTCTTTTAATTTTTTTGTGTAGTTAGTTATTTGCCAAAGAAAACACTAAAGCTATATGATATAGAAGAAAAAATATTAACTAACTTAAGTCTTTAATATAAAAATAAAATATAAATAAAATAGACACTACCGACAGGGCAATTAACAGACAAAAATAATACTAACTAATTTAAAACTCTTTAAAATAAAATAGAAATAAAACCGACACTACCGACAAAGCATTTAACGAACGATGCAGACCTTTTTCTAGCGATAAACAGAATGATAATCTTCTTTTGAAAAATAGTGGCACATTTTTTGAACCTCATTTCAGTCCAAGACTTAATCTTAATGGTGTTAAAATAAACACACACACGCCCTTGAAGATTTCATCTCGAATACTAAACATTTCTAGGAAGTTTTGTCGATCACTACATATTTTAATTTTATTAACATTATTGTCTAAGTTCTTTTTTCCTTATTCATATTTATAAGAAAAGCCTCTAGTAAGATCTATTTTCTTAGTTGACCTCGTACGGTACTATTTAGGTTCAGCGGGAAAACTAAATTTAAAAAGTTAGACAATGAGAAGAATACTATTTAAATAAGGATAGAACATACCGCAAATTAGAACCGACTCGCGAAGCTGGTTCAAAAATGTTAACCAAATGGTTATAAGTGACGTCATTGTTTATGAAAGGAATATGGTTGGTTCTAATTTGGTTAACTAGAACCGGAACCAAACCCCAAAGGAAAATGCATAATATTTACTTCTCTATTCTTCGTTGATAGTGAATTGTCAACTGTCAATTTGTCCAATCTGACATGAGAATTGAATTCAGCGACCTCAAAAACCCAAACTCTCAATGTGAAAAGAGGATATTTACTTTTATATTCCTCGTTGACAGTCAATTGACAGTTGTCAACTGTCAATTTGTCCAATCTGACATGAGAATTGAATTCAGCGACCTCAAAAACCCAAACTCTCAATGTGAAAAGAGGATATTTACTTTTATATTCCTCGTTGACAGTCAATTGACAGTTGTTAACTGTCAATTTTGCCAATCTAGCATGAGAATTCAATTCAGCGACCTCAAGAACACAAACTCTCAATATCAACAGAGAATATTTACTTCTCTATTCTTCGTTGGCAGTGAATTGACAGCTGCCAACTGTCAATTTGTCCAATCTGAAATGAGGTTTGAATCCAGTGACTTCAAAAACATTACCCTATATATTAGAATAATAATATGCTTTTGACATCTGTAACTAGTATTGAAAATGAATAGTTTTGCAACGGGTCAAGGAAGCTTTGGCAGCTCCGTAGCTGCCAAAATATTCATTTTGGCACTTGTGCCCATGGAGATTTTTGTTCAGGATGACAAAATCTACAACATATCAAAAATTCAGACAATTTGACAGAAACCCAATTTCCATAAGATTATTGCGGGGTCCTTTGATATTTGATGGTTGTATTTTAGGATTTAGACCATGCTCGACTTTTTATAAAGAATAACTTTTTTCCCAATATTAAAGAAGTAAAAGTTGGAAATGCTTTTGCCAGTTCTCCCACTTTATACACATAAATTGACAGGTTGGCAGCGGATCTCACCGAAGTGGACGCGATACATTGGCGTACAAAATTATTTTATAGATGTTAATAACAATTTCGAGTAAATAGTTTAATAAATTGTGAATAGCTGTTGAAATTTTGTAAAATTATAATTTGAATATTATAATACATGTTTAATAATTATTTATAATCCATAAATACATGCGATTGTCCGGTTCCGCCGATAACAATTTAAAATTACTTATGCTATGAAACGACAATGGCAGGTAAACATTACTGTGAAATTCTCGGAGCCGCCCGACGTGGTTTGACGTTTATCCCCTCTCTACGTACCAAAAGACTTTTCTTCAACTTTTACTTTCTCTATAATAAAAAAGATTTTCATATGCCGCCGATTTACGTAGACAGTTGGTGGATAGCTTTTTTATTACTAATTTTAAGAAAAAAAGTTGTTCTTTATAAAAAGTATCCTTACGGCTTTAATGATGAGATTTTTAAATTTTTTACATTCGACTAAATCGAATTAAAATATTAAATTGCAAATCATACATAAAAAAACAATAATGCAAATCACGTTTACTTATTCATATGCTGTTTTTCTTTTTGTTGTTGTGTGTAATATGATCTTATTATTTTATCTATTTTTATAGTGTTTTAGGCTCTATGATTTTGGGGAGTGGGTCAGGTTATTAAACAACTCGTATCACTTTGAAAAAGAATGTTGGACGCCACTCTATTTAAACTTTCTAAACTTGACAAGCGATTAATGATGAAAATATAGAAAATCACTAACCTTTATGATATTATAATTAAATAAGGTAGCGACAAATTATAATTCACAGAAACTTAATTATTCAAATTTAAATGATTTATTAATAACTTATCTGTGGTATCAAAGGTAACATTAAGGAGTGACTGTAGAGGCCTTCTTGTTACATTTTCAAAGGTAAAGTGAAATCTCGTTAACTTCTTTCGGGGGGTTGAACTAAACTTCTTGATGTATTCTAAACAGGCAGCTTGTACGTTCTTCCAGATTTCTAAATATGCAGCTGGTACGTTCTTCTAAAATTCATCTAGATACAGCTTATATTGAACCATCTATATAGTTTCTATCGAACCATCTATATAGTTTCTATTGAACTTCTACTGAAACCATCTATATACAACTTCTATAGGACCATCTATATACAGCCAGGCTACAAGGAAAAAGGTAAAAATATAAAGAAAGGAGTCAGGAAGAGTATATACGAAACAGATAATATGCTTTTTACTATCAAATGAACAAATTAAACTATTATTTGAATAGATTCACAGAGACTAGAATTAATATGAATAAGAAAAATCTTATTTAACATATTTAAATATAGTAAAGCATATTATCTCTTTATTAACAAAATAATAGATAAAATTATATAAACGGATTATCATGTGCCATTCAATGTTGAGATTATATTTCAGATTTGACATTTTAATAAAGAAATTCTTGTACTAAATATATATTTTCAACAAACTATCGGTACGAAACTTACCTTTATAAAATCAGACGGTCATTAAAAATATTTAAGTTAATTAGTACATCGGATGTACACGATAAAAGATAATTAAAATTCAATAATCAACTTGCTCGATGACAGAGGTAAATCGAAATGACAACCCGAGTTTTGACACAAGGCATAAACGACAAATGCCGTTTGTGTAGAGATGGTGGTTTCAAAATAACGAAAATGGTTACAACCGTTACAATGTCTGGGACTAAATAACGAAAACGGTTACAACCGTTACATGTGTTATTTTCATATTAAGGGCCGATCTTTTCACCTTTAGATAAAGTTCAAGATAACTAAGTAACGGACAGTTACTATCTGACAGATAATTAAGTTTCCGTCTTTTCAAAAGAAATAATTTTTAGGGTAGTAATCTGGTATTTTATAATTCATATTAATGTATTTATGCCTGCGATATGTCACTGTCATTTGTTGTTATTTATTATTGATATTTATTTATAACGGGCGTTATTTACACCTATAGATAAGCTTTAATCTCCGGATAACTATCCTACAGTTACATTAACCAGAACTCGTTATCTAAAAGATAACTCGTACGAATATTTTTATTTCAAATTATCCCATAAATAACTATCAAACTTATTGGTGATATGTCAATTTGGTGACGTGGAATACGGGTATTGTTGAAGACTGCATAAAGATTCATCACCCCAAGTGGTAAAATCTATACCTTTACATTTAACCACCGTCCTTCCCTTATCGTCCAATGAAGTAAAACCGCCTTTGTTTAGAGATGATTTATAAGTTTCTGGTGTCGCGACGCTCCACCGAACCGCCGCGATGCGTTGCGACCAAGTCGCGAATAAAGCGATAAAAACTTGTTTCAATATAAATGATAATGAAAATGTTTTAATTGCCGTGCGGCAAGTTCGATTTGAGCTGGTTGAGTTATGGCATCGTTAGCGCAACTCGAACAATAACGGCGGTACAGTATGTTTTCATATCTAATTAAAATCTCACAGTTTCAATTTCCTGCATTGTGTTGGTCTCACATTACAACCAGAACTAGTTGGACATTGCCGTTTTAATCTGCGAAAGTAGTTTTGGAAATGCGACGCTACTTACAAATTTTATGGAGCTTGTTTTGTTCTTGGGCTTTGTTTTTAGAAAAAAAAAAAAAAAAAGTTTTATGTTGGTAAGTAAAATATGAGTTTTGGCAATTTTTACGTAATCGTCGATTTTTAAGAGTAGCTTAACTGATATCGATCTTGCGATGATTTGTGTCTTACGTATATTGAAATATATAAGTGTTAAAAACGCATCAGCGGATTCAATTCCATGCTTTTCAGTGTTCTGTCCCAATTTGATAAGAAGAAACACTTATGGAATCCCGCGGCGTTCGTCTGTCACTTTCAATCAGATTTTCGTGGTTTAATTATCCACCCCAGCGGATACAAGCGGGTATATTATTGCTATCCATAATTTTCATCATGTTATTATTTTAATACACATTATACGCAGCTTGGGAAATACTTGCGACTAAAGCACCTACGAATAAAACTTTATTAGGCATCCTACCTACCTAAGCTGTCGAACGAGGATTTCTAATAGAAATATCTCATTATTTCTCGTGCCTTGAACTCAGAGAAAGTTATCTAAGGCCTTGAAGTATTTTGGTCTAACCTTGGAGTTTGTATGCTGCTATAGGGTCTTTAAGACACTCTAGATGGCGACACTTGTCCTTGTCGTAAAGTGTGTTACAGGATTAACACGTATTTATAGTAAATATCCTGGGATATAAGAATGTATGTACGAAGTACCGATATTTAAACCAAAATAATCAAATTATATTTAAGTATAGATAATTTTCAGGTAGATTTATCATACTTGAACTAGTTGAACTTTCGGTGTGATTTACGTTTATTATTTATTCTTCATCGTAGTATTATGTAGATTTTCTTTAGTGTACAATTTTCTAAGACGATTCTCTCCTAAAATTGAGAAGAGGTACAGAAGTATGATGTAAGCCTTCATGCTATATGTTTTTATTGCCTAGCTAAGCTAGACATTTATTTTACAATTATTATTTTCAAAATAGTTTGTTTACTAAATTATACAGATGACAAGGATGACATCTGAAATTTGTCACTCACTCTTGTGGTGCAATAAGATTCATAAAACGACTCTTGTAGTAACTCAAAAGTCTATTATGAGAACTTTTATTCTTCTTCTCTTAAAGTAAAGAGATTTATCTCTCTTCTTGCCTAATTAATTCAAACGGTAAAGAATTTAAGGAGTGGATTAGTTGAACTAATTTCTAAAACAAGAAATACCTGAATAATATTAAATCTGACCTTCTTCTTGAGGACTTTGTGATATGCACACGGTATAAATAAGAGTTGTTCAAGTTTGAAACTCTCCAGCTGATTGGATTTTAAAAGGTTCAACAAATAGCTTACAAGTTTACTCAAATATTCCTCTTCTGAAACAGGCAGCATTCACTCGAAGGTATCATTACATCTCTGGTAAGATTTTGTAACGTGCATTTTTAGCCGCTCAAATTAGTAGAGGAAAATTCGACTCACCTTGTTAAAATATACGAAAAAAGGTAAAACGTTATTTATTGTTGATATAAGCTTTGGGAGCTATTAATTTTGATGTAAACTAGCTGTATATATTGTTAACCTGCAGGTATCATTATTATAATAATTTCTTTCATCTCATCAATAGATAGGAAGATGGTATTTTATCCCTAGTACAATACATTGTACAATGATCCTATTTGCAGTATGGTTATCTAGACTAGGCTGTTAGATAGGCTTGCCAACCGTCCTCTATTCCAGAGGACAGTCCTCTTTTCTATCGTTCTGTCCTCTTTTCTCTATCATATAGAAAATGTTCTCTTTTGTATACTACCAAACTCGAAATATAAAAATAGCAATAGGTAGATGTGTTTTTATATTTATTTTTTTGTATATTTTCAAATAAAAAGTTTTGTAGAAAATCGCTTCTTTAATTTGAAAAATTTCTTTCTATGTTATTATAAATTGTTGTAAAAATTTTGCTTCCACCCATTGTGAAAATTCTGGATCTGCCACTGGGTCCTCTATTTTAAATGTTGAAAGTTGGCAACCCTATTATTAGATTTACCTAAAAATAGACACTGTTTCATTGCTAGTTGTCTTATATATGTATTATATTCTTCTAGGTATTTAATCATTAACGATGCTAATTTCATCGAATTTGTTTATCTCTTCAAAGTAATTATTTTATGTCAATGTTATTGTCCGAATATTTTGTATAAATTTTGATGGGTTATATCTGACAGTAATTGACAGTCAACGACGGAACACAATATTTGACAGTGTCATTTGTTTTATGTCGTTCCGTTTCTGGTTACGAGTTCCGGCTAATGGAACCTTCACAGTGGGCGATTTGAAGTTGCGATTCGCTATGTGAGGTGCGTTTGTTTAATTGTAGATTTGTTCTCGCTTAGAAGATTTTTCGCGATCGGTTTTGTACCGATTATCGTCAGGAGAAATTTCCGAAGGTAGTTTTATTGTACATAGTTTGTTAGATTAATCTTTCGAAAATAGATATATGCTGATAAGGATGAATTTCTGAACCCATTCGGCTTATCATTTTTCAAGGCGGAATTGAAGACATCATGCAAGATTTGTTGGTTAGGTGTTTTTTTGACAGGGGAAGAAGGTGAAGACCCAAGTTTTGTCTCGGGGGTAAAAATCTATATTTTTCTATAACTATCGTGTTATCTTATTATTAAAGGGGATTTTAGATTTTACTACATTAATAATTGTGGATGTACGGGCATTTGATATTTTTGTGTTTTTTTGATAAATTCCCATGTTTTTTGGACCCAATCCACACCTGCTAAAAGGATTTATAGACATAAAAATTGGAGGTCCATCAGCATTTGAGTGTGTGGTATTTAAGTGGATTCTTCAATAGTGGTTGCTGTGGACTGTCTCGTTTTTTTAACCTTGGAAGGCCTTTACAACAAAGGTTTCAACCTGAGGGTTTTACACTCCGGAGATCAACGGTTTTACACGTAGACTCAACCGTGGGGACACAGTATATCGGTTTACCAAGACAGTGATCCGTATAATCGTGGTCCATTGGTTTACTAGCAACCTGGCTTATTTATCAATGGTTTTACATGAATGGTTCTTTATTTGGATAGTAAAACGGTGATGCTGTCAATGTATATACCCTACTATCAAGTTTTTTATATTATAATGAGGATTTCATACGTGCACTCTGCCTGCTAATTTGTTAAATTAAACATTCCCTTTTTAAATGAATGTTCTTAAGGTATTCTCAACATTATTTGTACTATTGTGCACATAATGTTCTTGCGGGTTTTACTTTATCAACTTTTGTGTTTATAAATATTACCTCATAATTTAATTAATTAAGCATTTAATGATCTAAGTAGTAGCCAAATATAATCAATCATTTCAAAATTTTGTTATTTAAGCACTTAGTGTTTCTGACTGGGTATTGACCATAACTACATCGGGATCTAAGGGCTACGTTCAACATTTCAATCTTTAGATTTCTTCTTTATAAACGAACATAAGACTTAACTGAAAGTTAAGCAATAGTTGTAGCTCGTGGTAAAACATTTAGATTTCTGTATTTAGTATTCCTTTTGCCTTTTTTATCATTAAATTTTAAACAAACATACTTATTTTATTATTCCTTAACTTATGTGAAACTTGAAGTATATATACCAAGAGAGGTTAATTTCAATACACCACCTGTAATACTTGCATGACACGTAGCAAAGTGTTGGATCTTTTCTGTATTTCATATCATATTTAATTATTTTAATATCGCCGACCATATTTTATTTTTAACCTTATAATTTAATTTGTCAAAAGTCATATATTTCATAGACCTACCATAGATAGATCATCCGATCTGTTAATTAGATTGATGAAACTTTTCAGTACCCACCATCCGTGAGTTATTTATGTTATAAGTGTTTTATTTTTTCATAAAAAAACCGTTTTTTTAATTATTATGAAAGTTTTTTTGTTTTTAAAATGTTTTTTTTTAAACGTTTTTAGATGGCTTCATCTAGTATACCTGTTATACTTACAGTCAGTAGCGCAACATACACAAATTAATAGTTTTGAGTAATATGTCTATCAAACCAATTTTCTTTTTAAAATTTTTAAAAATGAGGGGAAAATGCGTATAATTACTTTGAAAGTAGAAAGGGTGAATTAGACACTATGTTTATGCTGAAAACGAAAACATCAGAAGCAACAGGTAAATAACTTTAATTACATTTCAATAATATTTAAATATATTGAAGTACGAAATTATTTTATTTTTTAATTTGTATTGAATAATTATGGTTTACGATTATTGAAGGTGTCTAACCATAGTCGTCCCTAACGGGAGTTCGGTGGTTTACTCACTTCATCAAATATTCTTGATAACGGGAAAATAAAGGCCGTAAAAGGCACAAATAAGGCAGATGGGGACTTAAGGGATTAGAGAATGACCGGACTTGTTAATACATTTAAAATTTGATTATATTCAACCTGTATTATCGTTTACTATATTTCTACGCTACAAATTCAATTCATTACTACACTCAATTTTATTCTTAATGAAAAACTAAAACAATCCGGATGCAATATATCGTTGAAAGTTAAAAATAAAATTCGCCGTGAACGCTAGCATTGGCAAAAAAAAAACGCGTTAACGGTTAACAGGCAATATATTAGTAGTACATTCTAATAATTTGTTTCGGAAAGCAAAGCGTTCAAACTTTTCCCAGCGAATAAAAGTTTATGAATGACGCATCGGTTGGGCCCGTCCCCGTGCATTTTGCAAATTAAACTGGTGGTGCACATACCATCAATTTATCTACTTGTCATGTCATGATTTTCAGTTAACCCAGTCCTTACCCTCGTTATTTATGTAACAATCGCATTTCGTTAGTAATTTCTGTTATATGACCTACAAAAACGGAGCAGAACGATTCTACAAATAAATCCGTAATCGCGATTTACGGCTTTCAAACTCTAATTACTTTAACGAAACATTGCAGACGAAGAAACTCTTCATTTTAGTCGGTAACCAGTAAAGCTTTGGTTTCCTAGAAAGCGGTATCGTCTTATGGCGGCCGTAATACCAGTAATACGGCTCAAAAAAATACAGCGAGCATTGCGTTACAGCGGCAAAAAGATGAATGTCCAAAAACCGAGATTTTGAGATTAATATGCGAATTGGAACATAAAATACCTCAGAATCTGACAGTCTTTGAACCATCTAAAACCAAAGTGCGTCACAAGTTACATCGAATTTTGATACACGGTCCCACAATGTCGGTGAAAAAAGATCACGTGTTTAGTACAGAACAGAAGTGAAAATTAATATGATATCCACAGTTAAGGGGTTAGTTACTTAGAATGCAATCTTAATATGGGAAAAATTATATTTTTTTATGCCCCCTCGATCATAACTGACGATGAAACGACATATTTGTTTCTACTGCAGGTTAAAACTTGACATTTTAATAACTTAAATAACGATTTAATTCTCTAGCACCATACTGAATTCTTATCTATATCATCTAGTCTTTTTGGACATTTTTTTTAATTTTGATATTTATTGTTAGAAATTAAATCGTCTGATAGACATATATATCTATATAATTTGATTCCACCTTTTTTACTTCTTTAAAAGTCCGATGAATTCAAGCAATAAAGCGACACCTTATAACAAAAAAAAAGAAATTTTATCAAGGATTTTATTCCTAACATTAACATCGTTATTGCGACGCGACGACGATGCCAAAATATCTAACGAAATCACCGTGTCGCGTACCTACTCACGGACAACACGTATGCCCGTCACATCTGTTTGAATTTTATTAAAAACTTCCAACTTTTCGCAGCGTCAAATCGTGTAAACGTCTAGGTGGTATATATGTACGCTTCAGAATAAATTGTTAATATAAACTATGTCAGGTATTTGTGAATGAATAATGTTTGGTGTCGTTTTTAACATGCAGGATTATTTCGAAATTTTCGCTAGATTGAAAGCGGTTTTTTCGAATTATATCGCGTAAAATAGAAACGACGTAAGTAAATACCTAGAAAAGGAAGAAAATGCATATATTGTCATTATATCTGAAGACAACTTAAAATTTGTAAACTAAAAATAGTAAAAAATGTTTAAGTTATAAATATCAAAGTAACAGACTCTTTGGTGAAATTATTCTAATTGGCAGTTATGAAAAATAGTCAAATAAAGTTATTACTTACATGTACGAGAAACAAAAATACTCGAAAGAACGGTAAACTTGGTAAACAAGGCAATTACTGATGCCTACCAAGAAAACTGTCCCGTAAAAGAGAGATGCCAAACGAGAAAAATAGTCTTGTGGAATAAACACCTAGATAGCATGAGAGGCGAGGTGCGAAGGCTATCCAACATAGCCAAATCCACACAAGACTGAACTACTTATAAAAATAAGCTCACAGAATATAACAAGGAAGTACGCAAGGCTAAAAGAAACTTATGGAGAAAGTTCTGCGAAGAGGTCTCAGAGACCACCGCCAGCGCTAGAATCCATAGAGTTATAGCCAAAGACAGTACATCTAGTCAAGTGGGATTCCTCAAAAAATACACGACACTAGAGGAAAGTCTAGAGATACTAACTGAGGAGCACTTTCCGGCCTCAACTATCCTAACAGGACTAGATTCCGGAGACCAAGGGAGCTACAGTCACAAGGGGATCAGACCAACTCCAATATACTGAAAGCTGGCCTCCGAGATCACAAGACCACACAGGATTAGTTAGGCTCTCAACAAATTTAAGGCATACAAATTCCCGGAAAGATGTGTTAACGCCACATTTATGCAAAATCTTCATAGCATGCATTTCCTGGAGATATATCCCAGCAATATGGTAAAAGGCGAAAGTAGTCTACCTTGCCAAAGTAGGTAGGGTCACAGAACAAACGCCAAGTCATATCGCCCCATAAGCCTATCCTCCTTCCTACTTAATACTCTAGAAAGATTGATAGATAGGTATATCAGGGACGAAATACTAAAAATAAATCTGCTCCATCCCAACCAATATGCATACCAGCTAGGAAAGTTAACTGACCTAGTGCTGGACGATCTAAACAGGCTGCTTTCAAAGTCAATAGATGACAAAGAAATCGCAATAGCCACTTTCTTAGATATCGAAGGAGCTTTCAACAATGCCTCAACCAGGTTAATAACCAAGGCTTTAGAAGAGAGAAACGTCCCAGTTACAATATGCCAATGGATCACTGCCTGTCTAGAGAACAGGATTATTTTATCCACTCTAGGAAAGCAACCATACAGACAAAAGTTATACGGGTCTGCCCACAAGGGGGAATATAATCTCTAATGCTGTAGTCAGTTCTTGCTCAAAACATTGTACAAAGAAGGCTACCAGTGCCTAGGATACGCAGACGACCTAACAATTCTCGCCAGGGGGCGATTTGCAGGCACAGTCTCGGAGCGATCTCAAACAGCTCTAAACATAGTGAAAAGAAACAATTGTCCATTAACGCACAAAAAACAACAGTTGTATCATTCACAAAAAACGGGTACAGGACTAAGACCACTAGTACTAAACAACATAGTTATCCCGTTCGTCACAGAAGTCAAATACCTCGGAGTCATATTTGACCAAAGGCTGAAGTGGAATCAACATCTCAAAAAACTCACATACAAAGCTACAATAGCTCTCGTAAACTGTAGAAGAATATGTGGAAAGTGACCATATGGTTATACACAAGGGTAATAAGACCCATGATAACCTATGGCGCAGTGGCCTGGGTAACCAAAACTGCAAATGCAAGTGCAAAAGGCCAACTCACTGGCATTCAGCGGCTTGCCTGTCTAAGTGTTACTGAGGCCATGCGCACTACGTCGACTGCAGCAATGGAGGTATTATTAAATCTCACGGCACTGTACATCTTCATACAAGAAGAAACCAGGTCAGATATTCACAGACTAATGCAGGGACAAAACCCAATAAGCCAACTACATAGCGCCGACCACACAAGGCCATATCAGCAAGTAAAAAGGGATACTATTCTAGCTATGCCTACTGATAGAGCCATAACCACATACAAATTTGAAAGAAACTTTCAAATTCAAATACCAGCCCGAAAATCCTGGAAACAGGGACCTCCCGTACAGGCTGAACTCGTCTGGTACACAGACGGTTCAAAAACCAAGGAAGGAGGCGGTGCTGGAATCTATGGACTCAAGTCGAAAACAACGATTTCGCAGAGTTTAGGAAAATATGCAACAGTGTTCCAGACTGAATTAACAGCCATACAACACTGTGCAAGAGAAATTTTAAATTAGCAATTATCAGTCAAAACTATTGCCATATACTCTGATAGCCAAGCAGCTCTAAAGGCAATTCTCTCATTAGAAATCAAATCACGACTGGTGAAAGACTGTGTAGAAGACCTGACAGAGCTAAGTAGTCAAAATAAGGTGACCCTAGCTTAAGTGCCAGGCCATGAGGTATATCAGGGCAACGAAAAGGCTGACGAATTAGCCCGAGAACGCTCAGATAAGGCCATGACAGGCCCCGAACCCTTCTGTGGAGTTGCTAAGGCATTGTGCAAGGCTTCCATTAAACAATGAATTCAAAAAGAGTTTCAGGAATAGTGGACCAATTATCCAAGACTGAGACAGGCCAAACAGTTCATCAAGGAACCATCGGCCAAGTTCACGAAATACCTACTGGATCAAAAGCGTCAAATCGTTAGGATAACAGTAGGCCTGGACACTGTCGCCTCAAAAGGCGCATGGGTGTCATCAATCCAGCAGAAGAAGCAACTTTGTGCAGGTTCTGTGAAGAAGAAGAGGAAACATCATTCCACGTCCTGTCCCAATGTGAAGGCCTGGCTGGAATGAGGTTTCTAACATTGGGCGAAGAAAAGCCAAACGCATGCGACTACATGCGGGAGCCACTGTCAAAGCTACTAAGTCTAATAAAAAAGACCAATCTAGACTCTAAAACAAACGGAGTCTCACAATAGATCTGAAAAGGAAACAATTGATGATAATATGTGATGTTATAACTATTTAAAGTTTATGATTGGTGTAATCACAGGTAATTATGGAGAGATCCAAGGGATACCAAAAAAACAGTTATTTGATTTTGGACCCTTAAAGGAGGAAGGATGCCGAAATTTCTCTTCATCTCCTAAAAAAATAGTAAAATTTGCAAAATTCAACATTTTAGTACTTGAAATTAACATAAAATTCAAGTAAGCAAGATTAAAATAGCATTTTATGTAATTACAAACCTTCTTTTCACAATTGTACTGGATTATAGTGTTTTCTTGAACAATGCACAGTGGTAGTAAGAAATAATATGTTATTTGTAATACTACACATTTTCTTATAAAAATACTAAGATATTTATTTTAATAGATAGAAATTTAGAAATAACAAACATATTTCTTGGTTGTTACTAGTGAAAGATATAGCATCTACCTTATTTGTCGAAATAATCGAAAGGCTGTATAGAAAGTAAAAGATAGTTTAGAAAAGTAATCGATTCTTGCAGTGAACCAATAATGTTTCTGACGAATTGACTCAGTTCTCGCAGTCAAAAATTCAAATTAAATAAAAAAGTATTTGGTATATCCATTAGTTTTTATATAGATCATTTCGATATTTATAAATTTCTTTAAATAATGCTTATGAATGATTTGTGTAAATCATTGATATTTCTTGGTAAAAGTTTTATAAAGTTTAGGAACCATTAGGCATAATTAGTAAATAAATAAATAAATAAATAAATAAATAAATAAATAGACTTTGCTTATTTGAATAACATACAGGGTGAGATAAAAGAAAAGAAACATATTGCAAAATAATAATTTTTTATTGTTTTTAAAATTATCAGAATACAAAATTAATAAGAATTTGAACTTGGTAAAAACAAATTCTAATTTACTAGAGTTTCAGAAGACAAAATTACTTTTAAAGTTTGTATATTAACGATTCAAGTTACAAAAAAGAAAATGAAAAACTTTCTTTAAGTTTGGAAGAAAGGTTTAAAACTATATAGCCTATCTCGCTTATTTTTGTTATAGAAACCTATTATGCAAAGTACGGCTATGGAATGTGACGTTATATATACACTTTTACTGCACTCCTCTTTTATTTAGACTATAAATGTTAAAAAAAAACCTGTAAAGGTGCCCTTTAACAATTTTCGGCTATAGGCAAATTCCTAAATTGCCTAAAGGCAAATCCAGGCATGTATCTAAGAACATTTTTTTATATACTAAATGATATTTCGGCATTGTTCTAAGAGCACTACAAATATTGGGTAAAAAAAATACATCCAAGCTTCAGCTCATTGATTATACTTGAGCATGAAAGCATCTAAATCATTTTTAATGTTAACGTTGTAACTGTTTTAAGAAAATGTTTTTCGGTCAGTTCTGCAGAAACATTGCTACAAAATTACGACTCTTACGTATTTCTTCTTCGTAATGGTTATATTTCCAGAGAAAGTTAAAAGTTTCATAAATTTCGTTTACGGCAACATATCTTCTACCGATTTTTGCTAAAGTGCCGTTTAAAAGTGTATAATAAACGTTTTGTTTTAAAGCGTTTCAGGAGTGGAGTTTAAAATTTATTTAGGGTTCCCTTCAGCAAATCGTATCCTAATTTTTCTTTTTAGTTCTGGAAATTCTTAATAAATAATGACTATTAATGTAGAGTTGAAGAAAAGAAAATTCCTTTAAATCTCACAAGACAGACTGGTTTTGAAGCTAATTTATTTGTTTATATATTCATTAATTATTTATTTTAACACACCACCTAACAGTAATGGGAAATACAATATAAATAGATTTATAATATATGAATTGGATAATTATACATATGGTAAATACACAAAAGTCCCGCAAAAATACTGCGTTTCACCTTAATACTTAACAAAATATATTGGCCTATGTCGATATTTACGAATCACCCTGTATACATGGCACATAATATTATAATTAGACATGATAAATATAGCTATAATTGATTTTTTTAGTAAATATTTTCACCTTGTAGAACAATAAAAATAATTATCAAAAACATGTCCTTACTTAAATTGTGACTCACCTTGTAAAGGAAAATAATTTTTGACCCATTTTTATATTGTTACAATAGGATTTGGCATACAAAATTATAATCAATTAGTTTTCTCCTGAAATAACCGTTATCAAATAAGTGGTATGTCTCAAAAACCAGTCATAGGATATTAATGGTCCCATGGACACTATTGCTTAAGAAGTCTAGAACTGCAACATATCAAAAATTAATGACGTTTAACAGGTCGCCACTTTTCTAGGACTTACCTAGACCAGATACCTAAATTTAATTTTTAACAAAGAAATATTTCTAACATAAATCAAATTTAATCTCTTGAAATTTCCTTATCAATATTTTGAATGAATTTCCCCAATAATTTTAGATCATATGCATACATTAAAACTTCTATATCATCGATGTTAAACAACAATATCAATTCAAGAATATAGTGAATAGAATAGGCCCCAAAATCGGTCCATGCGGAACTCCCGATAACTATTTGAATTTTTCTGATCTGTAAATACAATACTGAACATACTGATGTCTGTCCTGTAAATAAGAAGGCAACAGCAGTTGTTGTTAAGCGCTTAAAGCTATGAAGGAAAGCCTTTGAAATAAAATAACATGGTCAATACTGTCGTAAGCTTTAGAGATGTCTGTACGTATTCCTTTTACTTGACTCATATCCAAGGCTTCTAATATGAACTATGTGGAATAAATAAGACCTACCTTCCATAACTCCTTGATGATCTGAGGATAGTTCGAAACATTCTGTGACGGGTCCAGCATAGTCTAGAATGGATGATTCACGAGCATTGGCATCTCAGAGGATTGAGGTTGACTAATGTATCGAATTGGAAAGTCATTAGAGAGAGCATAGAAGTAGTAGCAGAAGAAAACATTGAGGTTGCACAGAAAAAAGTAAGAAAATAATGGTACAATGAAAAATGTAGTGAAACAATAACAAGAATCAAGTGGCTGAGAACAAATAAAATAGAAGATAAAATGACCTATGAAGAACTGGGGAAACAAACCAAAAAACTGATAAGAACAAGTAAAAGAGGGTGGATAGACAATAAAATTAAAATAATTGAACAAGAAGGAAGAAAATTAAAGAACAAAACAAAATCTACAAAGGAAAAACAAAGGGAATGAAAAATAAATAAGAAAAGAAGTGATACTGGAAGATAAAGATGAAGAATACAAGCAGGTGTGGATAGATTACTTTAAAAATCTCTTAATCGATCCGGAGATGGAAGAATCTGAGATGATAGAGGAAGAGGAAATAGAAGAAAGAGACATAATTGCTGACTCAACAAGAGAAGAGACAGAAAAGGTCATTGGGAAAAATGCAAATGGAAATCACCAGGAAAAGATTGAATTATCATCGAACTCATTAAATATGGAGGCAACGAATTGAAAGAAAGACTATTATTTTTAATTCAGAAAAATATGGAAAGAGGAAAAAATGTCGAGAGAGTGGGAAATAGGAGAGGTGATAACAATCCATATAAAAGGTAACCAACAAATATGTCAATATTACAGAAGAATAACACTTCTTAATACAGCTTACAAAGTACTTTCAGCAATAATACAAAGACGGCTAGCGCAAACAACAAAAAAGGTGATAGGATAGTACCAATGTGGATCCACACAGGGGAAATCAACTATAGATGCGATCCATGCAATAAAGCAAATAATGGAAAAGGCGTATAAACACAAAATAGAATTAGAAGTGCTTTTTATTGATTTTAAACAAGCCTGCTTTGACTCAATAAAAAGAACAAAACTGCAGTTGGCCCTACAACTAGGGGCGTTTTTTGGCCGCTTTATATATATAATGTAATGAATATTTTATGGTAACGGGAAAAATGGGTTACTTAAAAATCACCAACAAGGCACAGAGAAACTTAATGAATTAGAGCAGAACTGAACTGGTCGAAAATAGCTCACGTCACATAATACTAATGGGTCTATAATTCTAAACTCCATTATTATTGCCTTGAAAGTACACGAAATATCTTCCACTTACTAGGAACCGTACACGATTTTAGAATTTCATTAAAAAGTATATGCAGAGGAGTTGCAAACATGTATGCAAAATCTATAATAAGAAATGAAGGCAGTAGATCAGACCCATTGTCGTATTAGATTTCAGTTGATTTTTCTTTTTCAAACAATTTTTTTTTCTAATCGTAAAATCAGTGCTTTCCGAATTTGTGGTAAAAAGACACCAGCTCACCATTGAATAAAAAAAAAAACGGAACAACAATTCCGTGTATTGTCGGCAACGAGCTTTACACAATGGTTCAGAGTTATTGTTTGATATTAATTATGATAGGCATTGTGTTTTTCCGTAGGGCGGGGCACGGTACAGCCTTGTTCTTGCAGGAGTATTTGCCATTGTTGTACTTAAAAGGAGGACTTCGGGTTTAATGCCTTCCAACATTTACTTGTCCTTAAACGATTTTTCCATTAATTATTCTACTGAACTCAATATCAGAGTATATACAGGATATTCCTAAATATCACAATGTTTATTTATTTAATAATAATACATCCAACAGATAAGTAGACATTATTCCAGTAAAAATACATGCTAATAGTTTTGTTACGAAATACAAATACCTACCTAAAATCTTAGCTTTACAATATTAAAAAGAAGAATATTCTTTACATTTTATGAATATTTGTGATTTATAACAGCTACTGATAAACTAACAGAATAAAAAATAAATATATAAGTTTAGAAATTATTCAGAAATTAACCTGGATATTTCTTTTTTAAATTGTGAAAAACTCAAAGAAAATATCCACATAAGGAATGATGTTTACACTTTTAGACATTAAATATAGAGGTGAATTAAAAGTGATATGTATTTGGTACGGGAATATGAAGCGTACTGGCTACTCGCGAAGTGATACGGGTAACATTAAGAAATATTTGAGAAAGTAGATTTGAGGAGCAATGTGATTATTAATTATTTTATGTATAAAACATATATCTGCTATTTCACGGTGCTTTCTTAAAGATATGAAATTGAATTCTTGTTACAATAATTCATAATTGGAACCTCTTTCAGGATACATACCATATTTTTTTAAGTAAGCAAATTTTAAAAATATTTTTTGAACTTTCTCAAGTAGTTGTACGTATTTATTCTGATAGGTGTTCCAGATAATGGAGCAATATTCGAGGTTGCTTCTCACAAGTGAATAATATATAGTTTTCATTGCATCGAAGGACCCTGTATCTTTATAGTTCCTAATCAGAAATCCTAAGTTTTTTAAAGCCTTCTTTAACAGTGTTTCCATTTGTATTGTTAAAGTTAGCTTCGAATCAAATAGAACGCCTAGATCCTTCGATTCGCTGAGTCGTTTCAATACAGTTCCATTAAGAACGCAATCATTCACAATTGGTTTTTGTTTTCGTGTAAAAGTCATCACTTCGCACTTTTCTGGATTAAGATAAAGCTTATTAATCTGACACCACTTAAAAAGAGAATTTATATAATTTTGGACCATTTATTTCTATATATATTTTCATATCGTCTGCAACTAAAAGTTTTTCACATTGTACTACCTCACAAGTATCATTTACAAAAAGTTAAAATAACAAAGGTCCAAGATTTGATCCTTGTGGAACCCCCGAGGTAGTTACTAAATATGATGACTTTGTTCCCTCGTATTCAACATATAATTTACGACTTACTAAATATGACATAATTAGACATTGTATACTGGTGGAAATACCAAAACCATTAAGCTTTTTCAACAGTTGACCATGGGAAACTCTAACAAAGGCCTTGCTAAAGTCAGTATATACAACATCTACTTGTTTTTGGGAATCTAAAGAATCGGACACAAACTGTGTAAATATGCAAAGATTGGACGTAGTATTCCTGGCCTTAATAAAGCCATGCTGAAAATCAGATAATGAAAGCCTTACATGGTTAAATATTATATGGGTCATTCCTATCAATAAGGGCAGTTTGCGCAAGTCAAAATTCAACAAAAAATTTTTTTGTTTGTTTGTTTGATCTATGTTATGTCATCAGTGATGAATAAGAAACTATGTTCATGTACCAGCAGTTCTTAAAAGTTACTTATTCTCTCAAAAAATAACAAAAAGTCCACGTTTGTGATAAATGATATCCATGTTAATGACATTTTTGATTTGAATTAAGAAATTAAATAAAGTAACATATTACTGATTTTAGAAAATTGACGTGGCACTTGTAAATATTTATTTTATCCAGCTTTAATAAGTATATATAAAAAGAACATGTCCGTAGCAATCCAAATGTAAAATCCAAATATTTTTCTCTGTCCACGTTAATGACAAGAATGCCATTTTTAGTAAAAATCTGATTAGACTAAATAAATATAAAATTTTTTAAGATGAATCTATAACAACATTCCCTCAAGCTACTTCAACTACATATTTTTTTAAATGAAACTAGCGGTATAAAATACATGAGGCACGTTAATGACACCTATTAAACATAACCTCCGAATATTTGGCAAACCTTCACTCACACTGGCTTCCTCAAAACTAATAGTTCAAAGAGTTGTCCTGTACCTAAATAGTATTTGTTTTAACGGCTAACATCGAGATGCAGTGAATTTATGAAGTCCATGTTAATGACAGAAAATGCCAGGGACAAATTTTAATTTTTGATCAAATATTAACTATCTCTAGCTTTACGCTAAAAAGTGATTATGTAGTTATATAAACCTTCATCTACGAGAAGCACATTTAAAAAATATTATTTTTTTTTTGAATTTATATAACTCCAGAACCGACGGGGATTACTCTTCATAGTGCAGGGCATAGTGGCGCATTCGTTTGCAAAATTGTTTTAATTTGTATTTTTTTTTTAAATGTCCGGAAGGCTTTCCTGATTATAAAAGTGTAAGATGACACTCGATATCTGTTGATGTTATTGTTTAAACAACGAAAAATTAATTAAGGTAGTTCACTCGTAAAACGGCCTTTCTTAAGAATTCAATAAAATTGAAATATGAGGTTAATGAAAGTGTCTTTTATGTACCTAAAAAAATACACAATCATTGCATTTATTTCAAGATATCTCGAAAACGGTTCTTACCATATTATTTAAAAACTAATGTAATGTAAATCAAGAAGTTATAAAATTTTCTAAAAAAACGCTGAATTTTTTTACCGTTTCGATAAAGAAATATAGATTTTTAAAATAAAAATGTTCTTAAAGCAGTCGACGCATAGTGGCGTATTGTGATTACAAGTTGGCAACGTTGTAATCGATACACTCAACGCCCGCTAATTCAAATGTGTGTTAGATCAGTGCTTCCCAACCTTTTTATTGCCGCGGACAGGTCAAGTTTATCACTTTATCGAGGCCTTCTGGGAAGGAACGTTGTTTATACTTTAGGTTGATATGATTTAACAATTTAAATTTAATTGTATTTAAACATGTCTTCAAAATTAAATAAATATGCAAAAGATGAATATAATTTTATTTAAACATGCCTTCAAAATAAAATACAGTTACACAAAAAATGAATATAAAGTAATTTAAAATTTTAACTTACTGGTATGAGGAAGTCATAAAAAAATACAAATAAAAGTAATGATTTTCTGTAGTATTGATAATATAGTAGGAACGTTCATGACAGCAAGACATTTATTTAAAGCAGTTTGACCAAACCCTGAATGGACAGCACCTTTAAATAAATAAAATTATATTAATCATATTAAAAAAATTATAAACAACAAATAATTATGTATTTTTTTAAAATTTACCTAGAACTGCTTTAGTGTTGACATCTGAATGCTTAACTTTACTTTTTGTTGCATGCACTTTGCCCTTAGGTACTATTGTTTCAATATTACATTCATTACATTTAACATTTAAAATTGAATAAAGGCCCTTCGTGTTTCATTTGTAATATTTTCAAGAGAAAGAACTCTTTCACACAAGCAACATTTTAAATGTTTTCCCAACTCTAGTAATTCCACGATGCGACCACTGCACAGGTTATTTTTCAAGCTTGGGGTTTCCTTTCTCAATTTTTTGCATTATTCATATCCAAAATTGATTTTTTGCGTTTGTTGAGGACGTTCTGCTTAAAATTTTTTCGTTTATCTCGCAATTAATTGATTCTGACAATGAAACATTTTGATATTTACATTTATTTTACTTTGGGAATACAGTTGACGTTTCACAATATATTTGCGACGTTGCCGGATGGATTTTACGCGATATAATACCACATTTGTATATAGGATCACATGTGTTGTGTGTACAGTCTGTTACAAAAATAATGTTTCTTTATATTTAAGAATCTCGAACGGTTGGTATTCACTATAGGGCGATATTTTTGTGTACGATTGTCGCGAGTGAACTACCTTAAGAAATGTATTTTTTGCAATGAATTATTTTTTTTATATTCTTTAGGATATTTCGAATAAAAAAAGTCTACGCCCATCATCGTATCTTTAACCCTTTAATTGTTATGAATATTTTAAAATCCGAAATTGACGAAAATTCCAATTTTCTTGAATTAAATAATATACCTTAAAATTTAAAATGCTATAATTTTAAATTATTTTACCGAATATTCAAACCATAATAACCTAAATAAATTTTCAAAATTTTGTTTGTTGTTTTTTTTACGTTATAACAATATGTTCCTACGCGCGTGTACTTTTAGAGAGAAGTACTTCTATCTCACTTCCAACTCAATGTATAAGATGGGTAAGAGAAAGCCCGATGACGCGTTGAATCAATTTTTTGCTGTTTTTCAGAGGTAATAAGTTTAAAAAAATTATTAACATTTTTCATAACACTTTGTTATATTTGCCGATTAATAGTTTTGTATCATGTGATTTTTTTTTACTTTTTTAGATACTTTTGATAAACGAGGTTAAGGATTCTGTCATTAAACTTTTTCACTTTATTGCACTGGTTAATGTCACAGACACTTACAAAATTTACAAAACGATTTGTTAATTCCGTTTGGATACATATCTTGTAAAATTCTTGGAGTGCAGTTATGTTGAAATCTCCAATTACAATCGATTTGTTCATCAACACAAAATCCTCTAAATAGTCAAAGAACTCATTATACTGTAGGACAGTTGTTGATGATGGAATATATACAATAATAAATGCGTATTTGGAGTTGTAGGTGAATAACTTGACACATAATACATCAATTATTCCAAAAATCAGAATAATATTTTCCCTGCGTTTTATTTCCGTAATTTCTGTTATTATCTCTACTGGATTTTGAGAAGTCCCTGCTGAGTCACAACCATTGTTTGTATTGATTCTATTAGCAGAGTTTTTTGTTTATCTTGGGCACTTTTTATAATTTAAATAGCGGCTTAATGACTTTTTGCTGAACGGATTCGAGCTGCTGTTGAACGGTCATTGCTACTTGATTTGATATTTTGATGTTGAAATTCCTTGGCCTATATTATACAGGGTGTTACATTAATTGAATATTTTTTTTACAACTTTTTTATAAACCAATAACATCTTTGGTGTGTGATCGATCGTTCGATTATTTTAATTAGTACAGAACTACTAATGTTTCGGGAGACAATTTTGTCATCTTCTGGTGTACGTATTCAAAATTGTATTTAAATAGACAGTAGCAGAATATATTTTATAATTTAGAGAATCGTCTTTATTACAGTGTGATGAACTAACTAGGATTAGGAGTTAATGTAGAGGAATTAATATATTGTTCAGAATAGCGATTCATATGGCATTCCAAAGAAAATCGACTGATTTGAATACTATAATTAGTTTTTCTAAATGTAGACATGAATCAAAAAATATTAACAATAAACATTACCTGCTTTATCGATTTTTTATTAGTCAACCTTTCTCTAAACGCATTTTATCAAGGATATTTTCACAATTACCGCAGTCTCCAGTATTCTAGCTGACTTCCGCGTGGCAACTCAACTCTCCGAAGTATCAAACAATAAGGCTCAAACAAAAACCCTCTTATTTTAACTACAAATACGAAAATCCGGACAATTAATTAACCCTACAATCGCACCTTCTTAAAGCGGCGCCCCCGCTTTTGTTGATGGAACGATTCGGCTTTTGTAGGCCCACATACGCCTCTATTATTCTCCCCTTTTAAAAGGGGGTATAAATACCAGGGGTGGATGATATTATTATTAGTTACAGGCAACCATTAATCGACAAATATTGAAGATAAAATGTGCTCAACCCGCACAGGTCAAAATTGTTTAGAAACGCTAAATATCCAACCAAAAATTTTTCATGTATGCATTTTAATCAATTCAAGAAAATTAACCCCTTTTTTCAAGCATTGCTTTAATGATGGACAATTCTTTTTTTCTTGCAGACGCATCAAAAACTAGACGACTTTTAGTCGTTGCACTGGATAATTTTACAACATGCCATGTGGTAAATAATGACCATTAAATCTATAGTTTTCTTCAGAAACTTCTTCTATAATGCCTTCTTCCAACCAATAATTTAACTGTTGCTAATAGTCGTCGTAATAGCCGTCATCATGAAGACGTTTAATTAGATTTAGATTTAGACCATATCAAAATTTGTAGAGAGACAAGCATGACCTTCTACAAAAGGCATACAAACCTCGTATCTTCCATTTTCATGTCTACTAACCGTTTTAAGAAAATGGTTCATAACTTCTTTTTCTTTATCTTGACGTGACATCCGGTCACTAGGATCAGCAATACCCAGTACATCTAGTTTCCACATCTCAGACAAAGTAAAAACTTTAGAAAACATAGAGGTAGTCGATGTAGTAAAATTACTACGTGTTATATTTTGTATAAACGAAATTTTTCCCATTAATATCCAACCTAGGACAGTCTGCATAACTACTAAGCCGCATACTAAATCATACTTCTTTCTAGTAAAAATCTTTCCTGCAATATCAGCTCTAACTAATATTTCTACTGGGCCTTCTCTGGTATCAGTAAGGTTTACACCTAATTTATTTAATTCGTAATCGAAGAAATATTGTGACAAATAATGTTTTGTTCCAAAACATTACAATTACAGGCATAACTATGATCTAAATTACATAAACGGAATTTATAACAAGAATGTTTTACAGCTTCACTCTGTGCGCCTCCAAACAAAGAATGTATCAACTCTTCTTCATGTAGTTGTTTGTAACCCATTTCTAACGCTGTAGATTTCAAAATATTTCGGATTCGATGACCTAACCGGTCAGGGAATACGATCAGTGAAAATGGATTTCGGTATAAAATACAAATAAAACTTCCAATAGTAACATCAAATAAACAAATACAGGGTAATTCGTAACACCAGGTACCACAAAACATGAGATAAGACATGTGAAATAAGAGCACACATGCTTATAGTTCTTGAACCAGTCTGACATGTTCAGTAATATCTAGTAATGGAATTCTCTTGAATTTCTTTGTACTCTATAAATAACATGTACTTCACATTATTCGCAAATCACGAATATTTTGCAAAAAAACGAAAGTACGCTACATAGAAAGTTTCCTAACAAAACTAAACTACCTACTATTAGACCAGAGCATACTGGCGCATTCGATTGCAAAATTGTTTTAATTCGTATTTTTTTTTTTAAAATGTCCGGAAGGCTTTCCTGATTATAAAAGTGTAAGATGATACTCGATATTTGTTGATGTTATTGTTTAAACAACAAAAAATTAATTAAGCCAGAAAAAATGCATTTTTTGCAATGAATTCATTTTTTTATATTCTTTAGGATATTTCGAATAAAAAAGTCTTTGCGCCCATCATCGTATCTTCAACCCTTTAATTGTTATGAATTTTTTAAAATCCAAAATTGACAAAAATTCTAATTTTCTTGAATTAAATAATATACCTTAAAATTTAAAATGCTATAATTTTAAATTTTTTACCGAACATTCAAACTATAATAAACAAAATTACCTAAATAAATTTTCAAAATTTTGTTTGTTGTTGTTGTTTTTTACTTTATAACAATATGCTTCCTACGCGTGTGTATTTTTAGAGAGAAGTACTTCTGCAAAGTCGAGGTCCATAAGAAAGTTGCCTTTATAGACCTAAAAAATAATATTCTAAAATTTGAACAAATTCTGACAGTACCCAAAATCAATGTAAAAAGTGCGGGGTCATTTAAATTTCTGATGACAATTCTTCCACTTATATGTAAAAAACACCATTTGATAACCCATAAATAATAGTTTGCAGCGGCTACTTTTTGACCCAATTTTTAGATACACCTAGAACCTTAGTGCAGTAGGAAAGAATTATTCTTTTGACATAAGCTATTACGAAAAATTTATAAATTTCCACTGAGTATCAATTTACATTTATAATAGAAGATATTTGAAATGTAAAATCATAAATAATGCCCACAAACTACTTCAAAATCACAATAAATCAATGTAATGAATACTCTGTTGTCGAGTAATTAGTGCAGACGCTAGGAATATTTGTGTATGCAAAATATAAGCAGCGCATTCTGATTGTTGATTCGTTTACTGGACATCCTACAGGGAAAATACATGTTGGAGGCTGCATATATGGACTCTTGTATCCCCTCAGTTCTTCAATCGGTCCTTTTCTAAAACATGGCCAATCCCTAGATGAGAATGAGATTCGGCGGGGGAGTTCAGCAGTTTTATTTTACACGTTTACATTTTGTGGAATGTATAACGGGTTGAGGAGCGCGACAGTACTCTCCAAAGAAATACCGCTCCAAAATAACGTTATATAAATACCGTCATATCCCTAGAGAGCATATTCGGTCATTATTGGTTCTTCGTTAATACAATACACTTCATCAAAACTTGAAGCCGGCATTCTTTTTCCACACGAGTATCGTATATTATTATTAAAATCAATTTCGAATTAAATTAAAAAAAAAGCTGTACATTTGAAATACTATGTCGCAAGCATAATCACTATGCGAAGTTCCACGGTCCGTGAATAAAATTTGTTGTGTTTTTAAACCAGCGTGTTTCAATCTGCTTTCCTTCATCTCATTGGTCAGTTTTTATGAAATCTTGAAACTATCATCGACATGCTGAAATTAAAACTCCTACATAAAATTGGATACCTATCGTGCTCAAAAATGCTAATAACTACAACTATAGGAACATTATTATAGGAATTCATTTTCGATGGAATCAAATCCGTACGAGTCGAGAATCGACCCTCAGCAGTATATTTATAAAAAAGTGATCCACAAAAAATGTTTTTAAAGACAGAAATACGAGTCATGCCCGTGATAAGTACGCATGGCTCTGAATTAAATCTATTTCATTATTATTTTTTCGCCTACCATATGTGAAAATGAATCATATCAACCCTAAAAATATGACCGAATGTAACGTATATCGTCCCATGGGCTGCTAAACTCATAACAGCCCCATTTTGTAGTTTTTCACTAGATATCTTAATACCTCTGACTGTCACTTGCGTAATTTGACGTTTCACATAAATTTTGATTAAACGTCAGTAAAGTCTATTAGTGAACATGAATAGTCATTCAGACAGTGACGAACGATTTATAAATACTCCACCAAACTTGCAAGAGGAAGCCAACAATGTTTCTCTAAATTAATTACTACAATAAATAAATTCGTACATTTTACTACTTAAGTTTCTTGTATTTGTAAAATTAAAGATTTTCGTTATATATTCCTTTTCTTTGTTTTTTTTTTTGTTAGGCGAAAAACAATTGTGTGTCACATATGCAGAAAACGCTTTAGCAGCCCTTAGCTATCAGCTGCCCTCGCAGCTAACAGCCGTGTGATGCTAAAGCTCATTTTCTGCCCTTGTGACCTAATATACTATACAAGCATACTCTGTATTTGTAACTTTACTTATGTTGCAAACTTTCTATGATTAAATATTCTTGTGAATTAAATGGGATAATGCACAACAAATGAATGGCTGCGGTGTCTTCAAAGATCACTTGGAAACCTAGTAGGCCACCACTCATATCCAATATTCTCCAGAAGTGATTAAAATATTTTGCGTTTAATATTTCTTTGTAAAATTTGGCAGAAAGCTGAAATAGTTCATAACAGATTAATATGTAGTGCAGTGAACACCCAGTTAAATTCCATAAAAACACATTTTAAAGTTACATAAAAATATAAATTCAATTTTAATATTTGTATTAATCTCTATTTTGTTGGTACGCCACTGCGCTCTGGCTAATCGCGCCTCTGTGGTGCACTATTCTGAGAGAGCGCGAAAGGCGAAAGTTGTTTTCGCGAAAGCCCATAGTTAAAAAGAGAGGTCAACATACCAACAGCTCCGTGAAACAATGTGCCTAGTTTTGAAACCACATTATTTTGTGCATCGCGCACAAACAAGGCGTGGCTTCACAAAATACGGCGTGCATACGAACCTTGTCAAATCAGTGTTGCCAGTCTAGTACAATTTACAATTGTACTAAATGTAGTACATTTTCGAACCAAAATCTACTACTTTTTCTTCCACGGCGTGCAGCAGTGTTGACGTGTAAAATATATATTGTTGTCTTTGTCATCCTTGTTTCTTTTTGTTCTCTATAAAGATCCCTATTTTGCTCTTCAATGAATTATACCAACACTGCAAATAGAATTCGAAAAATCTGGTACATTTATGGAATCTGGTATATTTTTTAGATAAATTTGGTACATAACAAAAAATATTCTGGCAACCAAACAAACTCCAAAGTAAAAATTGTGAACACCCTTTTTAAATTACCACGCGCCATCACTTCTTACAAAATATTGTTTCTAACAATTACCAGAGACATACAGCTCTCTAAATTCTACGCCACTGGTTGAATCGTCTTTTTAGTATTATTCTTATCGTAAAGTATTTTACAAGATATTTGTGTTTGACAATAACTTCCTACAACATATTTTCTACTCAGTACCAATTTTCATTTAAATAGTACATTTTTCAATAATTTTAGGTCGGTAAATATTAGGACTAAAAAACATGGAAATAGCCCAAAAAAATCATCGTATATATTGAGAATTGAAGATTATTTTTGAAGATCACAGTAGTTAAAAAAAAAATTGTTTTTAATTAACTTTAATTTTTGATTTTTGTCAAATTGATTTTTCAACGTTTAATAAAAGTTTACACATTTTAGTTATTTTCATCTTCTGATTACCACTGCTGAGATATTCTTTTCAAAAGTATAAAATTACGGAGAATTTTCAGCGAAATCACCGAAATCACATACACTTTTTAGGTAATTTCTGAAATACGGGTACGCTTTGACTTTAGTGGATTCCCCTTCGGTAAAGGACATCTACGGGATTGTTTTCTTTACCCCACTTTAATTTATTAATTAGACAAATTCATTTTATTCATATTCCTAAGTCGCTACCTAATTATGATCATCCTGCTTTCATCTCGTCGGTTTATTTCATTATGAAAATATTTATGTTAATGCTATGAAGAACATAAGCCCTTTTCCTAATTGAGCTTCTCGTCGTAGTTGCGGCCGTTGTCGAAAGCAGCCTTGTAAAATATATATCCTCGTTCGTCCCTTTTTCCTTCTTTAGTCCAAGTGGTACGCAAAGCACAATCGAAAAAATATTGAATATTCGTATCCATCTTAGTTGAGGATCACCAGTAGGCGGTGTGAAACGTTGAAATGAAATTACTCTACTATCTTGACAAAATTATGCTATTTTCATTTATGCAGATACTTCCCATGCCAGCGCCTGTTTTTCTCAGACGATGCTGTTCTGCAGTTTTTTGAAGAATTGAATTTTTCTGTAAAACGAGGTGGAATTCGAAATTTAATATTCATCTTAACAATTGGGAAGTCAGTGACCATGTCCCTGATAGCTCAGTTGGTAAGAGCGGTAACTTTTTTGAAATCATATACCTATAGAAAATAATGACAAGATAAACTATTTGTAAATAGAGAGTTTAAGCAACGCTACAAAGCTCTACGTAGCTTTCTGACGTAAACGTAGAAATTGACGATACGTTAAACGTGTAATCTGAAAGAAAACGATAGTTAAAGCAAAAACATTTGCGTGAATTTACTCAGCTATCACAAAAACATTTCATCTACGTTAATAAGCTGCAATTTTAGGCTCTTTAAGCTCACATGCGATGTACTTTTAATGTAACCCTATTATCCCTGCAACCACCGAATGTCCGCAACAGCAAGACTTTTATAGCACATCCCACAGAGGTTACAAAGTGAAGTTCGGAAAACATCACACTAGCACTTTTATGGTACTTACCCTGAAAGTTGCTCTGAAACTTTCTATAGATGTTATAATGTGAATTAGTTCTACAGCATTATACAGTGTGTCCACGGATGGACTTAACTATACTTGTGAAAATATTTATTTTAAATTAAAAAAGTAATTCTTCAAAATTCCTTTTACTTGTTAAATAAATTTGATTCACATTAAGAAATTATGAAAAATAACTTTTTTTATTTTAAAATAAATATTTTTACAAGTATAATTAAGTCCATCCATGGACACACTATATTATTCTTTGTGTAATGTAATACAGAGAGGCTGAAATTGAGGTATAGTAAAAACTCAATCGAGACATGAAAATTTCAAATAAAACAAAATATTTATATAAATGTATTATTAAAATGTTCTTGAAATCAAGTAGTAATATCACAAAAGTAGAGGTAGGTATATCACAAACGCAGTTACACATGTGCGATAGTAGAAGCTACCTATAAAGCACTGAACAATTGGACAAAATTTGCTTAATAGTATAAGGTATCAATATTGCAAAGGTTCACTCGAAGCTTTAACAGTGAACGATTGTACAAAAGTATATTTATATAAGGTACGTTTCAAGATGACAATTGTATGATGCTAAAAAAACTAGATCTGTGAATAATAGATGATGGCAACAATGACTAGGTATATATTATATGAGATAGCCGAGTTCCCAGATTGCTTACCTGTACTCAAAGAGATATATCATCTTTTTAAAATCAAACCTTTTAACTTTTTTTTGTATAGATATTTGAATATTTTTATTTTGTTAGTTTATTATTTATGCAAAGGTGAACAAAAATTATTTTATTCTAACTACATGTGGCTTATTTTTATTTATGCTATAATGTAACATAAATATATGACAATTTATTAGAAGAGGATAAATTATATTTTTACATAAAATGATTTTACTTTTCCACAACATATTGAATAAAAAAGAGATTGACCTACTTGTTTAACTATTATTGAAGGAAATTATATAGAAATTAAAAAATATGCTCAAGTTTAAATCATTGCACTTATTTTTAGATATTTTGTCTTACTTTGTTGTTTTAAATAAAACCTCCAATGTTAGTGTATTGAATTTTACAAATTTTATGCTTAATTATGGATTTCCAAGTTAGTATGAAGATTTTATAAAAAAAACAACTCGTGTTTTTTAGCAAGATATTCTGATGTATGCTCAAGGGCATTGTCTGTGATTTTTCTCAAATTTTCTTCTAGTTTTGCACTTGCTTGAATCTGATGTTTTTTTTTTCAATATAGACGTACCATGTACCCAGAGATTCACTTTTCAGGTGTTATATATTCTTCTTTAGACAAGTCTGTAGTATTTATTTTGCTTCTAAAATTCCTAGAATGTCTTCGGGAACAAAGGAAATCTAAAATACAATATTTTTAAAATGTATTTTTAGTTCGATTAAGTATATTATTACCCAGAAGTTTGTTACGTCCTTAGTAATAGCTTAGGATAAAAAGATAAGGACATCTTTTATACGTATTTATCGAATACTATATATTACAATATTTATTACAGTTTTCAGGTACATCTGCGTAGTTAAGGCCTAAAAATTATAAACAATAATTATAATACTATCAATTAGGGAATATAAAACTTACACAGATTTAGTCATAAACTTTAATTCGTCCTCTTCGTCTCTAGATAGTACTTAATAACTTCAGTTGTAATCCTAAAACCAATACAAAATATAAATCGATTTAAAATACATTAAGAGGAGTAAAAATTTGTTCCAACAAAATATTAAGAATATAAATGTTTACCCTTTTTAAATATATTATATATATATATAAGGACTATCTTTTTCTATTTCTCCAGATTTGGAAGTAGGAGCTCGTTTCACTTAATTCCTAAAATAAATATAAACTATAGCAGATAAACTTGAAAAATTAAATATGTAAACTCACCTGTGCACCTTCTAGTACTGAAAGGGGGACCATAAGATAAATTGTATCTATCATTAATACCATCAACACATTAACAGCTTTAATAACCATTTGTAGGGGATTATAAACCACAGGGTAAATTGTGCATGAGCTAAAAGAGATATTATATCAAATCACAGTTAGATATACTTTTATTAATCCCTTCACTCTCCGAATCATTAAATTTTAAGAGCCCCAGCTAGGGAAAAAGGAATTACTACCACCACTTATCTCCTTGGATAGGCCAGTAATGTGGCAACTTAGTTTATAAGTAAAATGTAACTGGACATTTAGTTAAATGTTAATCTTCTCGTTTACCGATGTTTATCTACCTTTATTTGTTTTTATTGTAGTTTAACCATTTTATTTGTATTGGGTAGGTACCTAATAAATGAAATATTAAATTTACACCAGGCATTGCAATCTGAAACGAAGAAAATGGTTTAGAAAATAGTTTTCTATTTTATAGAGGATCCTTACCAATTATTCTACTCAAATGTATAAAAATTATTTATAAAATAAATTCTTCTAGCTAAAAAACAATATTCGACAAGCATCAAAAGCATGACATATGACAAGAAAAATTGACAAATGACAATTGACATAAAAAACGTTCGGAATTACTTGATTACAGGTAGGTTAAATAGGTAAGTAATAAATAGAAGTTTTGCGAGGTTTTGATTTCCCTCAACAACTTTTCATGAACGTTGCATTTACGTTGTATAGTAATGTTATTACGTTCTCTTAATGCAACATCGCCGAAAGGCTTGGCAACGTTATGTGCTAGCTGGGTATCTACAACGTTATAATCTTAGGTACTTTTTGAGAAAAGTATTGTTAGTTATAGAAACTGATTTTAGGTGCTATAATGCCGATGGTGATGATTAGGTGATACTGTAAGGTTAAAAATTCTACATGATCTAAAAAAAAAATTGGAAAATAGCTGTTTTATATTACAGATTCAATTTCATTAACCTGTTTGAAATTAAATGAGTTTCTGTTAATTAAAAAGAGCGACATAATTAGACTTGTTAGGACTCTTTTGGCATGCCAAATATGATTAGATACTTATTTATTGTTTCGGCCTTTACTTGATGAAAAACCATATTATCTTAAATGAGTAAAACCAAATTTGGTAGATTTTCACAAAACTTAAAAAAAATAAAAATAAAAAACACTACACATGACATGTTTCGAAGTACAACTTCTTTTTCAAATGCGACCGAATTGTAAATTAGTCACATTTTTAATTATTATTTTTTTTTAAATAAAAGTTTTGTGAAAAGCTACCAAATTTGGTATAAATTTTTATTCGAAATAGTCGCCAAGCCTGCCAATTTATGAAAAATATATAAGCAGTTTTTTAAAAATTAGTTTTTTAAGGTGGTGCTAACTTAAGCTTACTACTATTTCGCCCTTAGCCACAAAAACACCATCAAATTTACTGGCTCTCTGTCACAACCCCATAGAATAATTAACCGGCCATTTTAATTGGCAAAAAACAGAATAATGCTTGGCTGTGTCTGTCAAGTATCAAGATGTCAACTGTGATGTGTGAATGGCTCTTAAATGTCAAATTATTTAAAAATGTTTGTATGCTTCTTTTGATATTTATTGCAAATAATTTGTAATGTATACCTATTCAGGCTTTCCATAAATAAAGGTACAGCAAGACAGATAATATAATTCAACATCCTAATACTACTATCGGCATTCGGTCTTTCGTTCCAAGTTAAATCATTTCTCGTTTTTTTTACGCTACCAGTTTACCCTTATGGGCCTCAGTCTCGATAAGGTGGGAAACCACTATTTTAGCGCCTCTCGAATTTTTAAGTGTAAATGATATATTACACTTTTTTATATTTAAATAACAGATTTAATTCACACCAATTATATAGCTTTTAAGATCTTCTCACCGATTTTAAATTAAGCTGTGTATCAGAAATATTCAAATAACAGTTGTAAGTTGGTGCATATTAGATAGAGCAAACGTTTCAATATTTCATCAATAAGTAGCAGCAACCACTGCCGCTATTTTCACCTTTTAGTCGAACATCGTGTAACTTTATGGATATATTTCCGTTGTATTTTTGGTGCCAAGTGTGCGAAAAGCGGTCTCAACAAATAACATTAACCGTCCTAAGAACCAAGTAATATTTTCTTCCTCTTGTAAGATTATTCGGTTATATTTTATGATCTCTAGAAACGCTCTATCGCGTTATGTCGACATTCTCGTTCCATTGTTTGTTAGAAATACTTTCCGGATATATTTCTTTGCCTTATATTATCGATTGTTCTGATTCTAACTTCTTTAGAAGTCCAGATTCTCATGTATGATTCAATCGATGCTCCGTTCGTATAGAGAGGATGTGGATTTAAGTGAAATGATACAAAACTGAAAACCAGCTATAAAATTCTGTAATAAAAAAAAAACGATCACATCGCCTTTAAATATTTCGTTTATGAAGGTTTTCTACTCACAAGGCAACTATTGATAAAGTTTACTTTGTAAGAGCAAACAAACTAGTGTCTGTCAACAGCAATTTTATTTCAGAGTGTTGTTTTGACTAGTATTTTATTTTCCAAATGTGCTTCAGTTAAACAAGAAAAGTTTCAATAGTGAACAGTGTTTTGCAAAATAAAATGAAAGAGACCATGCAAAAGTTTTCGGATAGTAAACTAATTTAGAGATTAAAAGAAATTGAGATGAATTTTATTGTCAAGGATAATATATTTATTTATTTACTTGCAATCCCATTTAAGTTACAATAAATTGTTAAAAATTATATTGGTATATTTTGAATGTTGTGCTTAAATCTATTTACAGATAAATCAAACATAATATTATTTAGAGAATTTGCTAGTTTAAGTATCCGAGGAATGCAACTGTTAAAAGTACTATCAAGTCAATAAAGAGAAATATAAAATATTTGTTGTTGCCTGTTTTCTTCTGATTTTCAGAAAACTGCTCCATTGTAGTATAATCATAAAACGTTTGTAATTTAAAGGCTATGTACCTAAGGAAATTGTTCTGAACACGATCGATTTTTAATTTATACGTTACATTATGTGAGGACCATATAAAAGAGCAATTATCGAGGTGACTCCTAACTAACGTACAATAAAGAGTTTTAATCGCATTTACATCAGTGCAGTCGCGGGTCGTTCTTTTAATAAATCCCAATATGTTCATAGATTTACTCATAACTGAAGAGATGTGGTGGTTAAAGCTAAGAGCTGAGTCGAAAATAACTCTAAGATCTTTAATTTGCTTAGCACTATCTAAAAGTTGACCATTGATTGTGTAGTCAAACAGTGGACTGTTGAGAACAATGGAACCTAATAATATGACATTTTCCCACATTTAGGTCCATGCCGTTGTATTTGCACCAATCCAATAAATAATTAATATCAGACTAAATCTATAGCATTTCCAAAGTTGTTGACAATTTGGAAACATTTTGGGTCATCTGCAAAAAGTACGAAATTACTGTGCCGAAAACGGCAAGTTAGACAAACAAATTTAAAAGAAGGGGACCCAGATGTGAACCTTGGGGAACTCCAAAAGTAACAGAGTAATGATGAGAATAGATACGTTTTACTTTGACTATTTGAGTTCTATTAATCCATTGCAACAATATGCCATCTAAACCAAATTTACTTAGTTTATGAATTAACAATTCATGATTCACTATATCGAAAGCCTTGGAAAAGTCGGTATATACGGGAACTGCCTGACACTCCATCTCGAGAGTTTCCGAGGCATAGTTAGCATAGGCAACCAAGTTCAATTCTGTTGACTTGCATGCGCAATAGCCAAATTATTGGGAAGTTATGGTACTTAGATATGGGACAGTAGATTTTTTACCGGACTTGTATATTGATGTGACCTATGAGAGTTTCCAATAATCGGGTAAATCTCCCGTATCTAATTGTTAAAAATAAAAAACAGAGGACGAGATAATATAAAGCTTTCCGCTTTTCAGGAGTAAATAGTTAAAATTGGAATATAATGTGAGCATGCATTAAGTTTCGATTCAATGTTACATTCATACAGATCGATATTCTGATTGGTGTAGACCAGTGGTCGCTAATCTGTCTATCGCGAGCTACCGGTAGCTCGCGGAGGTAATTCTGGTAGCTCTCACAACGATTTTAATTTAAAAAATACAAACTGCAAAAATCAGAGAAGCTTCCGAAAATTCCACAAAAAATCTAATTGTCATAATATTAAACATAAACAGCGGCAACGTTGCGGTGAGCGATCTGCCGCTGACGCCATCAAGCTAGAACCGGCCAGCCGGACCAGCGCGTTAGTGTTCGAGAACGATCAGGATTGCTTTGAACGGGATAAATACGCACGGCGCGGCGACATTGCGCTTAGTTTAAAACTGAACGCGTAACCAACGTCCAGCGGTTGGGTTAGTAGAGAACAACAAAAAATAATATTATGGCAAGCAGTTGTAAGAAGGTAAAGACATACCATTTTCATTCGGAATGGGAAGAACAATACTTTTTTACAGAAGTTAAAGATAAAAATGTGTGTTTGTTATGTAATACTTCGGTCTCCGTTGCTAAAAAAGGAAATATTGAGAGACATCATAAAAATGTACATTATAATTTTAAAAAATCATTCCCACTACATTCTGCCGCCAGAAAGGAGAAACTGAAACAGTTAAAAAAGCAAGAACCTTATGAAGACGGGGAAATGATAAAACAGGCGTTTTTAGAAGCTGCTGATTCGTTATTTGCCAACTTTAGAAATAAAGACGAGATAGTTTCAGCTATAAAATCTATGCAACTTTCTGCTAATACAGTGATGAGACGTGTAGAAGTAATGAGCAATGATATTTTTTACAGTTAAGAACTGACTTAGATAACTGTGTTTATTTTTCACTTCAACTGGATGAATCAACAGATGTCGTTGACACTGAAATAGTTTCTACCCTGAAGAATAACTTCAAAAATCGTTTTAAGGATTTCAACGAAATGGCTTTAGTAGTGCAGTTTGTTGTTTCGCCCTTTATGGAAATTGATATCCAACAGTTTGCAACTTGTGTTATACAGAACTTTGGCGAAGACATCGCTGCAACAGAAATGGAAGTAATTGAGTTTCAAAATTATTTAGTCTTAAAATCGTTAGTCTCAAGTACCAAATGTATCTGGCCTATTATAAGTAAAGCTAAATATTCAGTTCTATGCCGTGTTGCCTTGAAAGTGAAAGCATTATTCAGTTCAACCTATTTGTGTGAATCTTCTTTTTCCAATATGAAGTTTATTAAGAACAAATATCGCAATCGACTTACATATGAACATTTGGATAATTGTATTCTAATGGCTGTATCAAATTATACTGCAAACATTAAAAAAAATATCGATGAGTCTAAGTGTCAGCCTTCTCATTGAACGTGCTTTTTTATTTTTCAATGTTTATGTTCATGATAGTGCGTTACTTTTTTGTTGTTATTATTAACTATTTTTAAATGTTACGTGACATGCCGTTGTGGCTGGATAAAAGTTTGTGTTTATTTTTCAAACACCTTCGTTTGGTAGGTAGGAATGTAGCTAGGAACAAGTACGTACTAGTAATATTAGTTATTTTGTTATTAGTTTATTATTAGTACCTATATATTATGTATTACCAGTTAAATAGTAAAATAAATACATATAATGATAAATTAACTGTGGATTATTTCATTTACGTTGCGTTACGTGGCTTCCGTGTGGATAGCTCGCTGTTTATTCCAAAATTAACAAAGTAGCTTAACACATTGAGAGGTTGGCGACCACTGGTGTAGACAGAAGACAAATAGTCGGCAAATAAGTTAGCTATTTCCGAGCCCAATGAAGTTTTAAATCCATCCAAATTCATTTTATCTGGAATAACAATATTCTCTTTTTTGCTGTTAACAAACTTCCAGAAGACCTTAATATTATTTTTAACAGATGTTTGAATAGAGTTTACATACTTTAAATACCACTCTTTGGAGAAGAATTTACTGCGAGCTTTTAGACTACTAAATAAAGCATAACTTTTAGGAGATTGTATGAGCAATCTTCTTATCATAAAAAAACTTTCTAAGATGCGGTGGATACCAGCATAGAATTTTTTTTATTGATAATTTTTTCAGTTGAACAAATGATTCCCTTGCTGAATACAGTGCATCATAGAAAGAATTTACCATATTAAAAAGGTCTTTATTACGAAGGAGTGTGTCCTAGTCAATGTCAATGTCATTTCAGTGCTTAATATTTTATTTAATACCAATTAAGATAGAAGTACACTATATTTATTTTAAGTAAAATAGTAGTCAACTAAACGACTTCAAATATCACAACTATGTATAGTTGGCATGGCAAATTTGATTTTAGTCATTTTAATGCGTCTGTCAAGTTTTGAAATTTTGTTATCTCTGTGTAAAATTTTCTTACCGAATACGACACGTGCCTAAAAAATTGTCTAGAAATTTTTGCTCATTCGCAAATACTTACTGTCGTTGATAGCCTGACCGTAAGGGCACACGTCCCGAAAACTTGGATATCTGGGTTCGACTCCCGGCGATGACAGGTTTTTTTTCAAATCTACAAGTATTTGTTTTCCCCTTTGGGGTACGGGGATGGTCTTAATAATTTGTAGAGGGATTTTTGAGATTTGTTTCCGAATTTTCAAATTATTTAAAAACTTAGTTCAGATAATTCTGACCTTGTGGATTTCGATTTGCAATATATTGATAATTTCAAATTAATAATTATTACTAAATAGGCAAGAAATTTCAAATATCCACCAAAATTTAAAATAATAACTATTAGTCATCCACCAAATTTTTAAATTTATTATATGGGAAATATTAATTTATAACATAAACCTGGCTTTAGGAAAAATTCAAAAAATTTGGTAAGCTTCGCAGATACTATCAGGTTTTTTTTTTAATTTAAAATAGGTTTGTTGTTGGAATAAACTTTTCACTGCGATTATTCACATTACTTTCGGAATATGTATTTGTTACCTAAACTCTCTTTACAATTGTTAATTTTTTAAAAATATTCTATAAAACTTATTTCACATAGTAAATGCTGCTTCTACTAAAATGTTGGAACATTGGACTCCAGTCAAATTGTTAAAAATTATAAATAGAAAAGCATTTTCAGCGCATCCACCAAAAATGTAAATATCTGTTGCATAAGTAGTGGTGGATGGAGCAACCACCACATTTTTAAATTCAATATTTTTTTACTGTGAAATTATTTAGCATCAATATTGAAAAATATTGTTTCTGAGAATTTTAAATAATAATACCCTTTGAAGGTAAATATTTATGATAAAATTAAACTGCAGTTTTTGTTTTCATATGCAAAATATATGCTAATCAACAACTGAAGCTGTGTGCTAACCCCAATAATTTCAATGTCACAAAATGGATGTTAAAAAATGATGAAAATGATGCACAATAACCTAATTTAAAAACAGTTTTTGGTTTGAATCATTGAAGCACGTTGAAGAGTCTATATTTTCTTAAATGAGTGAAACCAAATTTGGTAGATTTTCACAAAACTTTTATTAAAAAAAAAAAAAAAATAAAAACACATATGACATATATACATGACATGTTTCGAAGTACAACTTCTTTTTCAAATGCCCAAATATTTATTTATGTGTAGGGCTAAATGGGCCAAATACTTTTAGATTGGCAGGTTCAAGGGGTATAGGGACTAAATATTTTTACATGGAGATACTTAAGGAATAAAGGGACCGAATATTTTTTTATGGGCAGGCTTAAGGGGCAAAGAGTCCAAATATGTAAACTGTTCAAACAATTTGCAAACCCTAATTAAAAAGATACATGCAATGGTTCCTAAAGCCCATAGCTAATAATATATAATAATGAATTTATTTACACCATTTTACAAAATATAATAATACAAGCTTGATGTATAAATAAATGAAAAGAAATCGATAAGTGAATTTTTCACTTGTTTCGATACATTTATAATTACAAAAACAATAAAATAGAAAAACTTACAATAAATGAACATAAATACAAAAAAAATATAGATAATAAAATTACAAAGATCAAAAAGTGTTAGTATAGCTTAATATGTATATAAAAATATATTTAGAACGCTGAATCTAGGAATTTTCAACTATACAAATTATTGACTGTCGAGTTTGTTCAAGTAGGTATGATTTTAAATATTTTTTAAATTTATGCGGATTAGTTATTACTCTTAATTCTAGTGGAATCGTATTAAACAATTTTGGACTCATGTATGTACAGGAACGCTGCCCAATTGATTTTTACATATAGGGAGTTATTTGAAATTGTTTAGTCCGTATGTAGTAAGTGTGTGAAGGTACATCGAATTTCTTATTAATATAGTAAGAAAAACAATTTTGAAATAATAAAACAAACGAATATTAAAAATTTTTGCCTCAATATACAATTGGTCAGTGGGAAATGTAAGGTCCTTTTTATATATTAATTTTAGAAATCATCTCTGTAAAATCTCTAATGGATGAAGGTGAGTTTTCAGTGCGTTACCCCAAATAAAAAGACCATATCTGAGGTGACTCTCAACCAGTTCATAATAGAGAATTTTAAGCAGGTTAACATTTAATATTGTTGTTAAATATTTATACTTATAGAGAATACATCTTAAGTTTTTTGCAAGTATAAAAAATATGTACATCCCATCTCAACCCCAAAATTTCACCCTTCGACCTAATCGAAAATAAATTATATACAAATTGAATAGGAGCGTACCTAAGATAGTACCTTGGGTCACACCATATTTAATGGGCATACAATTACTGTAGGTATTGGCTATCCTTACGGTTTGCAATCTTTCATTTAAATAAGTAGTAAATAAATTTAATGAAGTGCTTCTAATCCCAATAGCTTCCAATGTTTGCAGGAGAATGGGATGGCTTACCGTGTCAAATGCCTTTGATAAATTAAGAAACACGCATAAGCAAGGTTTACTGGCATCTAATGATGCATATATTTTTTGTGTTAACGCCGAAATCGCATCTACTGTGGATTTCTTTTTCCTAAAACCATATTGGTGATTTGGTGAAAAACTAGATATAAGAGAATTAGACGATAATTTATTACATTATTTGCATCACCTTTTTTAAAAATATGTATTACGACAGTTTCTTTTAGACAGGATGGCCATTTACCCTTCTCCATACAAACATTAAAAATATGTGATAAAGGCTCTTCAATATAGAATGATACGATTTTTAAAATATCACTTTTAATTCCATCGATCCTTGGGCCTCTTTTTGTTTTTAAATTATGTATTATATTTCTTATTTCTTTTGGATCAGTAGGGTACAATACAAAACTTTTACAAATGTTTTATTAAATTGATCAGTTATTTGGGTTGGATCTGTTAGTAAATTTTCCACTTCATCCTCTATTGATTTTATTTCAGGATTCTTGTTCTTACAATGTGACATATCATTAATAATTTTCCAAAGTTGCTGTGAATTTATTTTTATTTATGAGATTTTGATAATACGTATATTTGCAATTTTTAATTAAATTTGTTATACATGCATACATACATTTTTGTTTTCACTTCTAAAATTTTCATTATTAGGATACCTCTTTACCTGTTTGTGTAGTTTATTTGTATTATGAATTGTTCTGATCAGTTCATTAGTTATCCAGGGTGCAATTTTTAATTTTTTTCTATATACCTTGACGTTTTTTGTACACTTATTTATGTGGGATGTTATAATGTCCACGAATTTTTTTGTTGCAGAGTCAGGTTCACTGATTTCAAAGATATTATTTCAAGAAATCTTGTGAAATTAGTTTTTTAATTTTTCATAATTAATATGTGGTTTAATAATGGTTTAATAATATGAAGAACTTCTACCTAGTTATCAACGCCATTGCTTCATACTTTCACACACCTAAAAATTTAAAGTCTCACTACCTCCCATCGTATTTCGGTTTCTTTTATGGTACGAGTTTATCCGAGAGGGTCTCAGTCCAGATAAATCTGTAACCACCAATTTAGCGTTTCTTGAATTAAATATTTCACCAATTACTAATTTAGGCATAATTTGCATTGCTATTTCCGCATGGAAGTTTTGTGTCTGATAATTACGTTAAATTCAGTTAATCGAATTTCATTAAATGAATCGAATCCTTCAATTTTCGTAATCGAGCGTAGTTTACTTCACTTAAGCAAAATAGTTTCCTCTACATCTATTTAATCGTTACTAAGAAATATAGGGTTCGATTAAATACCAAAGGCCGAAAATGAGGATCCAAAACGACTTACAGACGAACACAATTAAAATTTTTAATCTAATCAATTTTCTGTAAAGAGAAAACATCTAACTAAATGTATTTTTAATTGACGATATTTTATATTTTCGATATTTTGAACTTTCTATAACTTTTTCAATAATCGTACTTAGATATTTTGTTTTGCGATAAAATTTTTAGAATACGCTGTTTATGAGTACTGCGAAACAAATCCCAACCTGTCGCTGCTGATCAATTCCGCGGCATTTGCGTCGTTAAGGTTTGCTCAAAGCCGTAATTGAGTTTCGGTGTACGAATAGAAAATTTCTTCATCTCCAATGAGTAATTCACATTGAAAAGCATCTTTCCTTTGCCAACGAGACGATGCATTACTCACAAAATCGGTAGCGATGTCTAAGAAACAGCGCAGCGTGCCGCTCGTTAGGATTTTTATTCGTCAACTGGAATGCGGGTTTGTTCGGTATTTTGTCTCTTCAGTAAGTGCAAATAGATCGTCGAGTAATTTGTCTTAGTATAGTGGTGTCAAATTCATATTTGATCACGGACTGATTTTATAAAGCTTATGGCACAATTAGGGGGCGCAGACAAAAATAGGATATCCGTTACAAACCTAATAAAATTTGTCAAAGAATTATTGTCCAATTTCCAAGCTATGTAAATTGATCCGTAATACAGTGACGGATTTAGGAAGGGAGCGCGGGCGGCGCCTCTCCCCCTACAGATTTTCTAAATACAAAAGTCCAACAATAGAAAAAAATATTAAAATTTTAAAACACCTGAAAAACCAAAGAAAGAGAAGGGAGAAGACATAAATGAAGACTTAAAATCTATTAAACCTTATATGGAATCCAATAAAAATGAACTATATATAAATTACGACCAACTACATGACCTATTGATAAATATCAGAGGATCTCCGGATCCTATTAGCATTTGCCGAAACTACGAATAAAATCTCGAAGAATTAGTCAATACTATTATAAAAATTCATTTTAACATAAAAGACAGAAAAATAAAATCCCGTCTCATAAAAATAAAGAAGCGACTACAACAATACATCTCTAGAACTGGAACCAAGTAGCGATTCCTCAATATATTCACAAGATTATTATTAAAAATGACTACCTTACAATGTTACTATCTACCTAAATGGTTACTATCTACACCTTGAAATGCTTCAAACTTTAATAAATAAATATACACCAAATATTTTATGGTTACAGACTACTCACTTTAAAGACTCAAATGTTCACAAACTAAAAACTACACAGTATACTTTAAAAACAGACTTATTGGAAACAGAAGTTGGGGAGGCGTAGCAACTTATGTTCATAGCAACACTGAATCAACACCAATCAATATAAATACCACTTTAGAAGCTGTGACAGTAAGTATCCATTCTAGCGTCCTATTGAACATTTGTAACGTCTATATTCCAAGCGATACTAACCTAATCTAGCTAATCTAATATCTCAAATACCCTTACCAAAATTAATCTTAAAATCAAAATTAATTTTAACGGACACAACTTCTTATGGGAGTTATCCGTCCAACACTTTTTCTTATTGCAATCAATGCTATTGCAGAAAATGTTCAAAAGCCAGTCAAAATTTGCTGACGACTTAGTAATGTTCATTAAAAGCAAAAGCATCATAACGATGAAGCCAATATTACAAAAACAATTAAATGATATAGAAAAATGGTCTGATAGAACAGGATTTCACTTCTCAACTTTAAAGACAAAATGCATGATATTTTCTAAAAATAACAATCATGAACTAGAATTTGTAAAGACTACAAAATTTCTAGGTATACTTTTCGATACCAAACTAAACTGGAATGATCGTTTGTCAAAAAGGTATCAGTTTACTTAAACTATTATCCAGCAGAAATTGGGGATCAGACCAGGAAACCCTTTTACTTATTTATAGAAGACTCATACGATCTAAAATTGACTTCGGCTCCATTGTCTACGCATCTACAAAAAAATATATTCTCAAATCTCTTGACGTTGTTCATAACTCTGCGTTGCGAATTATATTAGGGGCTTATCGCACATCACCGTCTGAAAGCTTATACTTCCAGCTACATCGCTAAATAGAAAAAGAGAATATTTGACGTTGATAAATAAGAAAGAACATCCTTCTTTTGAAAACGCCCACTCAGAAAGATTTAAACAGTTGTACTTGCTAAATAAGAACTGCTACCCTCCTTTTTATGAAACAGTTAGAAAACAACTAGAAATTCAGCAACTTGATTTTCCCTCTATATTCGCCTGTAATATAAAAACCCCACCATGGCTAATACTTGCCCCAATTATGGACATTTAATTTTTATTCATACAGAAAACAGATTCTCCAGCTTGTTTAATAAAACAGTCCTTCATATCCAAATTAGATCAATATCCTGATCACTACAAGGTTTACACAGATGCATCTAAAACATCAGACGGCGTTGCAGCCGCAGTTGTAACTCAACATTCCAAACTAAAATACAAACTCCCCGCCTTAACTCCGACTGTCGGCTTGCTGCCTTTTGCAAACCTCTCTTTTCGTTCGAGAATGGAGAATGGATTTGCACGTTCTTTTCGCTGATCAGCTCAGCCAATAATACAGTCACTAGTTTACAAAATGCACTTTATTGTAGAATTATTTAAATTATTATGACTTTTACAAATTTAGGTACAATAGATAGTTCAGTGAGAATAAAACAAGTGTCTAAGATGCATGGTACGCCATGAATCATCATTTCTGGGCGGCTATCCTCGACAATCGCTAAAAAAACGAACCGTTTTTGGAAGCGAATGGTTGAGAAGCGAGTAGTTTTTGAAATCTATATTCTTGACTGACGTTCGATGAGCATTCGTTTTTTAAGACGTGTACGTTTTTAACAAGCAAATAATATGTCTGGCATCACTGTAAACTGTCTATATCGTTGAATTCAAGTAATGTGCAGGCCTTAAAAAAAGAATTATTTACAACAAACCAATAATTGTTTTATCGAATAATGATTTTTTCTAATCACATAATAAATAAATATTCAGGATATTTGGCGGGTGCAGTCGATGCAACCTATAACTCCACGAAAATCGTACGTCATAAAATATCTGTAAATAAAACACACATGAAATAATTAAATTCTTACACGGTAAGATATAAAAAATATTCATTCAATATCCATTAATTTCAAAAAATGGATTCTGCCTCTGCATGTCTGAATCTTTGAATTCTTAACTTCCAAGTTTTCTAATTGTACAAATAATAATAATTGAAAGAAATTCTCAGCTATTAGACTTTTTTTAGTACTACAAACCATATTTATAAGAAATTAGATACTTTTGTAGTTATCAATAAAATTATCTAGAATTTGTTAAAATCAATCAATATTATTAATCATCCTACAAGTGACATATAAGTGACATTGTCTAAATCCTTGAAAACATGCACGTTTTATCAAAAACGTGTGAACAATTCCGCTCGCTGTAAAACACCCGTTTTAAAAACGTACACGCTTTTAAAACGAATGTCGAGAATAGTGAATAGCTCGTATCTTGCTAAAGCGTATACGTTTTTTAGAAAACGATAGCCGAGGATAGGGCCCCCGTCTCTCATATCGACCGGGTTGATCGATCTGTTTAAAAAGCGCCGTTGCCGATACTTCCTATTTTTCAGGGGTTGAGTTTTTACGGAACACCAACCATAAACTTGCCTGCCTAATAAAAGAAAAGTTGGTTCGATTAAAAGAAGACAGCATTGAGGTGGTGTGTTTATGGACTCCTTCACACGTTGGAATCCAAGGTAATGAAGAAGTTGACAGATGTGCCAAAGAAGCAATAAGTTATGAAAGTGCGGAAATAGTGACTGAAACTTTACATGAAGATGTGAAAATGAGGGTAAAAACCAAAGTTCTACGTGCATGGCAAAATTAATGGCAAACATCATCATTTATGTTACGGGAAGTTAAAAAAATAGTGAAACCTTGGCATAGGTCATACGAAAATTACACACGAGTACCTATTAAAAAATGAAAATAAACCATACTGTGAGACATGCAACACTGTTGTTACAGTAAAGCATCTGCTATTGGAATGTGTAAAATATAACAATGAAAGACAACGAAACAATCTACCAAACTCATTGTGCTCTCTTATAGGTGAAAACTGTGATACAAAAAGTATTGTCAACTATTGAAACGACATTCAAATTCTCAATTATTTGTAAACCATGTGTAGGAATATTGTCAGGGTAACACAATTATTACCCTTTTGAACTAATAACACCTTATATTTTATACTTTTAAGGAATAAGTAACAATGAATAAATCACTAATCATACATGAACTTATATACTCATATCATGCGTAATACACCTTTCTGATAATATGATGAATCTATCCGTGATGCATAGTCATAGGCGTACCGCACATGTTAACCCATTCCACCGCTAATAACCTACTTGGTTGATGGGGAAGTTTACTAAATAATAATAAAAAAAAGTCTGCGGCTTTAAAAAGACAACCACACTTAAAAACCTACCTAATGTTAGAAGACCGCCAATGAATTACTTCGCCAAATGATGACGTAGCTGTGTTCTTCTTATTGTAATCGGACTCTACTTGTCAGGGTTAAAATAATTTAAAAGATAAAACGCCACAAGATAAAAATTAGGTTTTGCCGGTCCCACATTACACAAATAAACATGTTTTTATAGAAAGGATTCTAAACCTAAAAAACAGACGGTTTGAATAATTTTAAATTAAAATTCAACTAATTCTATATCAAGTGTTGCCCTCTAGTAGAGAGTGGCCAAAATTTTTTGTTTAACAATGATATTTTTAAATTAATGGAAATAACCACTAGATGGCCATTCTGTACTATTTAAATAGCTGAAATAAAATTATATAAAAATTAAATAACTCAAATAATTGTAGATAATGTGGAGCCGTAAGATGAAATCTGAGAAAAAAATATTAGTTTTTAGTTAAATAATGTATTTATTATGAACAAATTACTAATCTAGGGAAAAATATTAATTTTAGGGGGACACCAGTTAGTGCTCCTGTGAAACGAAAAAAAAAAAAAACGGATCAGAAATTTGATACTGATATTAAATGTAACAGATATCACCCTACCTATATACTTGTAATCAAAGCAGTTGTCATAAATATATTTTACTTGTCAGTACCGCATCATCTATTATTATAAATTATTATTTTATATCAGGGAAAAAAATAAAATAAAACCACATGTGGAAAAAAGGGAACTGGGAGAGAAAATATTTAATTTTTTTTATTTTAACCCCAGTTTTTATTCAGATTTTATCAAAATCAATAAATAGGCTTCGTCCCTTTATAGAGCTTGATTTTTACATAAACATTTTATGTTGATATTGTAATAATTGGCATTATATGAAAATATAAAAAATTTACCAAAAATTCTAAAAAAGTATATATTTTTAATGTTTTAAATTAAACATTCAAACGGAAACGCACGTATGGAAATAAAACAATCAGGTTATTAATCTAGTCCGTGACTTACATTGAACTAAAAAATTCAAGGTAGAAGGTTGGTATTCTAACAAGTACGTACATTTTGGATTTAAATATAGAGACCTGACAGAAAGAAAAGACTCGAGTAAGGACTGAGGTCCAAATTCTCGCCGAAGGCGAGAACTTTCGTTTTCGGGACCCCAAGTCCGGAAACAAAATAATGTATAAAGTAAGGTTTTTGTGCAGGGATTTGTGATCTATGCGTAAATATCTGTATCTTATTTTTAAAGAATCTCAATTTTTAAGCGCATCTGCACGATTTTGAAGTCGGTTTTTTAAAATGACTTTTATAACTTTTGGTACATTTTAAATTTGCATCAATAATAAAAAAAATGGTTTCTCGAAAGTAAACCTATAATTTAAAGATCTAATTCGGAGTTAAATTACCCGACAATAAAAAATTTGATGAGAATGATTTTCTTATAAAATTTTCAAATTTGCCTCAATATTAAAAAAATTGAATTCTCCAAAGTATACCTATAAAAAGATTCATAGGGATAAATTGTCGTACAATAACTCTTTATATCAGAGTCAATTTCTTTCTCACATTACTCAGTAATGTCCTTGAAATAATTAAGCATAACATTCAAAATAAGCCTCCATGTGGATTTGATGACATCAGGATTTGTAATAAAAAAGGGTGCTAATTTTACGATAGATCTTCTGACTCACATTTGAATTAAAAAAATTAATTATTTAACCCATTTTTGAAACAGGAAACATGGAAATAATATCGAAATGTCTGCCAATTTCAGTGCCTTGTTTTCATAAATTTTTGAATATGCAGTGCTAAAAAACTAAAAAAAAATATTGTTATTACAAAGCAGTCTAAATTTTTTCAAATAAATTCCAAATGTTTTCAAATAAGAAATTTAAATAAAACTTTAAAGTTGCATCATATTCGCCTTTTCTACTTTGCCGAAGTGTAATCTAGAATCAATTATGGTATGACATAAAAAAATAATTAAATAGAAAGACCGCTAAATACATTTTTTAGGTCTTAAAAGTCGCATTTTCCACGGATAAATATTACTTTCATTATGATGCACATCATGAAACTAAAATATCAGCGCACTAACCAATTATTTTCTAGAAAGCAATCAAAACGTAATTACAAATGCCATAACTCAATTAAAAAGAATTATAAGAAAACCCAACAAAAACAACGAAACTGTCTTATTCGATCTCTGTCTGCATTAGAGAAACTGATTTTGTTTTTTCTTTTACTTATTTTTTTTTGTTAGAATAAAGAGCATCGTAAATTAAAAATTCTCGAGATGTTTGAAAGCGGAAAAAGTTCGAGTGGGATCTCTTGGGCGAAATTCTTATTAGTTCGTTGTCTTAATGACGACCGTCCAGAATAAATCTTGATTAAAAATTAATTTAACACGGAGAAGAGAGAAGTCCCAAGTTGTTAGCAGAGATTCGTCTTCGTGTTCTTCACTTGTGACTACTCCACGCCGCGATAGCAACGCTTTTGAGAAGTGATAATATGAAAATGAATTGTTACTGCGGAGATTTCGTTTAGATGCGAACCTGAGAAGCTTCTAATTTATTTCACGTACACATTATAATTTGAAGAGGCAAATTAAATTTCGCTGCACGGTATAAAATATCCAGGTACCTAATTAAAAGTAGCAATAAAAATTATTAAGTTAGTTTCCTGCTATTATAAATCAAAAGGATATGTACCTAAGTCTACAGTAAAGAAATCACGAAAAAATTGTCTAATTATCAATTAAAGCTGATTTTTAATTATCTCAGTATATCGTCTCCCGAATGGAAATGTAAGAAACCCTGATAACCCCTTCTTTGACGATCGTTTCCGAATTCAATGTCCATCAGACACTTACTGTTCCAGTCCAGTTACTTTAAAAAAAGGTACTCTTGATAAGACTCGATTACTCTCATGGTTTTGACGAAATTTGCATTTTAGTAATTTTAGAACATAAACAATAATTATTAAAATACAAACAAATTAAAACAATTCAGAAACATTTCGTTTAAAATATTATTCAATTTAAGTGGTCTGTGACTATAGTGTTGACTGCTTGTTTAAATTTGGGATATACCAAATTTTCTATTTTGTTCGGAAGTTTATTAAATAAATTAAGATTAGCAGAGTTTTTTACAGATACCTCCAGTCTATATCGATTCTTACGTAATTAGACCCTGTCAGACCCATTTACCCGGCTTGCCAGAATACCACAGGGTTCAGTCATAGCCCCTCTCCTATATCTTATGTACAGACGACATTCCACCCTCAAACCACAGTGACTGTTCATTTGAAATCTAATTTTATTAGTAATTTAATGCGTAGCATAAATTTGTTATTTTGATTGGAATTAAAGTTAAATTAATGGATCTTAACTTTAATGATAGAATATTTAAATATTTAAACTGTTAAATTGACACTTTTGTAATTATGCAAAAAATTATCCTATAGTACTTATAGTATTACTACGCTAATAAAAAACATTTATGTAACAATAATTATAGACGAGAAATATTTTTTCACATTTAGCACAGATTTTTCTTGGTGTCAAGAAGAATTATTTTCACGTTAACTAAATTTTTATAAAACAGATGTGCATTGACTTGCAAATGAACTTGCGAAATGAACTAGCTTCCTTCGCAGTTTTTCCAGCTTTTTCACTATGCGATAAAAAGCACAGACACATACTTGTCGCACATAATATAGAAAAATACCGTATCTAAGATTCCTCCCTACACATGCCCCTTACGGAGTTCTTTTGAATAATTCAACTTGTCATACTTTATACCGAGAATGTGCTCTCATAAGATTTAGAAATGGCTAACTCGCTTCTCTGGGGATTTTTACGAGACAAACTTCTTGTAAAAGCTTAAAGGGGACTTTCGGTTTAGTTACCAGAAAGAAAATTCTACGTTTCGCTAGCAAAAAATCTTCCACCTAATCCAATTTTAAATAGGACGTTAAGATATAAAATTTTACTTCGCTTGAGTTTTACGATATGTAGTATAGAAGTTTTCTTGTTCCGGTTACACTCAGAAATTTTTTTTATTTCTATGTCGAATAAGTATTTTGTTCCGAAGTTTTAATTTTTTAAAGATTAACTTTAAATTATAATTCTGGGTACACAAAAATATGCAATTTAAAAAAATATATTATATTATTTAATAATAAATAAATTTCTTATTTATTTTAATATTCTTTTTTTTTTTAAGAGCAAATATTGTTTTTTCCCAAGTGTGATTAATGAGAATCAATATTAATCAATAGTAATAATGGAATATTTTTAACGTTTTTTACTTCTCCAATTGTATTTTTTTCTTATTCATATTACTTATTTTCTTTTATAGTATATTGCTAATTTAGTTTATATAATCTGTAATTAAATAAACAAATTTAACAGAACTATCAGAAATTTTATTTAAACTTGATTGATATATTAAAACATCAAATTTTAATAACTGAATAAATTAAACTTATCGACCATTCATCCACTCGTGCATTTCTTAATAAACTAAAAATTATATTCGTATAAAGACGAATACTAAATCGGTACTTCCTTCAAAAGGTATTCTAAATTTCTTCTCTTGGTTTTATGGTTTCAGATATTTTTGACATTTGACAATTCTTGATTGTCGCCTTACAAAATTCCGCAATTTTATGCAAAGAATAAGGTCAGTTATACCTCTATAACTAGTATTGACAAATTACAATCAATTTGCTTATTTAAAATTGGATGCTTAATGTCGCATACTAAATTAATTTCTAAGGACAAAAAAAACAACCCCTCTCAACGAAGAATAATATCTTCGTTGAGAGGGGTTGTTTACCCCCTCGTTATGCGAAACCCATGAAAACTAATTGTTCCAATGATTATGCTTAATTTAGATAACATTATACACAATACCAAATTTAATTTATATTTTCAAATGTGTACTGGATTGACTTATGAAAAACTATCTAGATTTTAATTTTTATCAAGACAATTTATGTAAATTATTTAAAATTTTATATCTATTCACCAATCAACTTAAAGTTATCAAATTAATTCTTGAATTATTTAAGATTAAAATACAGTTTTACTATATTGGGTGATACTTTTATTATTCACTTTCCATACTAATTTTAATTAATGTTTTATTTAAAAATGATTACAATTTAATATTTTTATTGCGTACATATTGATTTCATAACACCATACAGATATAGACAATTGTGGCTGCAGTAAACGAGATACAGACTTTAATAAAATAACATCATTTATGTTTATTTTTGTGTTTTGAAAAATACTATTAATATTACTAATTTACTAGTAAAAACAAATTATGATATATTTTTAAAAAAATAATTTTGTATCTTCAAAGTTTTGTCTAAATTAAAATCTGTATTTGTAACGTGTGGTGGGTGGGTTACCCCCACGGCACTTAGGCCTCACTAGGCACCTCCTAGCTCGTGAGCCAGCCTACAGATTTGATGTAGTTGACAACGTCGCCAAGAAGTGTTTCTCTTTTATCGGTCGGTGTTAGCCGATACTCGCCGAACACAAATCTTCTAATGAATGAATGAGAGAGTAATCGTAGGGGATATGTTCGATGGTCTCATTTTCTTGTTCGCACGCTCTGCAGAGTGCGGATTCTGACAGCCCCATGATATGGAGATGCTTCCGTACTTGGCAATGACCAGTTAGAATGTCTGTGACTAGGCGCAGATTCTGTCTAGTCATAGTCAAGTATTTGTTTGCTGCAATGTTGTCAGGATAACTTAAGAGCTCCCTGGCAACTTTGTAGTTTCTTGTTTCATCCCATCTTTCCTTGAATTTCACGAGGTCTGTCACTACCGATTTTGTCAGGCCAATCGAAGGGTCAGGTCCAAAAAGTATTTGGTTGGCTGCTTTCTTGGCCAGTGAATCAGCAAGACGGTTACCTTATGATGTAGCGTAACCTTTGATCCATCTTAAGGTGACCACGTTGTTGATGGATACTTCTGCCAAAACTTCGTGACATTCTAGTACTAACCCTGAATAAATTCGTGGTCTGTTCAGGGTGAATAGTGCTTGTCTGCTATCTGTATAAATGAGCAAGTTCCTTCCAGTGATATTGTCCAGTGATATTGTTTCTGGTGATTTCCAACAACAATCTTGGGACAATACATAAACCAGTCCACAACTTATTGTCGACGACTGATAGTCGACGAGCTGTCCACGACCTGTAGAGGATTGGAACGCGATTTGGAACTTGGATGTGTTGGAACACATCTTTGTGTTGTCAGACACACTATGTTAATAGCGTCAAAGTAAAAGCAAATTTAACAAATGTAAAATTTTGAATTTGGGGAATAAAAAATTATAAAACTTATGAAAAGATTTATAAATTTTGATTATTCGATTGGTTAGTACATTAAACTTTATTTATTTTAGTTTTTTTACCATTTAAGTCAGAATAATAGTTCTTTTTACTTTTTTCACTCCATTGCTTACTCATTATTAATAAGTCAACAGATATACGTATACAATAATATACTATAAACAATGATAATTAATGAAAACCAAATTAAGATCGATAATAGTAATATAATCCTTGGATCAAGACTACGATCGATGGTAATGGTTTATTTACGAGCTCACTTTCGTTTTGCACATGTCTTGACAATTCGTTCATATTCAAACCCAGGAACTGATTTGACAGTACAGAAACACCGGTTTGTGATTAGGTTTGGGTGTGTTGGAACACTAGTTTTTTGTACAGTTTTGAGTCCGAAGTTTGTTGGAACACCAAACCTAGACTGCGCAGAATCCCGACAGTACGTAAACTGATTTGCTATTATGTTGGAACAAACCTTTTGCTGCTATGAGAATCCCCCGAAAACCATTAAATTTTGAAAACATAAAATAATTAAATAATTGTAGTGATACTCTTTAATTTTGGTACTTATGTGAAAATAGTTGTTTTGTAAGTTACCTATATATAATAAAATGTTACTTAACAAATTTGTTTAAATAATAACAGAATATTTATCCCCACAACAAGTTCGCTTCGTGGGTAGTGTATTTTGTTTGTTTATTTATTTAATATTTTATATCTAGAATTATTAAACTATTTATTGTATTATATTTAAAAATAAAAAATTTAATTGTATTATGTTTAAAAAGATTTAATTGTATTATATTTAAAAAATTTAATTGAAAACAATATTTGTACTACATTATAGATAAATAAACATTATTATAGCTCTGTTTGAACTACACGGGCACTATTGCTCACAGCCCATTTTATGTTAAGGTTTAAGGATCTGGAGTATATTCCACATCCTGAGCCTTGTTTTGTTTTAGAACCGTCGGTGTAGATATGACTCGAACCTGCCACGTCCGGCTCTTATATTTGTTTTGTTACAACTTTATATGGCTTATGGAAGATATATCTCGGTGAGATGGAGTCCATGTTCGCTTGAAGTAGTGGGAGCCAAAAGCCACGTCTCGCATCGCCAGATCCTATATCAGGTTCTATTCCAACCGTGCGGAGGCGTATCAGTGTCGTCAGAGCAACTTTCTTGATGTAAATATCAAGGGGAGTGAGACTAAGAATGACTTCCATGGCTCTGGTCGGTGTTGTTTTCATGGCTCCTGTTATGTTGAGACATGATGTTCTTTGAATTTGTTCTAGTTTACGGATAGCTGTTAATTTTTGGATTTTTGGTATCCAGAGAACTGCACCTTATGTTAGCATAGGTCTTATGATAGCCGTGGAAGTCCATGCGACGACTCTGGGGGAGAAACCTCAGGTGCGCCCCACGGTTCGGTGGCATTGTTCATAAGAAATGTATCCTCTTTTAACTCTGTTTTCTAAATGCGAGTTCCATGTTAACTTGCTGTCAAAGGTGAGACCTAGGTACTTCACCTCTGTTGCAAAGTTTAGTTTTGTGTTTAGGAGTTCTGGAGGTTCCAATTCCATTTTCATCATTTTCCTTGTGAAAAGGACCATTTCAGTCTTCTTAAGATTCATAGACAGTGAATGGGCCTTACACCACTGTTCCATAATTTTGAGAGCTACTTGCATTCTTTCGCAAAGTATGTTCTCAAAATTCCCTGTTTGGAGAATGACCAGGTCATCTGCATACGCTATTGGGTAGTGACTGCCGTTATTGAGGCGGCTGATGAGGGTGTCGAGGACCATATTCCACAGTAGAGGTGATAGCACCCCTCCCTGTGGACATCCCCTCGCAACCAAGTCTCTTATATTCACATCTTCTACACTTATGTTTACTGCTCGCTTTGAGAGCATGTTATGTATCCACCCACTAACCATCTGTGGAACATTTCTGTTGGTTAGTGAGTGTATTATCTTGGAAAAGGTGGTTTTATCAAAAGCACCTTATATATCTATGAAAATACCCAAATTGGACTCCTTATTGTCCAGGAATCTCACTATCCGTCCAGTAACTAGATGAAGGGCTGAATCGGTGGATCTGCCTGGTGTAGTGGTGTTGTTGTGATCATCGAATCCCTTATGTTCTTCTCGCATAACCTTTCCAATGTCTTCATGGAAAACGATGTCAGACTAATTGGTCGGTATGTTTTTGGGACAGTGTCATCCATCCTTCCAGGTTTGGGTGTGAATACCACATTTACCTTTCTCCATTTTTTGGGGGATATATATTAGAGCTAACGAGGATCTGAATATACCCACCAGGTGCGGTGTGAGTTCTTCTAGACCCCACTGAATTAGGGTTGGATAGATACCGTCAGGTCCTGGCGATTTAAATGGAGAGAAGTTGGATATTGCCTATCTAATTTTTTTATCGTCTACAATGTGTTTGACAGTTTGCCAATCATAGACAGATAGATTGTATTCTTCCTCTGCCCAGTCGGCCACGTCTGTGATGACCGAGTCAGGGAAGTGTGTTGACAGCAAAGTTTGATGCTATCTTCGAGGTTGGTAGTTTTCGTGCCATCCTCTTTGATTAGCGCACCAGTGCTTCAGTGTGGATCTTTTGAGAGAGCTTTTTTAAAATATTTTTGTTTACTCTATCATAGTTTGGGTAATTTTATAAAATATATTCGAATAATTCAATTTTTTGAATAAGATTCTATCACTTTTACTATAAACATTATATACGTTATAATATGATAAATATATATTTTTTCAATTTTCAATTTTTTCTTCAAAATAAAAAATAAATGATTTTATCGGAAATTGAACATTGATCCGGGATGTAAAATCCAAAGTTGAACACTTATTAACCTGAACCATGAAGGCTTATGTCAAATTAATTATCTAATTAATACTCGTTTGTGACATTAACATTTTCTATAAGGGATTTTTCAAGACACCGTCATCGAGCGCTCTGCCGCTAGTGCGTCTGCAGCAAAGTATTTTCATTTGTGTGTATCAAAAAAGTGTCAATGAGTCCCTTACCATTACTTTTACTTTGGTTTTACTTCCGCCCAAACTAAGGCCGATTGATTTGCACTTTCTATTTGTACAAGCTTAACCATACTTTTAGTTATCTAAAATTAATTAATAACTGTTTTCCCCATTCATTCAGAATTATATCGAGATTCATTGTATAAATTAATATTGTTAGAAAACAACTTCAAATACTAGTGAAAGCTACTGTTCTATGTTATAAACTAAAGGGTTCAAAATTATGATCTTTCTACCTGTCTTAATTACACTTAATCCTCTGTGATCGAACTGAAATTTCAGATGTACTCATTATAATCGCATTACAAGATGGAAACCAATTTACTATTGTCCCTTATTGTTTTGGAAACCAATTTACATATTGATAACGGATATTAGGTACTAACCTTTAATCTATTACCTATTGGGAACTAATTTACCAACACCTGAGATTACAATGTAAATTTTTGGATATTATTACATAAATATTTTATCAACTCTCATAAATGTGGATATTTTAAATTTTAGATGTCAATATCGTAAAATCTTTCAAGAGTTAAAAGTATACTGCTTTAATTAGTTTTTGTGATTTTTTTCAACTTTGAAATGGATATAAACATTTTTGTTTTTTGATAATCCGGCCCTGGATATTTCTACTGATTAGTATGTTAGTCGTTTGATTAGTGTAAAGAGAACATATGAACTAAATATTAAAACATTACTGATTGGATTGTCAGTTATGATCCTCCAAAGAAATAAGCAAAATTGGTAAAACACTGTATCTCTGTTATATAGATTGTAAGACTTAAATGTAAAGATATATTTAAAACCATCTCGATGACCTCTATTACCATTAAAATATTTTCATTTAACTATGAATTATTAATAAATTATTTTGTTTGAAAAATATTAAGCATAGTACTCTGCATTGAAACAAATTAAAAATATAAGAATTATAAATTCGTTTTGTCGGAAACGCTCTCTTTCAAAAAAACTTGGAATTTATATTGCGAATTTATTTCCTCCTTTGCGAACTTAGAGCAGTACATGTCGTCGGAAATCGAAAGAAAGAGACGGATATGGACGATATATGATAACGGAGTTTGTTATAATAACTGCTCGACTGGCGCCAGATGCCTCCACGGCCAACTTCAACTATAAAGGAAACTTTTTTAATTGACGAAAGTTCCTTCGCCGAATATATATAGGTGATTGCCAAATTTTTAACAGGGCCGCATTCAATTTTATATAGAGCGTGATTTAATTTTTTTCAGATACCTAATTGTATTTAAAAAAATAGTCGATTATAATAAAACGAAAAATCCATAGAAAAATCTGAAAAGAGGTTATATAAGATGGCATAAAAATCAGACATTTAATGTTTGAATATTGAACGGCTATTTTGAGGCTTTTTTCCTAGAGGTGGACAAAAATGAATCACATTTTTAGAAAGTACGCCTCAAAAACTAGAAGGTGCTGCAAAACAACACGTCCTAATTTTTGATCGTTGACGAGGCCTATTAGTTTTGAAAAAAATCCGAATAAAAATGGGGTGGTTAAGGGGGTTGAAATATTAAAATAACGAAATCAACTTGAAATTTTCAGAAAACATCACTCTCTATAAGCAGACGAAGCCTATTGATCCTGAAAAAAAAAATTAAAATTAAAATGAGGTGTACAAAGGGGCGTCTGTTAAACTGTGAATAGTATAATGTAGAATGCTTTAAATATCTTCTAGTTTATTTCATTTTTATTTTATTTTTGCCGTGTCTTTACCCATAAAATATTTTTATTTTTTTATTTTTGTGGGTTTCACAAGGGTGATCTTTTGAAATATTTATTTTAAATTATTATTTCTTACTAGCTTATATGCGGTTAGTGAAACGTGTATAAAATCTAGAGATCAAAATTAGATATCAGTATCGCCCGATATGTAGAGTGCGACATCGGCCTATATTGGTATCCTGATAAAAATATCACTTAAATATTTCAATTGCTAAGAATTTTTTAAATAAATTAAAACACAAATATTAAAAAAATAAATAAATGTTATTTAGAAATAAAAATAACATTTAAAATAACATATTTTTTTAGCATTTAAAGTCAAGTTTTTAAAATGGAACAAAATTAAACTTTCTTCTTTTTTTGAGGTTTAGTAATTCTTGTGCTTTCATATATAGGGCGATTGATTAAGGGTAGCGACCGTCCGTATCAGAATATCGTAAAATATATTTTTTTTTTAAAGAAACGCAAAAGCAAATAGATTTTTATTTCAAGGGGACACCTTACTATAGTATCTTCAGCTGTAATATGTCATTCCTCTTCCCTTCATCAATCTAACCACACCAATTTAAATATGGAAAATACAAATTATGACACATCACCGAAAATATAATTATGGGAAATTTAGCAATATGACAGTTCATTGCGTTACTTTTCTTTTTAACGCCCTCTAGCTGATAAAAACTGTTTCGTATTGTAAAGTGTGGCACTTCATTTAAAGTCTAATTTTATTAATAATTCAACGCACTACATAATATGTTAACTAAACCAAAAATGAAGTGCAATATGGGGATATTTTGGTTAATATGGGGCATTGGATTACTAATTGCTACCGGTTATTCTGATGTGGAGGTAGCTGTGAGCATTAAACTATGTAAGGTTCTTGGGTTCTCCTAACTTTAGTTGGTGTACTAAAGGTCGGGCCAGAATTTAAGATTTCCAATACCTAAATATAAATGAAACGATAAAAACTGTGCACATCAATCAAATTTATTTTTAACTTCAGTAAAGAAAATTAGAGACATCAAAGTCACAAAGATAGAACACGATTAGTTCTTGTTACAGAAAATAATTGCGAAATATATACATTAGTCGAGTCGTATACAATAAGTTCTATACAAAGGATAATCCAGCAGCTTACAAATAAAATATTACAATAAATGCTTAATACCTGTAGCTAGATAAGTTATTTAAAATGACAGTTAAATTTAACCAGGTTAAAGTCGAAAGAACAAAGTATAACTTACCTAAGGCCATCAAGGTAAGAAAAGTAAATAAATGCAAAGTTAAGAATCAAGTCATCACTTAGTATAGATGTAGACCAGACCAAGTTAAGATTATAACATCGAGGACCTCTATAGGTTCAAATACACTGATTTGGTAATAATGATTAAATAAGTTGCTTAAAATTGTGACTATAAAATTTTTAGATAAAATTACGAAACTTATCAAAGTTGCAACTTATCAAATCCCCAAATTATAAAATATAAAGCCTATACATGGACATTGATAAAGTTCAACAGGTTACATCAAATTTAAATAGGATTTTAACTCTAATGAATCACTAAAAAATTTGACAAAATAATTTACAATTAAAGTTACTAAAAATAACAAAATATAATTCGTTGGAGCCAAAACAAAAACCTATGAGTCTATGCTCGAGACCAAACTAAAAATATATAAATGATGTAAAAAAAAATACTTAACGGTAGATGAACGATCCCCGGAGTATCCGACGATTTAAGACTCTGTTTTCATTAAGTATAGATACCCTACAAACTACATGGACCTCATTGTACACCCCTCGACACCCTAAACTCTTAGAACGGACAACATCGAGTCAAAATAAAAGAAAATCTCATTAAAAAGGCATCAAATGTGCATGGTACAACCTCACATTTATGGTCAAATTTCATAAAATATTTTGTCCCATTGTCATTAACGTGGTAAACATCGTGGCACAAATCGCTCCTTAAAACACGTGTTCTCTGAAGACATACAAAAAAAGTGACCAAAAAAACTTATCGGCTTGCTTTGCCCAACTGCGTCATTAGCCAAATCCAGAATTCAACTATTTTAAAAAAAATATGTAAGGGGTTCAAATCCCGCATAATCCTAATGCATAAAATATAACTACGAACTTCCAAACGGGCTATAATTAATGAACTTGCTACATTGGCTTTTAAAATAGGGAAGAAAGAAAAATGCGTGATTTCTCTCACCAAAAATTCGATTTCTACCAAATCGAATAGTTTCGAATCTCATAACGGTACAAATTGATAATCGATATACATTCCGATATATCGATAAATAACCACAACGAGTTAATTACAACATTTAATATTATTATCTGCTGGATCAACTGAATCCTAATACAGATGAACCAATAATTAACCTCGTATAAAAAAATACTAATTATAATACAAAATGTACACCCCCAAAAATAACAATCATATCGAACGCTACCCCATAATCGATTTATAATTACCGAGTTACAAATCATCAACAGAACGTATCCATCACGTCACAGTCGTCTGTCGAACAGCTGTCAATAGTGTCAATAAGAGTCTGACGTTTAACTTTTAAAATTTCGAAACAATAATATCAAAATTTAACAAATATTTAATCAAAATTATAAGAGTTTATACGAAAGCGGGATGAGAATTTAAATAAAAGTAAGTAACCACTAAATTGTAAGAATCGATAACAAATAACAATACTGAGGAAAAGTTATTTAACGTGAACTTATTTTTCTTAGAATTTCAAGACAAAAAACTGTGAAATTAGTTTAGAAGAAAGAAAAGAAATACAATGAAATAATATTGATAGAAAAGAACTTGTAGAAAAAATGTGAATAGATTTGAATTAAACAAGAAATTCCCTACAACATTAATCTACGCTCAAAGAACAAAGGTGATAAAGAGATGAAATATTAAAAGTGTCTCAAATAAATATTATTTGTCAGAGAAATGAAAATAAACGAAAATGTTTAATAAAGTGACATAATGAAAAAATTGCAAAATCTGATTGTAACATAGTGAAATTAGCTCTCCAATAAAGTGGCATACTTTACAATACCAACAGTTTTTTATACCTCTAGAGGGCGTTAAAAGAAAAAGTAACGCAATGAATGAATTCCCCATAAAATTACCTTTTCAATAATCTGTAAGACTTTCCCTATTTAAATTGTACTGGCAATAGCTCAACCGGGACTGATCAATAAAAAAGCACAATAGTTTTTCTTTTCTTTTTTGGCATGTGTGTATCAAAAAGCAAAAATCGAAATAATAATAAATATTTGATTCCTAGCAAAGAGGCGATGAGCTTCATCTTTTGTATTTGTGGAACTGCCATGCAATAAAAGTTTATCAAGGGATAACGGGTGACGCAATGCAAGTATGAAGAAGATATGTAGTGCATGTAAGTCACTACAAAACCACATTAACAAAAATGGCGCCCGAGTATGTTCTGTTTTTAATGCGTCACTGGTATAGTATGAGCAAGTGCGACTTTAGAGCTTTAAAGCCAGCCGGAAACATATAAAAGAAACTAAGGAGACTGATACATCACCTTTAAAAATAGTAGAGCATTCAAGAGATTGAGTTTACCTATTTTATTTTTACTTCCTTCACGTTTTCGGGTCCCTAGATTACGAAAAACATGTTTTCCCCATTCCGTAGTGAGATATCCTCTTACGTCAGTATGTTCTTTAATAATATTCGAAACCAATAAATATCATTTTTGACCTATTTTATTTAAAATAATCTTATCATTAAATTTTATGTTCATTTACTATCAAATTTGCCAAATATTTAATTAAAACTTACCTTGAAAAGCCCCCGTATACATTAATTTTGGTGTTGTCGATAAAATATTGGTTTATTGGATTCAACGATAAATGAAGGGACTAAAGGGCAGTAACTCAAAACGTCCGGTCGAATGGTTTTTACTTCCTAACGGGATTAATAGTGCTTACGCTGGCTGCTTGGAAATGGAGCAATTATCAAAAATGTTTCCCGTTTTTCGTACATCTTTTGTTTTTATTAAATGTTCAGAAGATGTGATGGGATTTTATAAGGCGCCCTAAGTCATTGTTATTATTTCAGTTTGAACGGCTTCATATTAGTTGCCGATGTGAGCGAACGACCATTTTTATTATTAATTTCTTACCGAATTGGTAATGAGAATTTCAAATGGAATCGTTTTTATATTAAAACAAATAAATGGTTTATTAAAACTTGTTGCATAAGTGTAATAAATAATCAAAACAAAGTTTTGCTGCTTACCGCAAACCGTTGTCTAGTCTCTCGAAATTTTCACCAACTAAGCTGCATCCTCAGGTGAAAATTAAAACTAAATATTCTACACACAAACATACAGTTTAAGGAGTTTACCAACTTACTGACATTAAAGTATTAACCGGCCAAAACTTGTGATGTGTATTACAAAATAATGATCATAACCTTACCGACTCAAGAAGTAGCGTAGTCTAAAACTCGGCGCAATGAGTGTAGTCTTCCAGGCTTATAATATGTGCTTAAAACGATTATCTTAGGAATACGACAAACAGGGAGCCCTTAAAACCATTCATATGGTAGAAATATAATCCGAACTAATATTGAACTGCCAACAGTTTTAAGTCCGTTGCAGAATGGGCCGAGACTTAAATGATTGGAATAAGCAGACTTTCCAGTCAAAGAAGGGACTGTGAAAACTCCAATTTAATCCACATGTGGTATTTCTTATTAATCTGTTATAGGGGAGATAAAGGAACAACTATCTAGAGAACATTCTAAGCTGTGCTAGGAACTTCCTGGGCTTAGTGTAAAATATTTATAGAAAGTTCATCCGATAACAGAAAAAACTTGAACTGTGCTGTTTTAAAAGATATATTCAGCTTTAATATCACTTGATCTTATAATAAGGGAAAACGATGATTTTTTAAACATAAATAGAGAAATTTGAAAATAAAGGTTTAGACAGAGTAAAGTATCTATTTTCTATGTAGTCGTATCCATTAAGAGCAAACCGAAGCTCTCGCGAAAGCAAAACTGTTTTAAGGATTTTCTTATACAAAATTGTACTTATATGCGCGCCACTGGGAATATTTCGCGATATTTTGTGCCTCGAGAATATTGAGAGCTTTAAATTTGTGCAACGATAATACAGCACAATACACAGACGTTTAAGAAAAAAAAAAAAAAAAATGGTGGGAAATCTTCCCATTCCCATTTAAAAACTACTAGATATTTATTAAAAAAAGCAACAAAATTTCATAAATTTAATACAGAATGGTGCGTTAATTTTCTTTTAAAAATGTTCATAATATTTACTGAAAATTTCACAAAAATTCGACTATAAATAAAGGCTCAGAAGGAATTATATATAAAAAAAATAAATTGAAACAAAAAGTTATTGAATAAACATGACTTTTTTTTTTCTGAATATTACATCAATATTATTTCTAATAGAATTGAAAATTCCTATGCGTTATTTTAATGTGTGAAGAATGCTGTCATATTTCTTTGTGCCAAAGTTTCTGCTTCCAGAAAATCAATGAGTTGCTGTGAGTCTGGAAAAGTAGGAGACTGGCATCATTTGTAACAAAAATTCATAATATTCTTTTTTTTGTTAAGAATATATACTTAAAAATAATTTAAACTTTTTTAAGATGTTAAAAAAATCTCTTCTTTTATATCTTATTTTTAAAACTATTATTTTTAGGTCCCACTACTTTTTATAGGTCCATATATATCAAAGGAACCCACATTGGTGTCAATTGTACCAAAGGTGGTGTCATTTTAACGTAGACAACAAAATACCGATCAAAAATAAATAATTAAAAACAAAAAACTTTAATAAATACTGAAAAAAAAAAAAAATACATTTAAAGCTAATAAAAGTAAAAATTATTTCTCAAAACATATAATAGTTATATTCAAAAACAGGAAACAATTGACGCAAACATAAAAGTCATTTTTGTTTGTGCAACTCAAATGAGCCCACTGCTTGCACACACGACATTGTAACTAATCTTCCACACTTGAAGAATATACTTCAGAACAAACTAAGCAAAAGGTTTCCTTGTCTTCCGAGTCCAAATCTGATTTTTGTTGCTAAATCGTTTTTTATTATGGTCATCTTCCCCGAAATATAAATCTACTGACTTTTCACAATATTTGACAAGCTACAGCTCTTGATCAGCGTTAAAAACTGATAATACTTATAATATCTGAAAAAAAAAAAAAACAATAAATATGACAGCGTAGTTGTAATATCTGAAAATTATTGTAGGGTGTCAATTGTAACATGTTACAAATGACACCATTTAATATGTTACAACTGACCCCACAGACATTCAAAACTTATTATATATTTTTAGATAAGTTAAAAACATAACCTTACAAATTGATAACTACATATTATATATAGCTTACTTAACCCTTTATTTGGACACTTACCTTAAATAGCAGTCTTTCTAACCTTAACAGTCTGATAAACAAAATAACAGGAAAATTGATTTTCACTTTTACATTAAATATTATAAAAACAAACGAAACACCCAAACCACACGTGCTCTACGCGCCAAATTTACCACAGATGAAGATAACAGCGTTGCCAATGTGCTCAATTAAGCGGTTACTCGAGTTCGCACAAAATATCACTGTGATAGGATTTATTACATTTGACACCTGTTACTTTCGACATCAGTCTCCCCTACTCTTAACTTATTATGGAGACAATTAAAAAATTTAAAATTATAACCCTCTGATTAAAATATTGAATTTTGAGACAAACTTTAGAAATTAAAAATAATATTGATACTAGTCAGTATGCAAAATTTCAATTCTCATTATTATTTCAATAGTAATCACTGAATCAATGAAATGGATTTTGGAACAAAAAAATTTAAATCAATATTAAAAATTTTAGTTTCTCCATAGTAAAGCTATAATACTCTTCACGTACTACTGTGAGCAAAAATTAAGCTCTATAAGGGGACGAAGTCAATAGATTTTGTAAAAAAATCTAAATAAAAAAGGGGGATTAAGGGGGTTGAAGTATCAAAAAAAAATTCTAACAAAAACGAAAAATAATATCAACTTGAAAGTTTATGCAAAAATCAAAATATAAGGGGACGAGGCCTATGCATAAAAATGAGGGGTTAAGGGGGGTTGAAAAAAAAAAATCAAACCAAGAATAAAAAGCGATATCCACATCAAATTTTTAGTAAAATAAATCTTTTTTAGGGAATGAAGCCTATCACAATAACAATGGGCCTGTTAAGGGGGGTTGAAATAATAAAAATAATCCTAAATCAGAAAAAAAAACGATATCAACTTGAAATATTCAGGAAAAATCAAACTTCAAGAAGATGAAGTTGAAAATTTTTAAATGTAAGGGGTTAAGGGTGTGTGTTAAGTTGTGAAGAGTATAATATAGAATGCCAAACATTACATATCTTTAGCCTAGTTATCTTTTGAATTTACCGAATATTGATTGCAGTTACACGGAATTCTTTTTGGAACGATTTTTTTACTACCCGACGGGATTAATAGTGCTCAAAGCTGACTGCCCAGTTTGCCGTATATCTTGTGTTTTTATTAAATGTTCGACGATTGTGACGCAGTTCTATAAGACGCCCTAAGTCTTTGTTATTGTTTCAATTTGGAACGGTTCATAGTTGGAAACGGAAGCAAATATTTATTGTTCGGTCCGTACTCGAGTTGGTAATGAGAATTTTTCCTTTCTTAAACGTCGACTCTTAGATATTTGGCTTAGTTTGAGCAGTTGAGGTTTTATGACCAGCCATCGTTGATGCAATAACGTAGAGGATCGATTCCGAAACAAGCTCAGCGATTTCGTTATTAAATTGTCCAATAAAAAGCTTGATATTATATTGGCTGTCTAAGAATGTTAAATGTCTAACTTTATATGGCGTAGCTTTTGATTTATTATTTAGTTGAAATTCATTATTATTTAACTATGTTGATAGCCATATTCGAGTAAAATTAGAAATAATTATTTAATTAAATCGTAGACGTTATTCAACTGCTAAAATGTGGCCTTTTCATAAGTGAAAATAAAAATCTCTAAATTAGTACCACATAAAACGATTTCTATTAACTAAATGTTAACAAAGGCAACCGTTTTCGGCTCGAGGGCCATCTTCAGGCCTAAAAGAAAGATACACAGGTTTAAGAAATGTACAAAAATTGCAAGATGGTAACATACCTTAAAAAATTTAACTTAAATTATATATTAGGGTCATTTCAATGATCATGACAAGTAGTAGTTAAGCAATAATAACTAAAATAAATACTATAAGACAAATCCTTCAAAAGAAGTGGCTGGTGGTACTGAGTAAAAAATTAAAAATATTAATGTACAATTAGACGTGATCAAACCTCATCGTGGGGGTAGTGCTGACACAGTTTAAAGAATATTCTTTAAACTGTGATGCTGAGGGTAAAGGTGCAGAAATATTAAATAAATGGTAAAAACCAGAATAGCAGTATTCATCGGGCTGAGCTTCTTAGATGTTATTGGAACAGGGCGAAGTCCATTCTGTAGTGCAACTTTTAGAGGTGAAGATCCAATACGTGAACAAAATATGTGGGAGAAACCACTGACACTGATGAGACCCTTAAAAGAAAAAAATTCAATCAATATCGTCAAAATATCGAACCCTGCTACCAAAGTTTAAAAAAACGAAGATTTACGGAATTCCAGACAGTTATTAAGTCTGTTTAGTTTTTGCTGTTTACTCTGTATGGTAAATATGTGGGATTATGAATATTATGAAGATTTTGTAAGTTCAAAATATTTACATTAACTGCTTAATTATTCAATGTAAATTTACATTCTAAAATTATGTACCTCGGTTTTCAAACATATGTTAATCTCGTCTATACAGGTTCAAGTTAGAATGAGATACATACATTTCCATTAAATACCAATTTTTTTAATGCGATATTTCAATCGCTATGAGCTCTGAGCGCTGCTTTTCTTTCACAAAGCCTTTTCGCATTTAGAACATTATGCAACCAAAAAAATCCCTGTTAAAAATTCACGCAGTTCACAGTCACTCGAACTGGATTGAATAAATTGAATTCGATAAAAGGAAAAGAGATTTTCAGTTCAAATGTTGGTGAATCCGCAATTCTGTCCAACTCTGCATGAAAGTCATGAACAGAAGGCTATGTCGAATTGACGACTACTACAGTAACGGTTTAAGGGTGTGATGTATGTATTTTTTTGTTTCTAATAATTGTGGATTTCAAAATTTCTGATTTATACTACTCTCCGAACTAGTGAGAAAAATCACCTCTTATGCAAATAAAACGTTTAATATAAATAATTTTTAAAATTATATGAATACCCTATAAAGAAAATTAATCTAGCCAGATAGTATTTAGTAGGAGTAATGTTTCTCGTCCAGCTGATTCTAGTTATTTATTTTTTTAATAAATAGGGTTTGTTTATGTTTACTAAAGCACTTGTTCTTGTGTCATTGTCATTCAATCCACTAGATTGCAGCATATTTATCTCTCGCGCTGAAAGCAGCTCCATCACTTGAATTCAAAAGGTAGGTTATCTATGCCTAGATCGCATGGGTCATCGCATAAGCTGTCGACTGACATTAGATCTTCATTTCTGTCTTCTTCAGACTCGCTCAGTTCAAAATCATTATCACTGTTACAAAAATTTGTTGCAATCTCTTCCAATTCAGTGAGTGCTTTGCTATGTATCAGATTTAAGACAATATTTATCGCGTAATTGTAGGAAAACAAAAATTAATGTAGAACGTAGTAGGTTTAAATATTGATATACCTTCCCATAGAGGAAAGTACCACAGGCCCAAGCTTGGTCCAACTATGCAGAACTCTGGGCCAAGCTTGTAAGCCAGTCTTGGGCCAGCCTTGGTAGAAGTCTGGAATGATAATCTATGGCCAAGCTTGGTTATCAAGACTGGTCCAGACTTCATTGTTATGGTAGAGCCATACTTAAATGCCAAAACTGGGTCATGCTTAATTGCTACGACTAGAACATGCTTGATTGCCATGACTGGTCTAAATTTCATTTTTAAGGCTGGGCCCTTGCGTTATTGTCAGGTCTGGGCCATGTTTGATTACCAGAAATTCGCAATGCTTGGTTGCCAGGACTGGACTACTTGTAGTTGCCCGAATTAAGTCAATAATTATATAATGAAAAAAATAATTATATCCATACCATCAAGTCACTATTACTACTACCGTTAGAATCACTATTATCAAAATCATTGTTCAACGTCTGTAAATTGCATGATTCTGTGCCACTGGGATAATTAACCTCTTCTATACTGCTGTTTCATTACTTGAACTTTGCACTTTGACACCTAAAATGCTTTTTGTATTTAAAACTTTTCTTGTTTTATTTAACTCACACCACCTTTTAACTCTAAGGTATGAATCAGACGTAACGATATCTATTAAGTAGCAACAAAAAGTACGATTTAAAGGTCAAGATCAATAAAGAAACTTACAAATATGCACATGAAAATAATACGACTGTTTCTGTGAGTTTTCAACGTTAATATGGACACCCCGTGTTCCTTCTATTAATACCCGCTACTGGCACGCATCTCTCAGTGATAATGATATACTAAACTTGTTAACTAAACTATATCCACTATAATAATAATAATAATAATAATAATAATACTCTCCCTAATTCACCCCCTTACGAGTGAATTTCAACCCCTGAAGTCGACTGAACGACTTGTGTAGGGGAAGGGACGGCTATTAATATTATTATTTGCCGTGGCGCTCCGGGGCGACTTAAGGATGATTGATGGTGCCATTTGACTTACAGGTGAGGAAAACTCAGAAAACCTCACCCACCATCATCGAGACGATAATGTATGGCGATTTTATAATCTGCATGTCATATCAATAGAAATTGAATTTTCTGTAGCGCTAAATTACCACAGCTGAGAATCCCAATCTTGGCCCAAAGATGGGAAACCACAAGTCGATGCTCGGTTATCCAGTCCTGGGCCAAGAATGGGTAACTACAGGCAAGCCAAAGCTGGGTCTCCCAGTCTTGGCCCAATTCTGGTTAGCCAATGAATGGCTGAACCTAAGCATTCCAGCCTTGGCCCAGAACTGGGAAACCACAGGTAAGGCCGAGGCTCGGTTACCCAGTCTTTGGGCAAGAACGTGTAACTACAGGCATGGCCAAAGCTGGGTCTCCCATTCTTGTCCCAATTCTGGCTAACCAATGAATGGCCGAAACTAGGCTTTCCAGTCTTGGCCCAGAACTGGGAAACCACAGGTAAGGTCGAGGCTGGGTTACCCAGGATGGTCAAACGCAGGCGCCTGGCCAAAGCTGGGTCTTCCAGTCTTGGCCCAAGAATGGAAAACCACAGGTATGGCCACGGTTGAGTACCCTTTCCTGATCAAAGCATGGGTCAATGTAGATACGCCGAAGCTAGATTCCCCAGTGGCCAAGCATGGCCCCTTTGTCCAACTCGGGAAATTCCTGTATTCCCCTCCAAACAAAAGCTGCGCGCGATTTGCATCCTAAATGCAATATACTTAAGCATGTCACAAATGTAATACAACGGTTAGCTTGTTGTTTATTTCCAAACAAGACTTTATCTATGTCTATTTTAAATGTTCGTATCAGATATGCAACATAGCGCAGTAAAGGGTCAAATTTACATATTATATCTATGATTTGTCGGAATCCAAATTACAAACACCCAATTTGCTAGAGGAAGACGGTAATATAAAGGTCATCGTTATCATTTAGTAGATTATTTATTTCGAGATTATTAAGTATGTTTAATATTCTAGATAAAATAATAACCTTAGAGGTAAATGTTTATAGACGTAGCTTGTGTTGTAAATGATAATTATATATCAATTGTATTTGAACCGCCTCTGGTAACATTGGTGGTGTTGGCCCCCATGATTTATTAAATCTCTCCGTAGTATATATAAATCGGGACACTTAAGCTGTATATACCAGCACGAATTGTAGGTAGTTTAAAGTTTATTCGTCGAACACAAAACACATGATTAATGTGTTTAAGTTACAAGAGTGAGTATATTAGTGGGCTTATTGTCTAGATAATTCCCATGTGTGGGGCGCCATAGAAACGAAACGAGGTTGAATGGTGCGCCATCGCTTTGCGCATTGCTGTGGGATACAACATGTCTTATCAAAGCAAACGTATTTTGTGTAATTAAAGTATTAAGGGATTTCTACTTACGGAAGCGCATTACTGTTGCCTTTACTGGTATATGCATGCGGGGGTTTTGTCGGAGACATTCTAACTGGCGCAGTCTTTAAGGATACTTTATTTCATTGGTATATATACATAGTTTCTCGGTAGTTCAGGAGTGACTATTAAAAAACCGTAAATTTTATTTTCTTTTTCTATTTTTATTTAGTTCTAAATATACTAACTAATGTTTTACCATTTTCTTTCTTTTTTCTATAGTTCCTTTTTATAGTTGCCATTGCTTAATATCATAAATACCTCCTTAGAAATGAATATAGTTCCTACAGCCTTGAAAACTTATCATACCCATCCCTAGTCTCAAATTCAAATACAGCAGCAGATTTAAGATCGATTTATATGCTAAGTACAATAGAGAAAGTATTAGAAAAATTTGTTTATAATCAACTTATTCATTACTTAGAGGAAAATAATCTATTTAATAGTATATACAGTCTGGTTTTCGAAGAAAGCATAGTTGTGAAACAGCACTACAATATGTCCTAGATGACTTCAAGCAAAATAAAAATAATAAATTAATTACTGGTGCTCTATTTCTTGATTTACAAAGAGCATTCGAAACTGTAGATCGTACATTACTTATTGGTAAATTAGAAAGTTTTGGAATAGTTGATGATGCATTACAGTTGTTAATACATAAATCATTTAGATAGCAGAAAACAGAAGTTAAAGTTTAACAACATTACATCAGATGAAATCCAAAATAAACAAGGTGTCCCGCAAGGAAGTGTGTTAGGACCATTATTGTTCCTCTTGTACATTGATGATATCGCTCGTGTCGCAGGAAACTGTTACATTATCTTATTTGTGGATGACACTTTGATCTATTTTGCTTCAGACAAGTTACATGAAATAATTGAAAATATAAATACCACACTAAAAGAAATATTTCAATGGTACTATTTTAATTCTTTAAAAATTAATAACAAAACTAAGTTCATGATTATAGGAAATGACAAATATTAGTAACCTAAAAGTAAATATAGAAAATAGTAATATTGAAGTTGTTAAAACATTTAAATATCTGGGTGTCATAGTTGACTATGTGTTACTATTTAAAGAATAAGCTAATTATGTTATTAAAACATATCATTTAAAATCAGCTATTTATATAGATGCTCAAAACATCTTAACCAATGGTCTTTAAAGCTTCTTTATAATAGTTTAATTCTGTCCCATTTTACGTATTGTGCCACAATTTTATATTTGCTTAACCAAAATAAAATAAACAGGTTACAGAAACTTCAAAACAGGGCAATGAGGATAATATATTCTTGTGATAAAAGAACTCACATAAAAACAATGTTACAGGATCTTGAGTGGATGTCAGTTAAAAATTACATTCTATACCTAACATTAATTTTTATTTTTAAAATTCAATTACAAATGATGCCTACATACTTACTTGAAAAAATCGATTACAATTTTCAATTTCACAATTATAATACAAGAAATCGAACCAATTTTCATATTCGACATGTTATAAGTAGGAGTGCTCAAAATTCGGTGTTTGTCAAGGGTCTGTAGGCTTACAATGAGTTACCAGTTGAAATTAAAAATGCTACCTCAATAAATAATTTTAAATATAAACTTAAGAACTATATTATGATGACATAAAGTGTATAAATAAAAAAAAAAAGATTTTAATTATTGTAGATATAGAAAGATTTTATTTGTAGATATAAATTTAATTTTATATTTTATTCATGATAATTCTAAATAGACACTATACATAATGTATAAACTAGATTTATTGTTGTAAAAACTGTACTATTTTTGTATTAGCAAAGTTAAATAAAGAATTTAATAATAATTACCGTCCTTTAAGGAGATGCTAATTCAAAAACCATAGCAATTAAAATATATTATATCGATAGAAAGCCATTTTTCATAAGAAAACCCTAAGGTTCTTTTTATGCCATTTCCGGAGTTATCTAATTGCATCTAAAAATTTATTAAAACGTTTTAGTTTAATAAAGGATGATTTCAGACTCAAGCATTTTACTCATAAAACAAGAATCGTATTAAATTTACCACCAAGAAATCATGATATATATCCTTTTCCCTGACACCTCATAAAACTAGACGTGCGTCTTTCAAAAAGAATAACACGTATCACCCGTCAGAATTGCTGACGATGCGAAGTGTGCACCGTAAGTTTTAAGGAAGTCGAAACGGCATTAACTCTTTCTGTCACCGGCAGTTCTCTCGAAGAACCGGAGGACATAATTCACGTACAAGCTCCACTTTATTCGACGAGATGCATTTCCACCTCCCGAAAACAAAGTCATTATCAAGTTACAGCAGACAATCATAAGTTATTCGAAATTATACGCGCCAACTACTAACAAGGATTTGTGCCCGTGCCGCCCACTAGATATACTGCATATATCAGAGTTAAAAGCGAGTTGCTAATTTTCCTTAAACAGAACGATGCTCTATAGTGTAACTCCGCTCTACAACTCAGACCAGTTGACCTGTTTGTCATTCGAATTAGGGAAAATATTCAACAGTTACTAAACAAAAGTTGATGAAAATACATTTCCTCCACATGGAATTATATGCTTGACGTAATATGAACTGTCCGGTTGTGTACAAACTTTCGTTGTACAAATGGTACTGCCTTTTAAACAGAGCCGTCCTAAGCAAGAACGCTCGTTTGTTTCCTTTTAATTCAGAATTCAAAAACAAACTAGTTTCATACTTAACAAACTTATTAATTACATCGGTCAATAAAAATACAATAACTCGTATAAGGTCAGTCGAACAGCCAAGGAAAGATTGGATAACTCCAGCTCTAACAAAAATTTATTCAATCATAAAAATAATATACAACGAAAAGCTTATAAATTTGAATTAGAGTAATTAGAAAAAAGTTGTGAGAATTTGTAAACGGTATTAATACAAAGAAAAAGCGAAAAAATTTCTTCTAATAGAACGGAACTAACCTAACGAAGCGAATTATCGAAAAACTTTACTTCTCTCTTCTTTTGCTGGTATTACCAAGAAACTTGCATCACAAATAAGAACACTTAATACTCCAAAAAAGAGTACGGAATTCCTTATTTTTGGAACCTGTAAATCATGATGAATTACAAAATATTAACAATTTTAAATCAAATAAATTTCCAGAAAATGGTTTAAATCTTTGGGTGATTTTAAGAAGAAAAGTTAATATCAACATATTATGTCGTAAACCTCTTAATTTTTGAGCTACATGTGTTACAGTTATAGGAAAAAAAAAACATAATTTTCTTATTACTCCAGATATTTTTATGACATTTGTAAAAATTTTACCAGTGACGTCCGTACGGGGTTAAAATCGAAGATTTTGAAGAAAAAATACTACGCCACTCTAAAAATCAAGATTATTTTTGAAATTCTCATTTAGTTTAGAGCAAATTTGGTCCAGAGACCAAAAAAATAAAAACCAAAAAAAGTTGTTTTTCTTAAATTAATTGAAACTGCTTTTGATATTTTCTTGAAATTTGGTAAGCACTCACCATGTGTGGAAACACTTTTTTTGGGGCAAAAATTAAGTTTCTACTTCCACCAGTGACGTAGGCATGATATTGAATGTTTGAATAGAAAGCAACGGTATGCTTCTGATTTTTTAAATTTTGTCAAAGATCGCGTTTCATTTAGTTAAACGATAAATTCAAAATCTTAAATCTAAAGCGAAATGACAAGAGACTAGAAACAAAATAAAGAACCCATATTATTTACCCACACGTTTGCAAAAATCTATTCTTCTTCGCTTAGAGTGACGCAAATTTTCAACGATTACTCCTGGGATGTTTCTTATGGTTTGACAACACATTATAATAAGATTTCGTAACTCTTCATCGGTTTGAATCGGCACTGAGTACACTAAGCTTTTCAGATGCCTCCAGAAAAAGTCTATTAAGGTTGGGAGATCTAGGCGGCCATGACTGCGTTCCTCCGCGATCTATCCATCGATTTCGATAGTTGTGGAGGCGCACCATCGTGCAATATCCACATCTGGCTTTTTAATAAAAGAGAAAGGTCTTCAAGCATTGACGGGAGATCTCCAAGAAAGTATAAATATGATTGTTCATCAAGTCTTCTTGGGAGACAAAATGGGCCTATGAAATAATCATCAATAATACCAGCTGAAACATTGAGAACTGTTCTTGATAATTTGATTCAACAATACATAAAGGTTTTCATCCGCCCATAAGTGGTTATTGAATTTAGATAAAAAATAGCTTCATCGTTAAAAAGAATGAGCCCGTCAAATAACGAATTTGAAGAAACCACTAACAGAAATTAATTTGCTACGGGAAATCTCTAGGGAGTAATGCCTAGACTCTTTGAATGTGATATGTGAAACAATAAATGTTGCCGCTATTTTCCTCGTGCTAGTTTTGGGGTTCTACTCAATTTCATGTATAACTTCTTCTTTAAGTTCCTGTGTTCTTACTGTTTGATGGACTCCTTTAGCCATATGGTCTACTTTTAAATTTCCGGTCTCGTGAAGACGTCTATGAATCCTAGAAAATGTTCTTGGATCGGGTAGTTAGCGATTTGGATACCGCTTCGTATGCATTTCCGTCTGCAAATAAAATGCATGTCAGCTAATTCACTCACTATTTTTAAAATTTACAATTTTTTTTATCAAATTTTACCTGTAATAATGTAAAATCAAAGTCATCTTTATTGTCTTTGTAAAAAGAAACGTCAAAAATGATGACGCTTTTACCCAGCCTATTAATTTTTATTTAATTTTCTTTAAGAGGGCATTTAATGTGCTAACCGTTTTTTGTATTCAAATATTCAATACCATGCCTACGTGAACGTCATTTGGGAAAATTTTCCCCAAAAAATGTTTCCACGCATGGTGAGTGCCTACCAAATTTTAACAAAACATCAAAAGCACTCTCAATGAATTAAGGGAAGAAATTTGACCATTCACAAAAATGGTTTTTATTTTTTTTACGATAAAACGGTGCATCATACGAAAATAAGTCCATGGACCAAATTTGCTCCAGATAAGGATTTCAAACATAATTTTAATTTTAATAAAAAGCAGTGGCGCACCGTTTTTTTCTTACTTAACCATACAGTTATCATTTGCTCCGCAAAAACCTGGTTATACCTAAAACATATGCTTATTAAAAAAATAACAACTCTGTAAATAATAAAACAGATATATAACGTTTGTCAAACGTTTATTTTAATATTATTAAATAATTCTAAGCTTTCTAATTCTTAACTGTAACGCCACTGGTAATTTTTAACTTTGTAAAAATTCATCTTTTTGCTTCCCTGCTTTATCGTTATCGTGTTAAACCAAATCATTATTTCGAATACACCTTCACACGCTGAAACAGAAAAGGTGGGGTTTCTGCTATTTAAAAAAAAATAAATTGTTTGTAATCGTCCCCATGTTTTATTAAATTTTGACTGCACTAGAAGATGGAAAAGTTTTCCGAAACATATGTTGTGCTGTGCTAAACAATAGAAAATAAACCGAATGAACCAAGGAAATTTTTATTTATATATTTTTTTGTTGTCATTTCTTTATTTTTTAAAATTAATTTAATTATTTTAATGCAAAATGGTGGATTCAATTTATAAGTCACATCACCCTGTATATTAATTTCGATACAAAGATGTATCTAAGCCCCTTTCTGAAATATATTTTCGCTTTGGTGGGGACATTCAGAAGGTACCTTATGTCAAGCTAGTTTTCAAAAGAAAAATTCATATTATTTTCCCCGATTTATTTGAATTGATTTACGGATACCGTGTTATTGCCCCTCAATTTTGCTGATTGAACATTTTTGTTTATTTAATGTGATCAGGGTTATAAAGAAGTGGGCTTTGAAGTAAAGAATAAAATTATAAAAATTATTCGTAAGCAATATATGTATAAATTTTACTTGATTGGCTATATTGCGGTTCTTGAACCGTGAACACCCAAATTTACCCCATTTCATCGAAGGGTTATAGAGCAAACCATCTAAATAAAACTGGCGCCCGAGGATTAACTCTGCCAAGCTTGCGAATATTTCGCTTCACTTGGGTCATTATACAAATTAATATTAAATAGTAAGCGTACGCTTCTTTTTTGAGAATACATTAGTAGAAGAAAGAAGCTGGCAGTTATCTATCAGAACTTCAAGAGTGTACAACAAAAATATAGAATATCTACTTCTGTTTGATGTGAAGCGATTGTATTTACTATCTTTGTTATCTTTCGTTTTATAGAGTTGATTTAAATAATAATATCAGGCACTTATGTTTTCCAAATTATCTCAAAACGAACCTGTTCTCAAATTTCATCTA